>JACEFZ010014412.1:105000-272500 GCA_014155875.1 Cepaea nemoralis
CCAGTAATCATGATCAGATGTTCCTGGCCAAAAATATGATTGGACGTTATGTATTTACAAAATCAGAACGCTTAAATCTAAGATATGAAGGCGTACTTGGACAAATCCACTTGGCATTGTTTATAGTATGGTACCTTTACTTTAGTTTAAATCTATCCCGCACCGTCTGCTTACAGGAGAAACATTCAATACAATATTTCACATGAATACACACCTAACTTTATTTACTGTCAGTGCTATTTAACACATGCCGACTCGCTCCGGGTAAATAAATTATAATTAATGGGGCCCTGCTGTTCAGAAGGACATTAAACATGCACATAATTTTGAATTTTTCAAACAAGAATAATCACCTGTTGTTACTTCGCATGGTTTTATAACGGGAGGAAAAAAAAGCTTTCAACAACAATGGATGTTATTGGGGCAACGTTGAATAGTGTTAAATACTAAACAGTTGTTCTCCTAGAATATTTCCAGCTTGCCACTAAGATAACAGTAAACTTGCTGATATATTATTGTTCATTTCGACAGAGTACGCTATATAGTTTTGTAAACACATTGCCAGCTACGATACCACTACAATACTCCGTGGGGTATTGGTGCATGATAAGGCATACGTGGTCGAGTCTTTTGGGAATTTCTTTTTCTGTCAGGGGCAAAAAGAAAATCATAACCTGCACAGTCCGCGGCAACTCACTAAGCAGGCGGCCTTAATTCCTCAGACTCAAAGATCCCTCTGCCATACACCGCAAGGTACTATATTGGCAGTAAATGACAGTTAAATGACAGTGTATAGTGCAGAAGAACAGACAGATCATAATGGCCTGGAGAGAATGGTGCTGCAGAGAGTGACCAATGGATCTGGCCTACACTCAGAATTCCTAGGCGGACAGATGATTATATTCAGAATGCTACTAGTAGCATTATTATTGGGACTCTTCGTTGGCTGTTGAAGATGAGGACTGAACACGTATGGGAATGTCGGATCTTGACTGAACTCAATGATGCCATGGGTTGCATTGAACTCACTCGCAATATTTTTTCTCGACTTTAACATGGTTTTGTTGTTTCAAGTCGATTCATTGTTTTCGCTGAGATGCTAAAATTGGACTTGCTATAGGCGAGGTTTCCAGACAAACCATTGCTTTAGAACAGTGACCTTACAACTTAGATCGAGGCAGCTTCGTCGACGCTGCAACTAGCAGCAATAATTGTCTCAGTTTCACTGTAACTAGTGAGGCAACAAAGTGCTGCTTGGAGCCAGGTTTCCCAGCATATGAGGCTGTGGAGGCAGAGGCATTAAGAGAGAGAGAGAGAGAGAGAGAGAGAGAGAGAGAGAGAGAGAGAGAGAGAGAGAGAGAGAGAGAGAGAGAGAGAGGAGAGAGGGAGAGGGAGAGAGAGACAGAGAGATCTGCGAATTTGTGCACACGTAGTAGAACTTTTGTGAATATCTGTTTACTATTAGCAATTAGCTAGTTTATACCAGAATAGCTCCTTTGAGTTTATTCATCTTTCCTCTGCAGTGAATGTGCATCGCGAGTTAGGTATAACATATCTCGATACAGCACCCTCAGACGTGGCTATCTTCACCAAGTTTGGAACTGCATTTGTTACCAAAAGCACAACATTTGCTGTCTTCACCCCATAAACCCTCAGAATGTTCATAGACTGTCGAATAGCACAATAATGGGTGATGAATGGTTAGCCCTCTCCAACATTTTACACGATCGGACTTCTCATCCACCCTCACCCATCCCCTACCCCATTAAAACATAAGCTATGTACCTCCTTTCAATGTTTGTGGTTTAGACAATGCAAATCTATTGGCTGGTCTGCAATGCTGGGTGGGGTACTGGTGCACGATAAGGCAGATATTGTCAGCGTCCTTGGGGATGATGTGAATAATGTGGAGGAACAGATAAATTAGCATTGTCTGAAGGGAATGGCGCTGTGTGAGTGACCAGAGGATCTGACCGAAGCTCAGTACTGCCAAGGAAGACAAGACGGACACATAATCAGATTCCAACTGTTACGATTAGTACCGAGACTCTTCGCTGGCTGTTGAAGTTGCTCATGGAGCGAGTATGGGACTGTCCTAAATTCTGTGATGTTGGTTCTCAACTAAACTGAGCTCAACCAATATTTTGTTGTCGACAAGATCGTTTCTCATTTATATTGTCTTGGTAACAATTCATGGGACGTGAGCTGATTGGTATCTCTAAGAACTGATTAAAATACTGGTTAGTGGGATTTTCCAAAGGGTTATTAGTAGACATAATCATCTCAACTAACTATTCTGTTGTTATTTTCTGTATCCCAGGGAACGGAGTATTATGTGTCCCTTATTGGAATGTTGCTGGGAATTGTCGTGTCGGCTGTGTTATATGTTCCTTTATTATTTCCCCTGAAGCTGACGAGTGTGTTCGAGGTAAGATCGTCCAGTTCATGCTTCACTGTTTTATTGAATTCTGTCTGCAGGCTTGATCTCATCCTCAGGTTGCAGGAACAACATATATGACAAGAACATATATGAGAGCACGATATGAGAGTTACATGTGAGAGCAAGATATGAGAGCAAAATATAAGAGCTACACATGAGAGCAACATATGAGAACAACACATGAGAGCAAAATATGAGAGCAACATATGAGAGCAAAATATGAGATCACCATGTGAGAGCAATATATAAGATCAACATATGAGAGCAACATATGAGAACAACATATGAGAGCAACATATGAGAACAACATATGAGAGTAACATATGAGAGCAACATATGAGAGTAACATATGAGAGTAACATATGAGAGCAAAATATGAGATCACCATGTGAGAGCAATATATAAGATCAACATATGAGAGCAACATATGAGAACAACATATGAGAGCAACATATGAGAACAACACATGAGAGCAACATATGAGAACAACACATGAGAGCAACATATGAGAGTAACATATGAGAGCAACATATGAGAACAACATATGAGAGCAACATATGAGAGCAACATATGAGAGTAACATATGAGAACAACATATGAGAACAACATATGAGAACAACATATGAGAACAACACATGAGAGCAACATATGAGAGTAACATATGAGAGCAACATATGAGAACAACATATGAGAGCAACATATGAGAACAACATATGAGAGTAACATATGAGAGCAACATATGAGAGTAACATATGAGAACAACACATGAGAGCAAAATATGAGATCACCATGTGAGAGCAATATATAAGATCAACATATGAGAGCAACATATGAGAACAACATATGAGAGCAACATATGAGAACAACACATGAGAGCAACATATGAGAGTAACATATGAGAGCAACACATGAGAACAACATATGAGAGCAACATATGAGAACAACATATGAGAGTAACATATGAGAGCAACATATGAGAGTAACATATGAGAGCAACATATGAGAGTAACATATGAGAACAACATATGAGAACAACATATGAGAACAACATATGAGAACAACACATGAGAGCAACATATGAGAGTAACATATGAGAGCAACATATGAGAACAACATATGAGAGCAACATATGAGAACAACATATGAGAGTAACATATGAGAGTAACATATGAGAGCAACATATGAGAGTAACATATGAGAACAACACATGAGAGCAAAATATGAGATCACCATGTGAGAGCAATATATAAGATCAACATATGAGAGCAACATATGAGAACAACATATGAGAGCAACATATGAGAACAACACATGAGAGCAACATATGAGAGTAACATATGAGAGCAACACATGAGAACAACATATGAGAGCAACATATGAGAACAACATATGAGAGTAACATATGAGAGCAACATATGAGAGTAACATATGAGAGCAACATATGAGAGTAACATATGAGAACAACACATGAGAGCAAAATATGAGATCACCATGTGAGAGCAATATATAAGATCAACATATGAGAGCAACATATGAGAACAACATATGAGAGCAACATATGAGAACAACATATGAGAGCAACATATGAGAGCAACATATGAGAGCAACATATGAGAACAACATATGAGAGCAACATATGAGAACAACATATGAGAGCAACATATGAGAACAACATATGAGAGCAACATATGAGAACAACATATGAGAGCAACATATGAGAACAACATATGAGAGCAACACATGAGAACAACATATGAGAGCAACATATGAGAACAACATATGAGAGCAACACATGAGAACAACATATGAGAGCAACATATGAGAACAACATATGAGAGCAACACATGAGAACAACATATGAGAGCAACATATGAGAACAACATATGAGAGCAACATATGAGAACAACATATGAGAGCAACATATGAGAACAACATATGAGAGCAACACATGAGAACAACATATGAGAGCAACATATGAGAACAACATATGAGAGCAACACATGAGAACAACATATGAGAGCAACATATGAGAGCAACATATGAGAGCAACATATGAGAACAACATATGAGAGCAACATATGAGAACAACATATGAGAGCAACATATGAGAGCAACATATGAGAACAACATATGAGAGCAACATATGAGAACAACATATGAGAGCAACATATGAGAGCAACATATGAGAACAACATATGAGAGCAACATATGAGAACAACATATGAGAGCAACATATGAGAACAACATATGAGAGCAACATATGAGAACAACATATGAGAACAACATATGAGAACAACATATGAGAACAACATATGAGAACAACATATGAGAACAACATATGAGAACAACATATGAGAACAACATATGAGAACAACATATGAGAACAACATATGAGAACAACATATGAGAACAACATATGAGAGCAACATATGAGAACAACATATGAGAGCAACATATGAGAACAACATATGAGAGCAACACATGAGAACAACATATGAGAGCAACATATGAGAACAACATATGAGAGCAACACATGAGAACAACATATGAGAGCAACATATGAGAACAACATATGAGAGCAACATATGAGAACAACATATGAGAACAACATATGAGAACAACATATGAGAACAACATATGAGAACAACATATGAGAACAACATATGAGAACAACATATGAGAACAACATATGAGAACAACATATGAGAACAACATATGAGAACAACATATGAGAGCAACATATGAGAACAACATATGAGAGCAACATATGAGAACAACATATGAGAGCAACATATGAGAACAACATATGAGAGCAACATATGAGAACAACATATGAGAGCAACACATGAGAACAACATATGAGAGCAACATATGAGAACAACATATGAGAGCAACATATGAGAACAACATATGAGAGCAACATATGAGAACAACATATGAGAGCAACATATGAGAACAACATATGAGAGCAACATATGAGAACAACATATGAGAGCAACATATGAGAACAACATATGAGAGCAACATATGAGATCAACACATGAGAGCAAAATATGAGATCACCATGTGAGAGCAATATATAAGATCAACATATGAGAGCAACATATGAGAACAACATATGAGAGCAACATATGAGAACAACATATGAGAGTAACATATGAGAGCAACATATGAGAGTAACATATGAGAGTAACATATGAGAGCAACATGTGATAACAACATATGAGGGCAACATATGAGAGCAACATATGAGAGCAACATATGAGAACAACATATGAGAGCAACATATGAGAGCAACATATGAGAGCAACATGTGAGGGCAACATATGAGAGCACCATATGACAGCAACACGTGATAACAACATATGAGAGCAACATGTGAGGGCAACATATGAGAGCAACATATGAGAGCAACATGTGATAACAACATATGAGAGCAACATATGAGAGCAACATATGAGAGCAACATATGAGAGCAACATATGAGAGTAACATGTGAGAACAACATATGAGAGCAACATATGAGAGCAACAAAAGAGAGCAACATGTGAGAGCACCACATGACAGCAACATATGAGAGCAACATATGAGAGCAACATATGAGAGCAACATATGAGAGCAACATATGAGAGCAACATATGAGAGCAACATATGAGAGCAACATATAAGATCAACATGTGAGAGCAACATATGAGAGCAACATATAAGATCAACATATGAGAGCAACATATGAGAGCAACATATAAGATCAACATATGAGAGCAACATATGAGAGCAACATATGAGAGCAACATATGAGAGCAACATATAAGATCAACATGTGAGAGCAACATATGAGAGCAACATATAAGATCAACATGTGAGAGCAACATATGAGAGTAACATATAAGATCAACATGTGAGAGCAACATATGAGAGCAACATATAAGATCAACATGTGAGAGCAACATATGAGAGCAACATATAAGATCAACATGTGAGAGCAACATATGAGAGCAACATATAAGATCAACATGTGAGAGCAACATATGAGAGCAACATATAAGATCAACATGTGAGAGCAACATATGAGAGCAACATATAAGATCAACATGTGAGAGCAACATATGAGAGCAACATATGACAGCAACATATGAGAGCAACATATGACAGCAACATATGAGAGCAACATATGAGAGCAACATATAAGAGCAACATGTGAGAGCAACATGTGAGAGCAACATATGAGAGCAACATGTGAGAGCAACATATGAGAGCAACATATGACAGCAACATATGAGAGCAACATATGACAGCAACATATGAGAGCAACATATGAGAGCAACATATAAGAGCAACATGTGAGAGCAACATGTGAGAGCAACATATGAGAGCAACATATGAGAGCAACATATAAGATCAACATGTGAGAGCAACATATGAGAGCAACATTTGAGAGCAACAGATAAGATCAACATTTGAGAGCAACAGATAAAATCAAAATTTGACAGCAACACGTGAGAGCAACATGTTAGGGCAACATATGAGAGTAACATATGAGAGCAACACATGAGAGCATCATGTGAGAGCAACATGTTAGGGCAACATATGAGAGTAACATATAAGAGCAACATATGAGAGCAACATGTGGGAACAACATATGAGAGAAATATGTGAGAGCAACATATGAGAGCAAAATATGAAAGCAACATATGAGAGCAACATATGAAAGCAACATGTGAGAGCAACATATAAGATCAACATGTGAGAGCACCATATGAGAGCAACATGTGAGAGGAACATGTGAGAGAAACATATCAGAGCAACATATCAGAGCAACATGTGAGAGTAACATGTGAGAGCAACATGTGAGAGCAACATGTGGGAGCAACATATGAAAGCACCATATGAGAGCAACATGTGAGAATAACATGTGAGAGCAACATGTGAGAATAATGTGAAGTTTCGCAAAAATGATACAAAATGAAATAAGACCAGAAAAGGAGTCTCCGTGTAGAAGTGGTCAAGCCACCTCCCTCGGGCTCCGAAGGTTGTGTGTTCGAATCCGGGCCGTGTCCTTCGGCTGACGAGTGCATTTATTTCGGAGACTCCTGTGGGTCGTCGCTAGAGCTTCGGAGTTCGTGCTTTGTGCGACGCTTTCCGCGCTGCGGAAAGAGACTGAGCCATATGGGATAACAACACGGTGCAATGAAGTCGACCCTGTCGACTTTTAAGCGACTATTTCTAACAGTTGCAAACAAACTTATATTATGTTTATTTGTGTGATAATGAAGAAGATACAGATGAAATATGAGAATTATGCGAAGAAGAAGACAGCACAGATGAAGTAGAAGAGAAAGATGTGGAATATGAATAAGAAGATGTGAATGGAGGAGCGGAATAAGAGTATGCGAAGACTGCAATTAGTGTAAAACCATGTCATATGAATGCAATTTGCAACATGTATCACACCTAACATATAACAGACCGGGCGAAAGATGAGTGGTTGAAAGTGCAGAATAAAGGACGGACTTGCGTGCCAAATTTGTGACCCGTGAAAAGTTCCTGTGTTCGTTCGTTGGTTTCGTTCATTCGTTCGCCCTGTTTACCTGTAAAACAATTTCTTCGTTTCAGTATTTAGAGCGACGCTTCCAGTCTCGAAGCACTAGACTCGTTGGAACCGCCCTGATGATCATCAATCAGGTATGTGTGCCACGCTGAGGTCAGCTTCTTCCCCACCAAGTCATGTATCCATCCATCCATCATGTGCCATGTCGATAAGCGTGGGTGGTCATGTTTTGCCATCTCACTCGATCACCAGAGTAGTGTATCAGCTCCGCGCTCCTGTCTCGACCATGCCACGTGGCCAAGCCATCCAGGTAGTCCTTCTCGGTCTTCCCCTTGGTTTCTTCCCTTCGATCTTGCCAGTTGTCACCAAGTTCTTCAATTCATTTCTTCTCATAACATGCCCAAAAAATTTGGACTGTCTACGTCTAAGGTCTCTAATCAGTTTACGATCTTCATTTGTTTCTTGAAGGACTTGTCATTTATAAAGTATTATAATTTTGACTGTCTACGTCTAATGTCTCTAATTAGTTTACGATCTTAATTCCTTTCTTGGAGGACTTGTCATGTGTAAAGTATTGTAATCGTTACACATTGAACCTGATATAATTGCATGCAGGCACACCAGAATCGTCTCATCCTGCCACTTACCCACAATTGTACATGTAAGACAGCTTTAACCTTCTCTCTTATCTTCTGTACTATTCTCTCCTTCTACTTTCTCCTCCGCTCCGCTCCCTCCTCTCTCTCTCTCTCGCTCTCTCTCTCTCTCTCTCTCTCTCTCTCTCTCACACACACACACATACACACACACAATTTTCCATTAAATTAATTGAGAGCAGTCCTCTCCATTAAAAGGGTCAACACCATTGCGACAGCGACCACCCTACCCCCCTCCACCCCACCCCGTGCAACGGCTGTGACAGGCTATCAAAACCAGGCGATGATACCCGATTCGGCGTCAAACCAATCGGTGAACTAGCGTATGCTACCCATCATGCGAAGATATGGTTCGACAGACTGAGCGGAAGACATTATTGATTATTCAACGGGCAAGACGGCGTTTACCTGAAAATCGTTGTGGAACGTAATCAGCACGACAAGACACGTAGAATGCCCTGGTCATTCACTGCACCAGTATTCGTTTCCAGTCATCTTGACGTGTCTTGCTACTGGATGGACTTAGGCAAGAGATTGTGGTCGACGTATGCGCAACCCTTCCTCACTTTAATCCAATTCATCGCGCAAGTCATTCTTCACCACGCTTGTTGTAGGGGCTCCTGGGTAGAGAGCAAAGCCATTTACAGGTAAGATATTTTATCCCAGAAACAGAATGATATTTAAAAAGCTAGAAACAATGAAAAGTTGTAGACAACGACGACGACAAAGAAGAAGAAGCTAGAAGAAGAAGAAGAAGAAGAAGAAGAAGAAGAAGAAGAAGAAGAAGAAGAAGAAGAAGAAGAAGAAGAAGAAGAAGAAGAAGAAGAAGAAGAAGAAGAAGAAGACGAAGCTGCAGCGGAAAATAAAGAGAAATAGGAAGAAGAAGAAGAAGAAGAAGAAGAAGAAGAAGAAGAAGAAGAAGAAGAAGAAGAAGAAGAAGAAGAAGAGGAGGAGGAGGAGGAGGAGGAGGAGGAGGAGGAGGAGGAGGAGGGGGAGGAGGAAAAACAGAAACAGGAGGAAGAGGAATAGGAGGAGTAAAGGAAGATGAGGAAAAAGAATAAGAAGAATCTGTACATAACAAAGCATGTATAAATGAGCAGTCAATATACTTAACTGAATTATTTGTCTCCAACTAGATTGTGTATGTAGGACTGGCTTCTTTCGCACCTTCCACTGCTTTCAAAGCTGGTACGTTAATTTAATATGTCACATCTATAAGTTAATCACATAGTTGTTAGCTTATCTATCTATCTATCTATCTATCTATCTATCTATCTATCTATCTATCTATCTATCTATCTATCCATCCATCCATCCATCCATCCATCCATCCATCCATCCATCCATCCATCCATCCATCTCATCCATCCATCCATCCATCCATCCATCCATCCATCTCATCCATCCATCCATCCATCCATCCATCCATACGTCCGTCCGTCCGTCCGTCCGTCTGTCTGTCTGTCTGTCTGTCTGTCTGTCTGTCTGTCTGTCTGTCTGTCTGGCTGTCTGTCTGTCTGTCTGTCTGTCTGTCTGTCGTTCGATCGATCGATCGATCAGTCGATCTGTCTGTCTGTCTGTCTTACTATGTAGATTATATGTGTGCCTGTGTATCAATCTTTCTGTCTTTTTATCTGTCTTCATTATCACACCACGTATCTGTGCCTTGTAGAGATTAGAACAGTCATAACATCTGATGAAAAGTGCCTCTTAGAAATTTTTAGAATCTCTAGGTAGCCTTTTGCAAGATTTAAAACATACTGATCAATAAAACATAGCCTGTCAAATGCCGCGTGATACAAAGTATTGCACTGCTTTATAGAACCATTGCTGTTATGTGAATGTAAAACATGAAAAATGAGCGAAACATCTTAAATGTGATAGTGGAAAAGTAATTTCTGAGGGAAATGCAATGGGAGAATACAATGAACGAACAGAAAAATTAATAGGCATGTCCTACATTGTAACAAATGAAAAATGTAAAGTGATTCGAGATGAGATGAGATGAGACTGTCAAGATTCTTTGCGCACACTACAAGAAGAAGTAAACTGTAAAGTGTAGTATCAACTGGCAAGATTGATGGGAAAAGTGCAAGAGGAAGGTAAAGAGTTGAATATATAGATAGCTTGGCAACATGACATTGTCCAGCCAAGAATACAGAGCTGATCCAAGACTCTGGTGATTGAGTGAAATAACCATGACCGATCTTGGTTATCAGTTTAACACATGAAAATTATTATGATGTGACTGCTTCATTATACGAGGGAGATTCAAATAAACGCATTTAAAGTGTTATGTACATTATAATGATCACGTCATTGTCTTGTAACCTGTCAATATTGTTGTTAAGGAAGTAAAGAGAGTTAAGCACGTGACATCACTGTGCAGATGAACACGGTGACGTCAGACGGACAGTTTAAAGATGGCTGTCCCACTTTTGACTTGCACTAAAATGGAGCAGCGTTCTGTTATCCATTTTCTTTTAATCAGTGAAGCGTGAAACCTATAGAAATTATTGTTCAATAGTTCTCGTTGAATAGAGCTGTGTATTATCTGATGAAATTTTAATAATCTTCCACACCACGTTTATTCAAAGTACTTGATCCTAGAAACACGCTCGTGAATCACGGAACAAATTAGATTAAAGGGGCTAGTCACAGGCGCTGGAACTTCAATAATCCCTCCCGACGACGCCCAGCGGCTGTGTAAACTGTCATTTACTGCCAATATAGTACCTTACGGTGTATGGAAGGGGGGGGGGGGGGGTCTTGAGCCTGAGGAATTAAGGCCGCCTGGCTAGTGCAGTCGCCGCGAACTGTGCAGGTTAGAGTTTTCTTTTTGCCCCGGACAGAAAAAAAAAAAAATCCACGCCTTACCGAGGATTTGAACCCGGGTCTCACGAAGGAGAATCCGGCCGCTTGGCATAAGTGGAAAATAATAACAACAGCAACAACAACAACAACATTTTTTGTTAACATTTGCCAAGTGCCAGCGTTTCGTACATATTTACCCTGACAGGAGATGGGCATGCTCTTAGTTCTCTGAGTTTTCTTGTTTTATCTGTTTCATTCATTCATACTTTTAATTGCTTTACCTCTGTTGGACAATGCTCGTTCTGTTTCAAGCCATTTAGATTGTATTTCCTTTAGTTTCTCTTGGCAATACTTGTTCTTATTTTCTTCTTCTTCTGCGTTCGCCCGGGATTTGTTTTAGACTAAATTGTGTTGTGCCTGTTTACAACAGTGCTGCGATATTTCCACCTTTCAGCCGACAAATCCGACTTCTTCAGGTATTTGTTGACCGGGTTAACTTTCCCAGGTTCTTATTTTCATTTATGTCTTCGGCATTTCCACCTCCAATAGCAGTGAGCCAAGATATTCAACACTCCTCACTTCCTGTAATTTATCGCCATTGATAAATATCTGTGTTGACATATTTGCTTCATCTCATGTCGTTATTTGTGTATTTTGTTTCACTGAGATAATTGTGTTTTTTGTTTCACTGAGATAATTGTGTTTTTTGTTTCACTGAGATAATTGTTTTTTTTATTTCACTGAGATAATTGTGTTATTTGTTTCACTGAGATAATTGTGATTTTTGTTTCACCGAGATTATTGTGTATTTTGTTTCACTGAGATAATTGTGTTTTTTGTTTCACTGAGATAATTGTGTTTTTTGTTTCACTGAGATAATTGTGTTTTTTGTTTCACCGAAATAATTGTGTTTTTTGTTTCACTGAGATAATTGTGATTTTTGTTTCACTGAGATAATTGTGATTTTTGTTTCACTGAGATAATTGTGATTTTTGTTTCACTTAGATAATTGTGTTTTTTGTTTCACTGAGATAATTGTATTTTTCGCTTTATTCTTGCGCTGACTATCTTAGTGTCTGAATGCCTATTTCTGTTGTTTTAGTAATACTGTGTCGTCAACAGTTCGGTGCTCAGGTATTTTTATTCCCCCCGGTTACAGATTGGTCATATTGCTCCAGGTCGTTACCTTCTCTAACATTCCTGATTATGCTTTCTGCATATATATTAACATATTGTATCATGAGGATACAATATGTTAATATATATGCTGTCTTTTCCACTTTTCACACTGGGCAGTGGGGAGTGTCTTGTGTGATATTCACTGTCACAGGAACGGAGCATAATGGGGACGATCCGTTGCTGTGAAGTTGGAACTGCGACTAACTAACTAACTAACTATCATGATTATAAAGTACAGCTATGTCTGACTTCCTGTTTTAAATCAAATCAATTTTGTATATCATCACATATTTTCACAGCTACAGCTGTTTGTTCACTGTAGCGTGTCCCGTGCCATGCTGAACGCAGTCAAATGCCTAGAATAATACTATAAAACAAGAGTATATTTCTACACTGTACTACATGCATGTCTCCCTGATCTAGGGTTACAGACTTTCTCCGTAATCCCGTATATTCTCGTGAGTAACAAGACGTGCGCGAGAATCGGTAGCGGTTCTCTACCCGTCGGTAACTTACGGGGTATGTGAGCCGGTTGCCCAGAAAGCAATAGCAAACTACTGAGCGTAATCTTGCCAAGAAATCAATAATCAGCGGAAAGATGCTGATGTTGACAACGATGTCCTGTAAATGATGTGCGAAAGAAAAGAAAAAAAAAAACAACTACATGCATGTCTCTACACTTGCTCTCAAGTTTAATGTGTTGTCGTGTTGCTTCTTCCCGTCTAGCGTCAGGTTATACTATCGCTATTTGTGTTTTTTGTTTTGTTTTTTTTTTTAAATTTACTTTTCATCTCCAGTGACCTATCACGCTCTGTTTGGCTGTTTCGGATCAAACCCTGATCAAGCAATGCAATGTTTTCTCTAAAAGACGCAAATTTAATGACTTTTTGAGTCGACATTGACCTGTTGTTAACTGATTATCTGCCGAAGGAGGTTATATCGCATGGGGCACCCCATCCCTTCCACTCTAATTAGACAAACGAATAATATATCGCCATACTAGGGTCATCGTGTTATTTATTTAGTTTCTTGGCATCTTTTGCAATTTCTGATCTCAATGAAGGGAACTTTCCTTTATTATACTTGTTTATTTAATTGTATGCCATGTCTAGTCCAAATCTTTCTTTTCTTTTGGGGGGGGGGGGGAGGGGGGGCACTGAATCGGTTAAATTTCACTGAAATAATAATACAATTTCAAATTATGAAAATTCCGTCTCTGGCCGGCAATTATCAATATGTAAATATGTCATGTCTTTCAATTTCTTAACTTTTATGATTAATTTGTTTCAGTGACTGGATTTCCGGTCTGGGCCACAGTTCTTATCACAGGCGCTATAGGCACATTCTACACGTCTGTAGTAAGTACTATTGCTTCATGGCTGTTTTATACATATACTTGTACACACACATACGCGCGCGCGCGCGTGAACACACACACACACACACACACACACACACACACACATAAATATTAAGATCAACATCGTATTTGAGAAATCTCGTCAAGAGTGAGATGAAATGCTTGATAGTGGTTTATACACCCCAGCGAGAAAAAGTAGATCCTATAATATTAGAAATACAAGCGTAGTATCGTGCATCCAGTTAAACAAGAGACAACAAATACAAAGGCTTGAGCACCTTATGGTTTTGAAACCCGGGTCAACTACCAACAAGAGCAGACAGTCAAAAACACGCTGTGCATATACGTGTAGTGCCAGACGAGAACCAAGGAAAACACGGATAGGCAACAGCAAGGGTACAATAATTAGTTAGTAAGTTAGTCGCGGTTCCAACTTCACGGCAACGGTTCGTCCCCATATTGCTTCGTTCCTGTGCCAGTGAATATAACACAAAACGCTCCTCACTGCCCAATGTGAACAATGGAATAGACAGGAGTATCAGCAAGCCAACAGCCCTCACAAGTACACTGCGCATAATACCGCCACCAAAATGCCAACACAAAAGTCTTCCACGAAAAATACAATTCATCGTCGATGGAAACGGCAGTCACCAGAAATATTTTATTGACCCAGGTTTTATCCCATATGGCTCGGTCTCTGTCCGTAGGGCGACCCGCCGAAAGCGCCGCACAAAGCACGAACTTCGTAGCTTCAGCGACGACTCCATGCGTCTCCTGAAAAATGCACTCGTGAACCGAAAAGGCAAAACAGTCGATCCAGCAACAGTCGGCCGCCATCGTTCCGAAAATGCCGTTCACGCTACAAACAACCGCGGACAGATGTAAAAGCATTCCATACGAAATTCACAGCTCACAGCATCGCGCCACACACTCACTCAGTAGCAGGGCGACGGAACCATAGCCTCCTTAGTCGCCTATTACGACGTGCATGGTAGGCAACAGTGCTACTATTCTTTGCTCCCCCGAATGGGCCCCGACAACACACGAGCGAGGTTCAATAAATAAACACGGACACTGGGCAAAAATGTCGGTTATTTATTGTCGCCTTTGGCTCCTACACGCCTATGCTTCCGGTAAGTGAATTCGGAAGAGACAGCAGCCAGTCACACAAGGCTAAACAATAGAGAACACTGTAAATTAAATATATACTGTTTATCCTTCATTTATTTGAAAATGCATGCTCTAGCATTACACTTACACCTATGTCTTCTTCAGTTGTATAACTATTCGCTGGCTTGTTTGTATTTTATAGCGAGTACCACTCTACACAACAACCGAAACAAAATTGCATTCCGTCTGTATTTGTTGTTACTGCAGTATCACTAGCATACGTGCTGTCCCACTTCATTTTAAAACATGAATAGAAGGCAGAGAAGCCGGGGTCCTTGTGTTCACCATACAACACTGTACGTCTGGTAGAGCTGATTCCCAAGATAGAGACGTCATCAGGCATGTCAAGTGACATGACTGCACACGTTGTAGGTCACGGTGATATGACCGGCTCTACTTCTCGCGGTCTTTGATTCTCAGAGAAATTTCCCGTAGCAAGTTTTAAGAGACGGAATCCTGGTCGAGGAATAGTTTATCAACGGGAGACAGGTTAACTGCTGGCCATGTCCATATATGTGGTAATCATTAGCCTAGGGATCACTTGTGTCAATTACATCAATGTTGATATAAGGAATACGTTGCAATGAACTCATACGTGACACTCTTTCGCGCAGTGGTACGTCAGCTGACAAAGCAACAAACCTATGCATAAGGGTTAAGTTCAAGACCCCACATTCATGCCATGTTGTATGTAAGGGGTATAGTAATTACGTTAAGTAAATGCCGCTGTTTACACGCCTGGGGGGGGGGGGGGGGGGGGGCAGAGATCATATAGTGCTAGCCCCATGATGTATAGAACATTCGGCACTCGACAAGTCATGCCTTCAATGTTACAACAGTAGCCTTTACTTCAAAACAAATTTTTTGGTACCCGTTTTAGGATTGGCCGTTCTAGAAGCTCAGGTCAATTTTTGAAACTCCACTTCGATGTGAATTCGAATCTCTACTCACGGGGTCGCCAGGCCTGCATGGTACCACTCCCTCCCTTGTTACACCAGTCAGTAGGCGACAGGTGATGTCGGCAGTATCACGGCGACCAGCTTCAGAGACACAAGCAGTTTTCTGGCAACACTTTGACCCCCTATCCTCGACTCTGGAGCAAGCACATCGACTGGACAGATATTAACAAGTAGTGCCGGCGGAGAATGCACCATGCTGGCTTGAAAGAAATGTTCGCACTACGGAGCACATGATTAGGTTTCGTGCTCGCAAAATGCCCGAATCACTTTATTTGTTGTCTCTATATCAACCCCATGCAGGGGATAGTTAAAATGTTAGTTGCATATCCTTTACAGGAAGTAGAAGTTAACCTCAGCATTTTTGGCTTTTTTTTCATTGCGATTGACATAATTTTATTGGTAGGTATGATTACCATGTTGCATCTTGCTTACCATCGCGCTGTCTATGTCATGGCGATTGTTGATATAATATCCACAATTACCATCCATCAGATGTTACGACTGTTCCGAGATAGTTGTACCGATTCACCTATTTAAGAATGTTCCTATTTACTTGGATGTTATGGTATTTCTTCCTTCTTGAAGCTGACAATAATCTCAATTCCAACCCCAGCTTCTCACTGAGTATAGTAACCGCATGCACTAAATACTGCAGTTCCAAATGAGAGTCATTGATTGACGCGCATGCTTAGTGAGAGAAGTGAGGAACACATCTTTAATGGGACGTGGGTTAAACTGTGACATAAATAATAACCGAACAGCCTATAGTTTACTAATGTTTGAGCGGAGTCACTGATCCAGTAGAGATTTCTCTCAAACCTCTTCTGTCCACAATCAGGGAGGCATGAAAGCTGTCATATGGACCGACGTATTCCAGGCGTTTATAATGGTGGCTGGCGTGCTGTCGATTGTGATCCAGGTTTGTTGTGCTGTCATCATGTATTATCTAAGCATAGTCTTGGGGCAAAGAGTTCATCATTTACCGTTGTTTGCACTTGTTGAATAATTCATGGTTAATAATAGTATATAGGGTGATCTAACATATGTTCTGTATTTGTGATTGCCTGCTACTTTGTCCGGTGCATGCCTGTCTTCACCTTTCTCATCATACTTTGTGAGTCCGTTACAACCACGATATGTGTGTGCAGTGTGTCTTCCAGCCAGCTGTAAACGCCGCTGTTACTACCTCCACCTCTGTTCTTAGACTAGATGTTGTGATATCAAATGTCAGGTTCTCCTGCACAAAACACCGCTCACCAACTTGACCACAAACCCCAGGCACTTCTTTAATCTCTTAGCACATAGCCATTCTTGCTGATGATTACATCACCTGGTAGCGAATTGTCGTGGATCATTTGTTGCACCTCCGATTCAGCGCAGCCTTCCGGCCAATCCCCGCATTCTCGATTCAATGTTATTATGACCCTGCACAGGTCTAACTTCTCCTCGGACATCTGACCCACTCCTCTTCTCTCCCAATGTTTCTAGCATACAACTTCTCTGATTGTGTCCTCTGCCTGGACAATGGTGTGTGAATGAGAGCATGCAAAGTATTTAATTACAAGACTGTCGTTTTATAGGATGCCGGTTTATAGATAATGCGAGTAAATGAGACGTCTTGAAAGAATTCAGCGTACCAAAAGTCGTCCACAAATATACTCAAACTCTTGTCGGAAACAGACAAACCACACTTTTATGACATGTCACTAGAGGAAGTCAGGTGGAACATTTCGTGACACAGGAATGTTGGAGGCGGTAAAGAGATAGGGCAAGATGTAAAGACACGATGCTAGGCAAGTTGACATGGTATCATGAAGAATCATAAAGGAACTGACCAGTGGGATAAGAGGCGGTCGACTAACATGACGATCGACAACATATGGTATGAAATGTCAGAAAAGTGTCTCTATCTTTTTATAGTTCAAGCCACGTGGCGTGCTTACTGGAAAGTAATATTGAAGCATTGTCAATTAGTGGGCTGTTTACATCATGTCTCTCACCCGCACACTGGCTCTTATGCTTGCTAAGCTAATGTGTTTATATCAAAAGCTTCATCTTCTTCAGGTGCCTCGTATAGAGCAGACATCGGCGTTGGTGAGGCTACACATCCTCTCTGTCATTTGATATTTTAATGAAACTGGTATTGCTTATAATATTTTGTGTCGCCTAGTCGGTAAAGTGTTCCAAATACACCTGTCTCTGTTTACCCCTGTCTCTCCTGCCTGGTTTAAAACGGTTACAAGGCGAGACGCTGGACATCATTGCACCTTGTTTGCACCAAATGACTCGGTTTCTCTACTCAGAACGGCAATCTGCCTGTCGAGAGCATCGCACACATCACGAACTCCGTCATAGCTCCAGCGAAGACATTCTGTTCCCCTCTCCCCCACAGGAAGCAACTACTGTAGCAGCATTCTAACCTAAATAGACAATTGTCTAGGAAGCAGAATGGGTTGACAGAGGTGTGGAAATGGAAACAAACATGGTGGGCTTTCAGTTGGATAGGCACCAGTAATGATATATTATTAGCGCTATGAGTGTACATGTGTGTGTGTGTGTGTGTGTGTGTGTGTGTGTGTGTGTGTGTGTGTGGAAGGGGGCTTAATGGGGGGAAAGGGGGAGGGGTGTGTGACAGCCTGAAGAAGAGAACAAGACTATTTTGGAAAGGTAGCTAAGATGGCGTTGATTTTATTGTCACTGGACCAGAAGTACACTGATAGCTGTTGTTTGACACTGTTTCAGGGCTCTATCTCAGTTGGAGGAATGCCGCGAGTATGGGAGCTCAACGAGAAGTGGGACAGAATCAAGTTTTTCAAGTATGTTCCTTGGAATTAGTGATGCCAATAAAGCTGTCCTTTCCTCTGGTCATTAGGTTTAAGTCTCTTTACAATAATAAATCTACAACTGTATAGGGAAACAAGGGCTAATGTCAGCCAATCCACGTGAGCTCTGCCAACACGTGATCTGGGTACATCTCCTCAGATGTTAAGTCCCAGTACCGGTTTCACGTATCTCGTTGATTACAGGGCTTGGGAAGATGAAAAGGAGATGAAGGGGGATGAAGGCGTGGTGAAAGAGAGATGACGGGGAGATTAAGAAGAGATGAAGGGGTGATGTAGGGGATGTGAAGGAGAGATGAAGAGGAGATGAAAGGGAGATGAAGTGCAGATGAAGGTGTGACGACGGTGTCACGGAAAAACTGCAGTTTAGTGATTCCTTGATACCTTACATATCAAAATACAATGAAGGAGGAGAGTTAACAATTGTGTACTTCATTCTGAGAGGAGGAATAAAGTAAAGATCCTTGACCTACGAATATAAAAATAGGATACAGGTGTTCGCAGAGTTCATTGCCTTACGATCGGATCGTACGGACACGAGGACCCGGGGAGATCGCGTGGAGGAAAAATGAACGGAGAATGCTTTGAAGTATTCGCGTACGGGGAACTCAGGGGAACAGCGGAACAACGGATAGAAACGAGCAACTAACCACTACGTGATTTTACCGCCGTTTGATGTGCACGATACGTCAAGAGACGAGGGTTGAGGTATAAACATAAAAAAAAACAACGGAGGATTGGACACTCAATATAAATAGTAGCAACTGGGTTTTATGGTTAGTGTGTGTTCCAAACTGGGCTGAATGATCTATGCCTCCTGAGTGGGGAAAGAAATACACGTCCCTAATGGTTGAAAGAATATGGGATATTAGTGTGTTATTCGCTAGTGTATTTCGATTCCAGGAGGATAAGTGCATATATAAGGTATTAATACTTTAGACTAATAGTTTTAGCATAGGAAAATAGATGTGTGAGCATAGCGTTTACCATTGTTTTCTATTAGTGAATAGTTAGACTTTGGTGAATTCATAGGTCTTATGTTGGTGTTTACTTCGGAAGCCTTGTCATTGCGGCTGGAGAAGGACACTTGCATAAGTAGTATTAAGTGGCAGACGCTTATCACTTGATATGTTATACTTCTCACAGGTTCAAACTCCCATCCGGATATATCAGAGAAGATAGACACATACTTCTTGTGTACCGGAAAAGCTTGGTTGAAAAACTCAAGGCATTTCATTTGTGAGGAGAGCAAATACCCCAATAAACCAAGTAATAACTTAGACAGGGTCAAATACGAACTAAACTATACTTTAAAAGGAACTTTGAAAAAGAAGATCCAGATAACCAAAGTAATAATGGATAAAGAAAGATAGTTTGCAGAAAGCAAAGCAAAATAAAACTACATACGTCTTGTATGCATAGGGAAGAAACAATAGACAAGTCAAAACAGTGCTAGTAATTAAAGACAATATGTAGAACTGTGGTGATGTGGTTTTTCCGGTGTTGGATAAGTACTTTCATGAAACAGACTCGGGCGACGACATAAACTTACTGGACTATTATTACTGTACAGTGATCCAGTGGTGAACAGTTTTGTTTCATTCAATAACGGATTTACCGTCAGACTCAAGCATACGGATCATCCAGGGTGAGACCTGTCCTGTTTGATGTGCTGTCCTGTGGTTTTGCAGCATGACTGGACGAGATGTGATACCGCTGATAGACATTACGAGTTCATTCTTGCACCAACAATAGAATACACTATCAACTACGCTTACACAGTCCATACATACACCAGACATAGTTTTTATTAATAAATATTTTATTAATCGTTGAAAGAACTGTTGTCGGAGTATGTGTTGAAGGAATAATAGAGAGAGAGAAAGGAATAGATATATGGAAGGGAAGACAGAAGGGAGGAGTGTAGACAGAAGTCAGTCAATAATCCCAAAAGATAATAAGTTTGAAGATGTGCTTGTTGATTCCACTTTCCTGACGGGAAATTAAGTGACATAATTGGTGGAGCAGCGAGGTAGTACATAATACCCATATGACCTGGAGGCATAACAGGGCATATACATAGAGGGGTACCTGCATATTTGCACAGGCATAGCGGAGTACCTGCATGTTGGGACATACTGATTGGAATAAATATAAGTATACATTGATGACTTTTAATGGAAGGACGTCCATTGGATATATGGTGCCATTACATTTATGGTGGAAACATTTCATTAACGCTGGTGACTTTACAGTGAGAAAGTTCCAGACAGGGTGAATATGGATAGGTGGTAAGACACATTACATACCTAGTCACACGGTCACACGTCTACATAAGTCTTTATCCTATATCTCCTCTTGTGGGTGAGAGAGTGGTTGTGATGTACAGTGTGGTGTTGTAGATTTATAATATTAAATAGACGTAGATAATAGAGATTTCTAATAGAATATATTTCTATAGTGAGTATTTCCTTACTGCTTTGAAGTGTCTTTACTCTATCTGCTGACTTAAGGGCCAACGGGTAGGCGATTGGTTTAGCTGGTTCGGAACTAACTGATTACATACAGGAAAGAGAGAGGGAAATTCGTCAAGCGGAACGAGAAGATCGGAAGGCTGAGTTGGAATTGAAACGCATGGAAATGGAACAAATCAACAAGCGGTTGGATGCTGAAGTGGAGCAGACCAAAAAGAGGTTGGACGCGGAAGAGGCCAACAAGATACGGGAACATGAATACCGCATGAAAGAGATGAAACTCAAAACACAAACTAAGGGAGAAATAGATGGCGCGGAAGGCGGATCATCGTTACATGGTTCAACCAACATGAGTGGATCTAGCTACCATGCAATGAAGTTTCCCTTAGCTGTTTATAGGGAGTCTAAAGAAAAATTTGTCAACTTTGCGAATCGATTCGAGGCTATGGCAGTCGCTATGGGACTGGATAGAAGCCGATGGGCTCTTAAATTATCCCAGGCCTTACGTGGTTCAGGTTACGAGGTCTACACACGCCTACTACCAGGACATGAAAATCAGTACGAGGAATTAAAAGCCGCTTTGATGAAGCATTATGAGATCACAGCACAAACGTATCGGAAGAAGTTTAGATCGTCTAGACGAGAGCCGGGAGAGCTATTCGCCGCCTACAGTCTGAGGTTGAAATCCTATCTCCAGAAATGGATGGACTTGGCAGAATTCAAGAGGGACTATGAGAGTCTTGAAGAGATGATGGTGGTCGACCAGATGCGAAAGCAAATGTCGAAACCTCTCAGAACCTTCTTGGGAGAACAAGGGGCGGAACGGATTGATGTTGTGAATAAGCTGGCGGAACGATTCGTAGAGGTACATGGGGAGACGGCGGAATTAAGTACACAAACCAAAGGTCAGGAGAAACAAGAGAAAAAGAAACATAAAAACTGGGAAGGAGAAAAAGAGGAACCTTATATAAAGGCGTCAATGGAGAGTTCAGAGAAGGTGAAGGAAGGAAACCAGAACACCTCGAATTCTTCAGCGAAACGACAGTGGTCCGAGAAGTGGTGTTCAATCTGCAAGGTGCCCTCTCATAAAACGAAGGACTGCAGATCGAAACCTAAAAGTTCTTACTTCGCAGCATGCAAAGTGACTCCTACGACGGTGATCACAGACAAGGCTGAGGTCGGCGAAGGAGCTAGGAACAAAAAGGTCACACGGAAACCTAGGAAGGGAACATGGTGTACACACTGCCAGTCGACAACACATAATACTGTGGACTGCAGATGCAAGGCAGAAGACGCCAATTGCATAACCAACCTCGAGGAATAAAAAGAGGAAGGCAAGGAAACGGTCAAGGAGATGAAAGACACTCAGGACCAAGAGAGACCACCTGTGGTTGAACTGATTGAAGTAAATGGCCAACAGGATGCTTGTCTCTACGATACAGGTTTGGATGGGGAAGCTGTGATAGACGCCAGCTTGGTACGCCCAGACCAACTTACAGGGGAGACCATAGAGATACAGCAGGCAATGAGGAGTGCTGTTACCATGACGCTGCCAATCGCCAAGGTGGAGATTAAATCCAGGTACGTCACGGGCATTATTCCAGCTGCTGTATTATCTGACTCCTTATTTCCCATGATCATTGGCACGAAATATGTCTTTTTGGGGATGCCCACACAGCCAGCCCACAGAGGAGCAGTAGCCAGTGGATCTCAAGGGAAGGAAAAAGAGGTAGAGACACTATGCGACAATTCAGAGATAGGAGAATTGCATACTGCCCAGAGGAAGGATACTACGTTGCGTCCTTGCTACAGGAAGCTGCAAAGAAGTGCTGAGCCACCAGAACGGGGACAGTACTTTCTGAAGAATCGACTACTCTATCGGAGAGCCGGGAGAGGAGAAAACCTGCACGAGCAGTGGGTGGTTCCAGAGACCCACCGTCCTCACATTCTTCAGAGTGGACACATCATAGGCGTGAATCGAGATATGGGTGTCAGAGAAACATTGCAACAGATTTCCGGCCATTATTGCTGGCCAGGAATGACCGGAGATGTACGCCGGTTAGTGAAGTCTTGTTCGGAGTGCCAGAACGCACCACCCAACAAGCGGACTAAGAGTAACATAGCTCTTAAAGTGGAAGAGAAAGTGGAAGTGTGGGGTCCAGCAGAGACCAATATACTCCAAGTAGGATGGAAAGGACCTTATCCTGTGGAAAAGGTTGTGTCCAAGAACATCTACAGAATACGGATCGGGGAAGAGCAGAAAAATCTCTCTAGACATCTCATTAGGAAATACGAGGAGAGATCCGGGAGCAAAGCTTCGCACTTTATGGTGATGGCAGCCATTGGGAAAAAGGTTACCAGTCCAGACGAAGACCAGAGATCGCCAGTACAACATAGGAGGGCCTATGGGATAGTACGTGATAGGTAAGATTTACATAACGAAGGAAGGAGGGAAATCACATGTCAGGGAAAGGACAAGAGGGAAACCTTCACTAATAACCAAGTTCAGAAGGGGTGGGTAACGTCGGGAAAGACGCGGGATACCCAGGACTCCAACCGAAGATTGACTGACCAGATACAATATCGCCCAAGATGGTCTTGGAAGCACAAGTCCGGGAGGTTTGGGAAAGACGACTCGGTCCAACGAGGACGAGGTGGAACACCCCCAGAGGCAAAGCCGGGGGAAACCAAGAGGACATGGAGGCAGTGTTACAATCAGGATGGGACAATCCGTCTGTATTGTGAGCCGTCGCTGACGCAAGTCTATGTCACGGAAAAACTGCAGTTTAGTGATTCCTTGATACCTTACATATCAAAATACAATGAAGGAGGAGAGTTAACAATTGTGTACTTCATTCTGAGAGGAGGAATAAAGTAAAGATCCTTGACCTACGAATATAAAAATAGGATACAGGTGTTCGCAGAGTTCATTGCCTTACGATCGGATCGTACGGACACGAGGACCCGGGGAGATCGCGTGGAGGAAAAATGAACGGAGAATGCTTTGAAGTATTCGCGTACTTGGAACTCAGGGGAACAGCGGAACAACGGATAGAAACGAGCAACTAACCACTACGTGATTTTACCGCCGTTTGATGTGCACGATACGTCAAGAGACGAGGGTTGAGGTATAAACATCAAAAAAACAACGGAGGATTGGACACTCAATATAAATAGTAGCAACTGGGTTTTATGGTTAGTGTGTGTTCCAAACTGGGCTGAATGATCTATGCCTCCTGAGTGGGGAAAGAAATACACGTCCCTAATGGTTGAAAGAATATGGGATATTAGTGTGTTATTCGCTAGTGTATTTCGATTCCAGGAGGATAAGTGCATATATAAGGTATTAATACTTTAGAGTAATAGTTTTAGCATAGGAAAATAGATGTGTGAGCATAGCGTTTACCATTGTTTTCTATTAGTGAATAGTTAGACTTTGGTGAATTCATAGGTCTTATGTTGGTGTTTACTTCGGAAGCCTTGTCATTGCGGCTGGAGAAGGACACTTACATAAGTAGTATTAAGTGGCAGACGCTTATCACTTGATATGTTATACTTCTCACAGGTTCAAACTCCCATCCGGATATATCAGAGAAGATAGACACATACTTCTTGTGTACAGGAAAAGCTTGGTTGATAAACTCAAGGCATTTCATTTGTGGGGAGAGCAAATACCCCAATAAACCAAGTAATAACTTAGACAGGGTCAAATACGAAATAAACTATACTTTAAAAGGAACTTTGAAAAAGAAGATCCAGATAACCAAAGTAATAATGGATAAAGAAAGATAGTTTGCAGAAAGCAAAGCAAAATAAAACTACATACGTCTTGTATGCATAGTGAAGAAACAATAGACAAGTCAAAACAGTGCTAGTAATTAAAGACAATATGTAGAACTGTGGTGATGTGGTTTTTCCGGTGTTGGATAAGTACTTTCATGAAACAGACTCGGGCGAAGTCATAAACTTACTGGACTATTATTACTGTACAGTGATCCAGTGGTGAACAGTTTTGTTTCATTCAATAACGGATTTACCGTCAGACTCAAGCATACGGATCATCCAGGGTGAGACCTGTCCTGTTTGATGTGCTGTCCTGTGGTTTTGCAGAATGACTGGGCGAGATGTGATACCGCTGATAGACATTACGAGTTCATTCTTGCACCAACAATAGAATACACTATCAACTACGCTTACACAGTCCATACATACACCAGACATAGTTTTTATTAATAAATATTTTATTAATCGTTGAAAGAACTGTTGTCGGAGTATGTGTTGAGGGAATAATAGAGAGAGAGAGAAAGGAATAGATATATGGAAGGGAAGACAGAAGGGAGGAGTGTAGACAGAAGTCAGTCAATAATCCCAAAAGATAATAAGTTTGAAGATGTGCTTGTTGATTCCACTTTCCTCCCGGGAAAATAAGTGACATAATTGGTGGAGCAGCGAGGTAGTACATAATACCCATATGAACTGGAGGCATAACAGGGCATATGCATAGAGGGGTACCTGCATATTGGCACAGGCATAGCGGAGTACCTGCATGTTGGGACATACTGATTGGAATAAATATAAGTATACATTGATGACTTTTAATGGAAGGACGTCCATTGGATATATGGTGCCATTACATTTATGGTAGAAACATTTCATTAATGCTGGTGACTTTACAGTGAGAAAGTTCCAGACAGGGTGAATATGGATAGGTGGTAAGACACATTACATACCTAGTCACACGGTCACACGTCTACATAAGTCTTTATCCTATATCTCCTCTTGTGGGTGAGAGAGTGGTTGTGATGTACTGTGTGGTGTCGTAGATTAATAATATTAGATAGACATAGATAAATGATATAGGTTCTAGGTAGAATATAATTCTATAGTGAGTATTGCTTACTGCCTTGAAGTGTCTGTACTCTATCTTGCTGACTTACATTCTTTAATATGGCAACTCCTAAAGTAACTACAGCAGAACTAAGGGCCAACGGGTAGGCAATTGGTTTAGCTGGTTCGGAACTAACTGATTACATACAGGAAAGAGAGAGGGAAATTCGTCAAGCGGAACGAGAAGATCGGAAGGCTGAGTTGGAATTGAAACGCATGGAAATGGAACAAATCAACAAGCGGTTGGATGCTGAAGTGGAGCAGACCAAAAAGAGGTTGGACGCGGAAGAGGCCAACAAGATACGGGAACATGAATACCGCATGAAAGAGATGGAACTCAAAACACAAACTAAGGGAGAAATAGATGGCGCGGAAGGCGGATCATCGTTACATGGTTCAACCAACATGAGTGGATCTAGCTACCATGCAATGAAGTTTCCCTTAGCTGTTTATGAGGAGTCTAAAGAAAAATTTGACAACTTTGCGAATCGATTCGAGGCTATGGCAGTCGCTATGGGACTGGATAGAAGCCGATGGGCTCTTAAATTATCCCAGGCCTTACGTGGTTCAGGGTACGAGGTCTACACACGCCTACCACCAGGACATGAAAATCAGTACGAGGAATTAAAAGCCGCTTTGATGAAGCATTATGAAGTCACAGCACAAACGTATCGGAAGAAGTTTAGATCGTCTAGACGAGAGCCGGGAGAGCTATTCGCCGCCTACAGTCTGAGGCTGAAATCCTATCTCCAGAAATGGATGGACTTGGCAGAATTCAAGAGGGACTATGAGAGTCTTGAAGAGATGATGGTGGTCGACCAGATGCGAAAGCAAATGTCGAAACCTCTCAGAACCTTCTTGGGAGAACAAGGGGCGGAACGGATTGATGTTGTGAATAAGCTGGCGGAACGATTCGTAGAGGTACATGGGGAGACGGCGGAACTAAGTACACAAACCAAAGGTCAGGAGAAACAAGAGAAAAAGAAACCTAAAAACTGGGAAGGAGAAAAAGATGGAACCTTATATAAAGGCGTCAATGGAGAGTTCAGAGAAGGTGAAGGAAGGAAACCAGAGCACCTCGAATTCTTCAGCGAAACGACAGTGGTCCGAGAAGTGGTGTTCAATCTGCAAGGTGCCCTCTCATAACACGAAGGACTGCAGATCGAAACCTAAAAGTTCTTACTTCGCAGCATGCAAAGTGATTCCTACGACGGTGATCACAGACAAGGCTGAGGTCGGCGAAGGAGCTAGGAACAAAAAGGACACACGGAAACCTAGGAAGGGAACATGGTGCACACACTGCCAGTCGACAACACATAATACTGTGGACTGCAGATGCAAGGCAGAAGACGCCAATTGCATAACCAACCTCGAGGAATCAAAAGAGGAAGGCAAGGAAACGGTCAAGGAGATGAAAGACACTCAGGACCAAGAGAGGACCACCTGTGGTTCGAACTGATTGAAGTCAATGGCCAACAGGTTGTTTGTCTCTACGATACCGGTTTGGATGGGAAAGCTGTGATAGACGCCAGCTTGGTACGCCCAGACCAACTTACAGGGGAGACCATAGAGATACAGCCGGCAATGAGGAGTGCTGTTACCATGACGCTGCCAATCGCCAAGGTGGAGATTAAATCCAGGTACGTCACGGGCATTATTCCAGCTGCTGTATTATCTGACTCCTTATTTCCCATGATCATTGGCACGAAATATGTCTTTTTGGGGATGCCCACACAGCCAGCCCACAGAGGAAGCAGTAGCCAGTGGATCTCAAGGGAAGGAAAAAGAGGTAGAGACACTATGCGACAATTCAGAGATAGGAGAATTGCATACTGCCCAGAGGAAGGATACTACGTTGCGTCCTTGCTACAGGAAGCTGCAAAGAAGTGCTGAGCCACCAGAACGGGGACAGTACTTTCTGAAGAATCGACTACTCTATCGGAGAGCTGGGAGAGGAGATAACCTGCACGAGCAGTGGGTGGTTCCAGAGACCCACCGTCCTCACATTCTTCAGAGTGGACACATCATAGGCGAGAATCGACATATGGGTGTCAGAGAGACATTGCAGACAAATTTCCGGCCATTATTGCTGGCCAGGAATGACCGGAGATGTACGCCGGTGGGTGAAGTCTTGTTCAGGAGTGCCAGAACGCACCACCCAACAAGCGGACTAAGAGTAAAATAGCTCTTAAAGTGGAAGACAAAGTGGAAGTGTGGGGTCCAGCAGAGACCAATATACTCCAAGTAGGATGGAAAGGACCTTATCCTGTGGAAAAGGTGGTGTCCAAGAACATCTACAAAATCCGGATCGGGGAAGAGCAGAAAAATCTCCCTAGACATCTCATTAGGAAATATGAGGAGAGATCCGGGAGCAAAGCTTCGCACTTTATGGTGATGGCAGCCATTGGGACAAAGGTTACCAGTCCAGACGAAGACCAGAGATCGCCAGTACAACATAGGAGGGCCTATGGGACAGTACGTGATAGGTCAGATTTACCCAACGAAGGAGGAGGGAAATCACACGTCAGGGAAAGGACAAGAGGGAAACCTTCACTAGTAACCAAGTTCAGAAGGGGTGGGTAACGTCGGGAAAGACGCGGGATACCCAGGACTCCAACCGAAGATTGGCTGACCAGATACAATATCGCCCAAGATGGTCCTGGAAGCACAAGTCCGGGAGGTTTGGGAAAGACGACTCGGTCCAACGAGGACGAGGTGGAACATCCCCAGAGGCAAAGCCGGGGGAAACCAAGAGGACATGGAAGCAGTGTTACAATCAGGATGGGACAATCCGTCTGTATTGTGAGCCGTCGCTGACGCAAGTCGAGAGAAGGTCGACCGGACGTACAGGAGCGAGGAGCCAACACTAGTTTCAGTCGTGAGTAGTATAGTAGGGTGTCAATTAGAGCGCCTACTGGATAATGAGGTGAGCCATGTGAGGATCCAATCATATCATCAACACGTGATGTTAATAGCTACTTCGCAGAAGCTCAACGCACGGTGGATGTGATGGTCGTTGTTGATGCAACAGGACAACTTCACAGTGGAAGATACCGGGTAAGGAGAATGTAGGAGCGGATTTCTTATCTAGACATCAAACTCCAGAGGAAGAGGAATAAGTTGGAGGATCATAGGAATCAAAACTACAGTGATGAAGAGTCGACGCGGTCAACTCTCTTAAGAGGGGGCCTATGTCACGGAAAAACTGCAGTTTAGTGATTCCTTGATACCTTACATATCAAAATACAATGAAGGAGGAGAGTTAACAATTGTGTACTTCATTCTGAGAGGAGAAATAAAGTAAAGATCATTGACCTACGAATATAAAAATAGGATACAGGTGTTCGCAGAGTTCATTGCCTGACAATCGGATCGTACGGACACGAGGACCCGGGGAGATCGCGTGGAGGAAAAATGAACGGAGAATGCTTTGAAGTATTCGCGTACGGGGAACTCAGGGGAACAGCGGAACAACGGATAGAAACGAGCAACTAACCACTACGCGATTTTACCGCCGTTTGATGTGCACGATACGTCAAGAGACGAGGGTTGAGGTATAAACATCAAAAAAACAACGGAGGATTGGACACTCAATATAAATAGTAGCAACTGGGTTTTATGGTTAGTGTGTGTTCCAAACTGGGCTGAATGATCTATGCCTCCTGAGTGGGGAAAGAAATACACGTCCCTAATGGTTGAAAGAATATGGGATATTAGTGTGTTATTCGCTAGTGTATTTCGATTCCAGGAGGATAAGTGCATATATAAGGTATTAATACTTTAGAGTAATAGTTTTAGCATAGGAAAATAGATGTGTGAGCATAGCGTTTACCATTGTTTTCTATTAGTGAATAGTTAGACTTTGGTGAATTCATAGGTATTATGTTGGTGTTTACTTCGGAAGCCTTGTCATTGCGGCTGGAGAAGGACACTTGCATAAGTAGTATTAAGTGGCAGACGCTTATCACTTGATATGTTATACTTCTCACAGGTTCAAACTCCCATCCGGATATATCAGAGAAGATAGACACATACGTCTTGTATACAGGAAAAGCTTGGTTGATAAACTCAAGGCATTTCATTTGTGGGGAGAGCAAATACCCCAATAAACCAAGTAATAACTTAGACAGGGTCAAATACTAAATAAACTATACTTTAAAAGGAACTTTGAAAAAGAAGATCCAGATAACCAAAGTAATAATGGATAAAGAAAGATAGTTTGCAGAAAGCAAAGCAAAATAAAACTACATACGTCTTGTATGCATAGGGAAGAAACAATAGACAAGTCAAAACAGTGCTAGTAATTAAAGACAATATGTAGAACTGTGGTGATGTGGTTTTTCCGGTGTTGGATAAGTACTTTCATGAAACAGACTCGGGCGAAGTACATAAACTTACTGGACTATTATTACTGTACAGTGATCCAGTGGTGAACAGTTTTGTTTCATTCAATAACGGATTTACCGTCAGACTCAAGCATACGGATCATCCAGGGTGAGACCTGTCCTGTTTGATGTGCTGTCCTGTGGTTTTGCAGCATGACTGGACGAGATGTGATACCGCTGATAGACATTACGAGTTCATTCTTGCACCAACAATAGAATACACTATCAACTACGCTTACACAGTCCATACATACACCAGACATAGTTTTTATTAATAAATATTTTATTAATCGTTGAAAGAACTGTTGTCGGAGTATGTGTTGAAGGAATAATAGAGAGAGAGAAAGGAATAGATATATGGAAGGGAAGACAGAAGGGATAAGTGTAGACAGAAGTCAGTCAATAATCCCAAAAGATAATAAGTTTGAAGATGTGCTTGTTGATTCCACTTTCCTCCCGGGAAAATAAGTGACAGACGGAGAGATGAAGAGAAGACGAATGGGAAATCTGCACCACCGTCCACGAGGAGATTATTCGGTGGTACCAGGTCGGGAGACAAGTCCATACACGAATCAATTTCTGACATATGCAAGCGCTTTTCTCTGTTCGGACGATATGAATATCAGTGCATCGGAGTTAAACAGTAAAGCTTAGTATTCCAAGGGATTCACAATCAACCAACATTAAAGCAGACACTACGTCGAACAATGTCAGAGGTGTGATGCCACTAGGCGTTTTACACATGCCATTATGCTGTCCGGTTCTATGACTATAACCAAAGATAAAATAAAAAACACACAAATTCATCTAAAAGATATCCCTTGAAAAAAGTAAAGAGCTTCGAGTACTTAGGAAGTATAATATCATTAAATGGCAAGTCAGAAGACAAGATTGAAAATAGATGCAGTAAGGCAAACCAACTCATTGGACAAATACTAAAGAACAAACACGTATCAATATAAAGAGCACTCTAAAACACAACATTCCTACCAACTCTATGCTAACAATGCCAAACCAATACAATGGGAAAAGATACAAATATCACAATAACACAAATGAGATTCCTCAGAAGAATACTCAATGTATTAAGAAGAGACAAAATCGGAAATGAAGAAATCAGGACTAAAGTGGGGGATATAGCACAGCTAGATTTTATTAGAAGGCAGCAAGTCGAATGGTTTGGCCATGTAACGACATTACCCACTAACATTAAACAGCAACAAGCAATGGTTTACCGATCAAATGGAAGCAAAATAAGAGGCCGACCACGTAAACGATGGACGGGGGAGTTGCAGAGTCCATGGGAATCCCTATACAAGGAGCCCATAAACAGGCATTCCCCCGCTGTTTATGCTTCACCTCGACATAGCAAGGTATAAGAGGAACAAGATGAGATGAGATGAAAGATGCAAATTCTTTGGCTGACTCCGTTACGTTAGATTGAATCTCATGTTGTACACAGAGTGTTGTCTGACTCTCATAGAAACAGGTTTGGGGAGCTTCGCTTCGTTTACTCGACTTTATCAATGCCAGTAAATATCTGATGTTGTTTTAATGGTGTCACTGATTGCTCTGTGAATGCTATTTCAATGGTTTTCAGAACATGTGTAGTTAGCACGTGCCGTGGTTTCTTACACAGCTGTCTGTTATTTCACTGCAAGCGCGGTACAGATCAGATCGCAGCTCATATCCCTGTCTAAGCAATCTAGAAGATGACGGTACACATGATTCATAACCCAACAATCTTTATTTATATATGGTACCTTTACAACTTACACATCCACAAGCTCTCTAGATGATATATCACGTGCTAGAGTATGTCCTCGGTAAATAGATTATTCAGCTAGTTCTGTTATTAGGTGGATCGTGAAAACCAAAACATCTAGAAATGATGATCGAGTCTCCTTCAACACTCTGGTTGGTTATCTGTATTTGTTTACTCCTGAGTTTCACTTAGTATTGGGACCTTACTCCAACCTTCAGTGACTGTAAAGCAACATGTTGCTTTATAAGCTCTTTTCTTCGTTGTAAATACGCTGACATATTCAACATTTACATTTCCAGATAAAATGAAACTATGCATATTGCTTATGCCTTGATAATTATATTCTTGCATAAAATTATATAAGCCTGAATCTATGCGCGTGCATTTCTCTGGCATAAACCCTTACTTTCCATTAGTTATGTGTACCATGTTCTTAACAGACAAAGGTAAACTTCCAGGACGTAGCAGTCAACCCCCGTATTTTTTGGCTGTTCATGATTCCTGGGCAAGTTTACGTTCAGTAGTTTGTCATTGCTTTCTTAACGAACAACAGCAATCCTATTTCATAAAAAAACCACCGTAATGCGGTCTGTTGCTAAATCGCCCACAGCTGTGTTTCGAATGCAGTATGCGGGATTACGAACTGTGTCCATAACCCCATCCTACGGAGTCGGCAACAGACAAAGTAAACGAATGTAATTCCTACCATTCTTTGTCAGTTCAAGGAATTATGTTATTGAATTGCACCACTACTTTTTATGTTACACAATGTATAACACATTTTTTGTCATGTTCACATGTTTTCCAGTTTTTTCATGTTTCCCAAATTTTTTCCCAATTTTGAATTTTTTGTGATGATGCTCACGATAGTTGTCAGTGTATGGGTGTGTAAAGTGTGGAAGTTTGTTTATATTAGATTATGTGAGGCATCATATATGTGTCTAGATGTGAAGGTGTGTGTGTGTATGTGTGTGTGTGTGAGGATGTGTGGGTCTGTGATGTGTGTGTGGTGTTGGTATGTGTTGGGGTGTGAGAAGATGTGCGTGTGTGTAGATTGGGAGATGGGTGTGTGGGTGGGGGAGGTATGTGGGTTCTGGGTGTGAGTGTGTGGGTGGGGATTGTGTGTGTGGGGGTGTGTATGGGGTTGTGTATGAAGGATGTGTGTGTGGTGGGGGTGTGGAAAGATATGTGTAGGTTGGGGGATGGGTGTGTGTGTGGGAGATGTGTGTGGGTGGGGAATGTGTGTATGTGAGTGGGGGATGCGTGTGCGATGGGGATGTGTGGGTGGGTAGGGGATGTGTGGGTTAGTGGGTAGATGTGGGTGAGGGATGCGAGGGTGGGTGGGAAAATGTGCGGGTAGGTTCGGATGTGTGTTGGCATGTGTGTGTGGATCAGGGACGTTTGGGTGGGTTGAGATGTGTGGGTGTAGGTGGGTAATGGGATGTGTGGGTGGGTGTGGATGTGTGTATAGGTGGGGGATATGTGTGTGTGAGTGAGGGATGTGTGTGTGTGAGGTGGGATGTGTGTGTTGGTGAATTGGGGATGTGTTGGTGAGTGGGGAGATGGATGTGTGGTCGGGCGATGTGTGTGTGGGGGGATGTGTGTATGGGTGGGGTTTGTGTGGGTGGAGAGATGTGTGGTTAAGGGATGTGTGTGTTGTCGGGGTATGTGTTGGGGGTGTGGGAAGATGTGTGTGTGGGTTGGAAGATCGGTGTGTGGGTGGGGATGGGGGATGTGTTGATGGGTGGGGTGATGAGTATGTGGGTGGGGGATGTGTACGTGGTGGGTGTCATGTATGGGTGGGGAGATGTGTGGTGATGTGTTATGGTGGGGTGTATGTGGATGGGGGATGTGTCTTTAAGGTATGCGTGGGTGGGTGAATGTGTGTACGTTTGGGGATGGGTGGGACATGTGTGTGTGTGTGGGTGTTTGTGGGATGTGTCAGTAGGTGAGGGAGATCATGTGGATGGGAGAATGTTTAAAAGTGGGGATGTGTGGGTGGGTGCGGCAAGTGTGTGTGTGTGTGTGTAGGTGCGGATGTGTGGGTTGACGGGGAGATGTGTGTGTGGGTGGGGGATGTGTGCTTGGCTTGGTATTGGAGGATATGTGGTTGGGTGAATGTGTGTGCGTTGTGGGATGGGTTGGGAGGTGTGTGTAGGTGGAGAAATGTGTGTAGGTGGGAAGATTTGTGTAGGTCGCGGGATGTGTGTAGGTGGGGGATGTGTGGGTTAATTCATGTATGTGTGTCTGGGTTGTGTGTGTGTGGGTGGTGATGTGTGTGGGTGGATGTGTGGGGGTGGTGGATGGGTGTATGGGTGGGGTCATGTATGTGTGACCGGGGTGTGTGTGGGTGGATGTGTGTGTCGGGGGTGGGTGAATGGGTGGGGGATGTGTGTCATAACATGGTAAAATGCATTGTTTATGTTTACAGCATTCATTTGACAATGTTTTTTTTTTCTATGTGAACATATCAAGCACTATGCACTATTGGTGAACGAAAGATGAGTGATTGGAAGGGCCGAATGTAAGGTGCCCAATTTGTTACCCTTTTGAAATAAAGTTCGTCCTTTCGTTCATTCCATTTTGCATCTGCTCTTCTCTCTCTCTCTCTCTCTCTCTCTCTCTCTCTCTCTCTCTGTCTCTCTCTCTCTCTCTCTCTCTCTCTATATATATATATATATATATATATATATATATATATATATATATATATATATATATATATATATATATATCTTCTCCCTCTCTCACTCTCATTCTCTCTATCTCTCGCCTACTCCCTCCCAACTAAATCATCGCCCGGAATCCGCAGACGTCGTAATATTAATGTTAAGGAATTACATACACTACAGATAAATTACACATTAGTCTTCTCAGGTACACACGCTAAGATGCTACAGCTTCCATGGACGAAGATGATTATTTTCCATTAATCGAACAATTTGTTCACCTTTCACTTTTATTTCCTTGGATGTCTAAAATGGGTCTCTGTGAATGACTGATTAGCCCTGTTTGATCATTAAAATCTCAATAATTGTCCACTCTGCTCTCCAAGCCTCGCACTTCCTATCCATCACGCGATGCACGTCGTCATCCTATAATATATTATGTCCCTTTGGTGTGTGTGCTCAATTCCTGTTACAGAGGGTTTCTCCTATCTTTCCCCCATCCATGTTATGGCAGTGGGAGCGGAGGTGGTCAGATGTTCGACTCAAATGCGTGGTTGTAAAAATCTGGGATGGTTCTATAACGAAACAGTTGTGTTCAAATCTTCGCATTTATATTCAGATTTCGTTACGTGTGTGATTTCAGAAAGGAGAGACATATTAAGGGACTATCTGACGTGTTTACAATCAGTTTCTTATTGGACAGACAAGTATCTACGCCTTACGAAATTATGAAAAGATAAGGCATTTCCCGGAGTGCTAGGATATCAATTCATAAAACTAAGAAACCATAACTCATTAGGTCAAAAGTCGTTGGTATTTTATACGGCTCTGATAAATATACCAATTCTTCACTACGTGCCTTCTATTGTAATTTTTGCTCACCAAACATGTCTTGTGTGTAATCATTTCCTCCGCAGCTTTGATACAAACCCAAAAACTCGTCATACATTCTGGAACTTGATCATTGGCTCGGCAATGGGTTGGGTGGGAGCTTACGGCATAGGCCAAGCCAGTGTTCAGCGGTACAGCAGTCTGCCTACTCTAAACAGTGCTAAAATGTAAGTAGACTGGACATTTTTTCAGGAAATCCAGAATGTTAAAATCTTATTCATGAATATTTTGATAAAAATAATGTCCAGAAGCATAAGAATAACATATTAGAAAGAAGGCTACTTTGTTCAGGGTACTGTGTGATGCACGCTTACAAAAGTATGATATAGTCCATGAACGGGTGTTGTTTGTCAGTTGATGTTCTGCTCACTTCTGTAGAAGACTCTTCATGGTGATACATGGGTGTCCAAACAGCAATCAAGGGAAGTCCAATTGATCATAATACTTAGTCCGTTGTACGTAGTCACCTTCACCTTTGTTCCGGGACATGCGAGAGTTTGGGGAAATGAATGAGCTGATAAATTTTCTGGCTCCGTATCTCCTGAAGATGTCACCCCATGGATAGTCCCGATGTTATTAATGCCCCTAAGAGAAATGTCGAAAGCGGTGGACTTTAATGCTAGTGAATACACTTCGTTGTCCAGAATGAGAGACTCTGAAGGTAAAATTGGCACGATCAAACACTAGAGACACATCGGGAGAACGAGAAGCCTCGACAAGCAACACAGAACTGGTATTATTAGCCGCCTGAAGCTGGTGCATATGTTGGAGGAGGATCTGAGCACCCATGGGCGTGTCCGGAGTGTAAGAATGATATCCCAACATATAACCTCATAATTGTATTACTTGTTGATTCAACGGGTACCTTCCATTTCCTAATCATTGTATTACCGTTTGATTCAACGCGTATGATCTATTTCTTTATCGTTGTATTATTGGTTGATTCAACGGGTACCTTCTATTTCCACTAAGAAATATATATATATATATATATATATATATATATATATATATATATATATATATATATATATATATATATATATATATATATATATAAGAGCGCTGTGGGCTCTATACAATTGGATATGTAATTTTATACTTTCCTTACCGTTGTCGGGTCTTAGCCAAATATGTCTGAACTACCGTATAACAGTAAATGGTACTACCTGTTTTCTGTTACACCGGATGTTGGCGGTGCTCACCAAACCCGACAAACCACATTGTGCCAACGACTTCGGGCAGACCAGGCTCTAAGACATGAACGGCACTTGTCAAGAATGGAAGCTTCGATAAGAAGACAGTTAGAGTATGGCTTTGCTGATCCGTCAGCTTCTGTAGCTTTTCTTGTTGCAGTTGTACTGCTGTTACCATTCCTCTGGAGTAAACTATGCAGGCCGAAAGAGGCAACATGATGTATGGACAACACATGGCCTCTACAATTTAGCCCAGGCTTTGTGTTATGGAGGGGTATAACTCCATCCCTGGTCCCCGCTATGGGGTGTAGTTATTATGTCTATTTTGAAGCAAAACATATGTCTGTCAAGACGGCAAGGTACAAGCAGTTCTTTCCCATACTGCTTGATTCAATGGGTCGCGCCTAATTCCTCTGCTCTGTGCTAGTGGTTCATTTAACGGTGAGTATCTATTTATCTGCTCTGTGTTACTGGTTCACGTAACGGTGAGCATGTATTTCCTCAGCTCTGTGCTACTGGTTCACTTAACGATGAGCATGTATTTGTATTTCCTCAGCTCTGTGTTACTGAACATGTTCGGGCTGATCATCCTAATGACGTCGACATGTACGGCCGGCATCGTTCTGTTCGCCTACTATGCTGCTAAAGACTGCGACCCTCTTGGCTTAGACCTTGTGGACAACTCCAACCAGGTGTGTGTTGTGTCAAACTTTTATTTTGGTATTCATAAATCTTGATGACAAATATAACTAAGTGCGTGTTGTATGAAATTGTTGTATAGCGGTTCTGAGTTCTGGATGACAAGTATAATCAGGTGTGCATTGTATTAAATTGTTACATGTGTCTGAAATAATCTACACATGCTGAAAAGCAATTTTCACATATCTTCGTTATTTGACAACACATCTTTCGTTATGTGACACTTAGTTTCAACACTGAAGAACATTACGTTCCAACACTGAAGTAACACGTTCCAACATTGAGGTAACAAGTTCCAACATTGAGGTAACACGTTCCAACATTGAGGTAACACGTTCCAACATTGAGGTAACACGTTCCAACACTGAAGTACCACGCTCTAACATTGAGGTAACACGTTCCAACACTGAAGTAACACGTTCCAACATTGAGGTAACACGTTCCAACATTGAGGTAACACGTTCCAACACTGAAGTAACACGTTCCAACATTGAGGTAACACGTTGCAACACTGAAGTAACACGTTCCAACATTGACGTAACACGTTCCAACATTGAGGTAACACATTCCAACATTGAGGTAACACGTTCCAACATTGAGGTAACACGTTCCAACACTGAAGTACCACGCTCTAACATTGAGGTAACACGTTCCAACACTGAAGTAACACGTTCCAACATTGAGGTAACACGTTCCAACATTGAGGTAACACGTTCCAACACTGAAGTAACACGTTCCAACATTGAGGTAACACGTTGCAACACTGAAGTAACACGTTCCAACATTGAGGTAACACGTTCCAACATTGAGGTAACACGTTCCAACACTGAAGTAACACGTTCCAACATTGAGGTAACACGTTCCAACACTGAAGTAACACGTTCCAACATTGAGGTAACACGTTACAACACTGAAGTAACACGTTCCAACATTGAGGTAACACGTTCCAACATTGAGGTAACACGTTCCAACACTGAAGTAACACGTTCAAACATTAAGGTAACACGTTCCACCACTGAAGTAACACGTTCCAACACTGAATGAACACTACGTTCTAACATTGAAGGAAGCTTACGCTCCAACACCGAAGTAACAAGTTGCACCACTAAAGCAAGATGTTCCAACACTGTCATATATTTTGAAAGGAGTGGGAGATCACCGTAGTGCATGCCCCATCTCTAACAAAAGAAGTAGAGCCCCATCCTCTTCTATCTTCAATAACCCCAGAATATGAACCTTGAGTTATCTGCAGGCCTCGTTCTATGAAGTATGTCTAGGAGATATCGATTATGGCCCTGGTGAGAATAATGATTACTAACTGGAAATCTGCCCCTTCTCCAGTGATTCTTTAGCTCTGGAGCCCCCTTTTATTGGTTATCAAATCTGAGGAAAGTCAGGAGAATTTTCTCAGCCTGATTTAGATGAAGAAAATATGGGTATTGAGCAGTTGATAGATCTAGAGTCTTTTTATTTCCCCATTCAGTAAGTCATTATCAGTTAATTTATCTTTAAACAATCAAACACATAATCAATCACATTAGATTCTGACAACATGATGTACAAAGAAGTTGTTGACTCACAGATAGGTTTGAACTGACAAATTAACAGAAGGTCAATTCATGTTAATCATTTATTGACTGGCCTGAGCCTTCTGGTCAGTACATACATCTCTATTGTGATTTACACAAAATATTAGAAAAGTTGCACATTGGACCATAGTCCCAGACAATCAATCAAGAATCAATATATGAGATGTCAACAAGTGTGAAACATAGTAAACATTTTGATGTTGTACATATTAAGTGTGATGGTAATGAATCAACAATTAATTATCAGTTTCCTGAAATTGGGTGTGGTGTCTACCAATTTAGAAAGGTAACCTGGTGACTGGAAGATTAGGTAAGCCAGGGTCCATTGACTGATGGATCCACTTCAGGTCTGCCCGTATAGCTCCTCTGAAGGCCTCCCCATACTCTGCTCATAGCCAAGTCATCCTCCATCTCACTTGTGGTTCATCTCTTTCTCTCGGCTTCCCTCTTTCAGGTCTGATTTAGGTGGTTAGTTTGCTGATGTGGTGGGTGGTTGTTGGTATGTAGCCACCAAGATCACTGATGAATATTCACATAAATATATACATTCCTACCAATACAATATTCTAGAAGTAGGTCGGAAGAAATCTAAATTCCTGAAGTAGGAACTAGTTCCCCTCCCCCTCTTTTTCTCTCTAATCTAGTGTTGGGTTAATTTGGGGTGGTCAGAGTTTATCACACTGTGTACGCCTTGTATCAACTTGTTCCTGCTGTATGTAAGTTCTCATTGGACCTGGGGTCAGTGAACGTGTACAGTGAGACAGTGACAAGAGTGAGAATATGTCAAGATGCATGTAAATAAATGACATACATTTATAACATTTCTTCCACTCAGTGGTGTTTATCGCGTGTATAAATAATTCTCTGTGTTTTCCCAATTAACTTCTTCTTCTTCTTCTTCTTCTTCTTCGTGTGTCTAATAACTCTCTTCCATTATCTGTTGTTGTTGTGATGTTGAGTGTTGGGTTGTGTGGTGATGAGTGGTGTTGAGTGGTGTTGTGTTTTAAGTTATGTTGAGTAATGAGTTAAGTTCACTGCGCGTGATGGTGTTCCGCGAAGCACAACTTTCTCATGTAAAGCAATTCATGTGTGCCCTTATCTAATTAAATTTGACATAAATATAAATATTAGTTCCATCAAACCCTATTAATTCAATAGATGAAGCAGAAAGGAAAGATTTGATTTCTCTTTCAGCTTTCTAGATCGGAAATAGGCATAGATAAGTCTGTTTTAGAACAAGGCACTTATTCTAGTACACGAACTGTCATTTCAGCTGTAGATAGTGATAGCATCTTTTATCAGTGTTTCTGGTGAAATGCACAAGATTGCTTTAGAATCATCACTTCTCACAGTTGTTTAGAATAGAATGTAATAGTATAATGCACTTCTTAAAGTTAATAATTATCTCTAAGAATATCAGAGATTGCAGTTTTCATCGAAGAAAATATTAGAGAGTCATTTTGCCCGGGAATGGCTCTGCGTCGTTAGAATCTACAGTCGAGCATTTTTACATTTCAGAGGTTTTAATTAATAATAATACATTTCAATTGACATCACAAACACTGGATACCGTTCTTTTGACACTTGATACATCGGGTTATCAGTTTAATCTAAGGCCTAACAAGCTCACCTAGGATCCAGACATTCTGCCTTGCCCATTGAAACTTTTGGTCACACAATCTTCTCACATCTGTTCATGAGGCGAGTTTCAGAAAAGAGTGCGGGCTTATTAACATTTCTGATGAAATAGTAACATATGCTAATTATGCTTTGGCGCGAAAGCGGGTCACATGTCCCTTTTCGTCCAATAGTCTTCCGAGCTTTGTCTGATGCAATCTTTCTAAGAATCCACGTCATTTGTCACTTGTTCAGTTCCAGTTTCGATGTTAAGTTTTAAGTCCTAGTCTCCATTTGCGGTTGTGAAGTCAATTTCTTTTAATGTTGTTTCCTCTTTTTGCGGCAGGAGTTGGTAAATGAATAATGGTGGTTGCGTTATGCCACATGGCCCCACTCCAGATTGTTCTATGGTATGGAACTATGTTTCCAACATTTTCAGTTATCAAGCTGTCCCATTTTTCCTCCCCTGTGTTCTCTTCTGCATCTGATTGACCTGGTTCATCAGGCACTGGGTGTCGACTCAGGAAGTCCGCTCCCACATTCATTTTCCCAGGAACATACTCAACCTGGAACGAGTAAGGTTGAAGAAGCAGCGACCACCTCATAAGTCGGGCATTCAGAGTCTTAGATGCTGCGAGAAACATGAGTGGTTGATGGTCACATTGCACTGTGAAATGTTTGCCATATAGGTATGCTTGAAATTTCTGTACACTCCATACGAGCGCAAGACATTCTCTCTCGATAGTACTGTAATTTCTCTCTGCTGCATTCAATTTCCTGCTAGCATAGGCTACAGGGAATAGCTCTGATGGTACATCTCCCTTTCTCTGCAACAGCGTTGCCCCAATTCCTATGTTACTGGCATCGGTGCGCAGCACGAATGGTTGGTCGAGGTCTGGTAGATGTAAGACTGGATGAGCAGTTAATGCCTGCTTTAGTGCTGTGAAAGCTCTCTCACAGTCAGCTGACCAAGTGACTTTCTCTGGTTTCCCCTTTTTGGTAAGATCCGTTAAAGGTGCTGACAGAGTATTGAAGTCCTTGATGTATTTTTGATAGAATCCACATAAGGATACAAATGATCTTACATCCTTCTTTGTTTTTGGACGAGGTGCTCTCTGGAGTTTGTCCACATTTCCCTCTTGTGGAGTTATCAGTCCATGAGATATCTTATGACCTAGAAAGTCCAATTCTTGGAATCCTATCTGACACTTCTTTGGTCTAGCCGTCAATCCAGTTTCTCTGAGGCGCCTGAACAAAAGATGCAGGGTTTCTACATGCTCTTCAAATGTTTCAGTTGCGATCAGGATGTCATCCATGAAGTGACTGATGTCTGGATGCTGTAGTGGGTCAAGTAATTTTCTCATCATACGTGTAAAGACGCTGGGAGCATTACTTAATCCGAATGGAAGAACGTTGAACTCATAGTGTCCTCCAGGCGTGCTGAAAGCTAACCATGGTCTAACTTCCGGTTTTACAGGAATCTGGTAATATCCCTTACTGAGATCAATCCTAGTAAAGTACTTAGCTCGGTTGAGTGCTGTGAAGAGTTTATTCTGATCAGGCAGAGGTTATGCTTGGAATTCAGTAATAGCATTGAGCTGTCGATAATCGATGCACAATCTATGTTCTCCACTTGGCTTTCTCAATAAGACGACGCTAGCACTGTAAGGTGATTCAGGTGGTGAGATTATTCCTGCGGTGAGCAGCTGTTGTATTTCTTCCTCTAAAGTCTTTTGCTTTGCATAAGGAACTGGGTAAGTCTTGACTCGCACAGGCACTGTGTCATTTAACTTCATGTCAAATTCCTCCAAATCAGTTCTTCCTGGCTTATCAGTAAGTACTTCTGCATATTTTGCCATAAGTTCCCTAATCTGCTTTTGCTGATCCTTTGTTAAGTTGGGATTGATTTCCACATCCTTAAAGGTCTCTTTGGCTTGCAGTTGGCACTCGACTCCCATTGTTGATCCTTCTTCGACTTCAGTAGCCACACTCATGGCCATCAGATGTGCAGGTTCGGTGGTTGAGGGTCTTTCATGATATTTCTTCAAGAGGTTTATGTGAAATACTTTCATCTTGCCTTTGACTGAAATTCTGTAGTTGGTACGTGAGATCTTCTCCGTCACTACATAAGGTCCTCTCCATCCTATTTGCAGCTTATTCTGACTGGTTGGAAGCAGCAACATCACCTTCTCTCCTACCTCTAACTCTCTATCCTTTGCCTTGCGGTTGAAGTTACGAGCAATTCTTCGTCTGGCTTGACGTAGATTGACATTCGCTTGTTTCCAACTGTGTTGTAAACGATTTTTCAACTCGGCAACATATGTAGATGCAGTCACGACTGTATCATCTGTAGTATTATCAGTCCATCGTTCGAAGTAACGCCTCCAGTGGTCCCTTGATCGGTCGTCCAAACAACAGTGTGGCTGGAGCAAAACCTGTTGAGTGATGGGGTACTTCCCTGTAAGCGAATAAAGCTGCGGGTAAATACAAGTCCCAATCCTCTGTCTTCTCCTGGGCAATTTTGCGCAGGATACTAATCAATGTCCCGTTCCACCTTTCCACAAGTCCATTTGACTGAGGGTGATATGGTGAACTGAAGATATGGCGTGCATGAAAAAGTCTGAAGGTCTCTTCCATGAGCTTACCACGAAACTGTGAACCGTTGTCCGTCAAGATCCTTTGTGGGAATCCTAGACGTGTGAATATTCCTAATAATGCATCAGCGACGTGTTTGGAGTCACAGCTGGGCATAGGAACTGCTTCGGCCCACATGGTTGTTGTGTCCACAAGCGTTAATATGAATCGGTTTCGCCTCTTCGTTGCTGAGAGAGGTCCGATTATGTCTACAGCCACTTTCTCAAATGGAATTCCAGTGATTGGCGATTCACCCAACATTGCCGGTGGTGTCCGGTGTTTTGGTGATACTTTCTGACACTGTGGGCATGATTTTACAAACCGTTGTATGTCTGAGTTCATCCCTGGCCAAAAGTAGTGAGTGGTAATCCGCTGTGTAGTAGCGTTGATACCCATGTGCCCACTGAATGGTAGACTATGACCCATCTCTAAGATCTGAGTCCTGTATTGAGTTGGTACAACAAGTTGATTAAACTCTTGTCCAGCTCGTCCTGCTTTTCTGTAAAGAAGTGCTGACTTCATGAACAGATCACCTTTACGTAGAGGTAAATGTGATTTTGGCAGTTTTCTGAAGCAGGGTTCCAAGGTGCTGTCGGCTTCTTGTGCCCTCTTCAGTTCCTCCGTTCGAGGGATTGGCGTAGTTGTTTCTGGAGTTTTTGTTGCCTGGGATCGAGTGGTCATGGTCGCCATCGCCACAGGTTGAACAGGTTCTCCTAGAACGATAAATCTACAGCCGAGGATTACAGGATATATCGGATCGTCCAAGATTGCTGCCTTGATTGTCCCAGTGACATACCGCGAGGCTATGTTCACTTTTGCCACTGGAAGAGACATATTTGTTGAACTCTTCAGTGGTCCCTGTAATTCCACTATTTCCTCTGTCACCTGTTCAGGGTGAACTAAGGATGATGAAACAACACAGTCATACGATAATCCAGTATCATATAAACAGGTCGTTTTGAATCCATTTAGCAAGATGGATTCTACAACCGGAATACGAGATGATGTGTCTTGATGAGGTGTCTGTTTGGACGTTTCACCAGTGCTCACTTTTCTCTCTTTTCGGTTGGCCAAACATGCCGCTGTGTGTGGAGGTGGCTTCTTCCTGCAATTCTGAAATGTGTGACCTCTAATTTTGCAATGGGTACAGAATGGTTTGTCCTCCTTCGGCGCTGTTTGGACTGAATTTTGAGTGTTTTTCTGGGATTTCCCCTTTTTCCCGGTGGCTACAGTGTTTTCACCCTCTTTTGGCTGTGGAGTTTTGTTTTGAGAGGGGGTGTTGTTCGAACGTCCCTTTCCTCCCATCTCCTTCTGAGATTTCTCAAATCTCTCTGCCAGGATGATTATAGTTTCCAGGCGGTCAGCCCCGTTTTGGGTTAAGAATGCCTTCATTTCGTTCTGCATTTTCCCCTTGATCTGATCAATGATGATCATTTCACGGAGTCCTTCAAAACTTTCCTCAAATCCTCCCAAGCAAGTCCATCTTTGTATGTATGACTTCAGTCTTTCGACTAGTTGCGCGTAACTCTCACCCGGTTCCTTCCTTGCGGTTTTGAACCTGAGTTTATAAGATTCGGCGTCCACTTCGAATCGGCTCAAGAGTGCCGTCTTAAGTGTTGTGTAGTTCTGTTGTTCCTCTCTAGTGAGTCTTGAGAACACTTCATACGCCGTGGATCTTAAGGCCTGCGCTAACTTCGTCGCCCATCTACTTTCTTCAAGCCCACAGCTGACAGCCATTGCCTCGAAGCGTGATAAAAATCCTTCGATGTGGTCAGTCTGTTCATTAAAGGGGTCCAGAGGAAATGACATAGCTCCTGAATTAAGTTGAGAGACGTGAGGAGGTGGTTCTGTCACTGGCGATTCTGATGAGGTTGAGGGTGTAGGACCACTCCCTTTCTCTATTCTCCGGATCTCCACTTCAATCTCCATTCTCCTCAACTCCAGTTGGTGTTGACGCTCTCTCTCCTTATCTTCCATTTCAGCCTGTAGTCGTTTCTCTTTCTCCTCCAATTCTGCTTGAAATCGTTTCTCTTTCTCCTCCAATTCTGCTTGAAACTGTTTTTCTTTGAGAGCCAATTCAGCTTGCAGTCTTTCTCTTTTGTCGAATGCATCTGAAACATAGTTAACTAGCTCAAGGCCATCTAACCCGCATTCTCTACCCGTTTCTGTTATTTGGGCTCTAAACTTTGCAGTTTCCGCCATGTCTATAATTTATTACTTTGTTCTGCCTAAAAATATAATTGCAGTTAGTCTGATCCGCGTAAGCTTGTCAGTCCCTGATCTGTAAATATACAACAGAGCATGTGCAATATTAAAAACACCCTATGTTATGTCTGTCTGTCAATGCTGGAAAAGCCAAAGGCAGCAGGCACTGAAGTAACCAGATTTAATTCTTAGTAAATAAAAGAATCTGAAATTAGACAGAGTTTTCCCAACAGATAAGATTTTCCGGTGGTTGATGAAATGCTGTTAAGTTCAGACTCCACAGTAAAAGAACACCTTCTCTGAAAGAGAAGTAGTGTTGGTAGAGTAGATACACACTATATATTTCTCCTGGAGCACCTCTCTCTGAAGTATAAGCCTATTTTAACATGGCCCCCTTCTCCAGGAGGAAAGATCAGTCACCTACTCTTATTTATCTATAAATGTCATTCATATCATGTGGCTGTCAATCAATATAAGAAAATGACAATGTTCAAAATCCAAAGATAACCGTGTTCATGTATTTTTATGTAATTGTTTAAAGGTTAATATATGGGATCCATCCATGACGTAGCCAGCAATATGTCATATATTTTGAAAGGAGTGGGAGATCACTGTAGTGCATGCCCCATCTCTAACAAAAGAAGTAGAGCCCCATCCTCTTCTATCTTCAATAACCCCAGAATATGAACCTTGAGTTATCTGCAGGCCTCGTTCTATGAAGTATGTCTAGGAGATATCGATTATGGCCCTGGTGAGAATAATGATTGCTAACTGGAAATCTGCCCCTTCTCCAATGATTCTTTAGCTCTGGAGCCCCCTTTTATTGGTTATCAAATCTGAGGAAAGTCAGGAGAATTTTCTCAGCCTGATTTAGATGAAGAAAATATGGATATTGATCAGTTGATAGATCTAGAGTCTTTTTATTTCCACATTCAGTAAGTCATTATCAGTTAATTTATCTTTAAACAATCAAACACATAATCAATCACATTAGATTCTGACAACATGATGTACAAAGAAGTTGTTGACTCACAGATAGGTTTGAACTGACAAATTAACAGAAGGTCAATTCATGTTAATCATTTATTGACTGGCCTGAGCCTTCTGGTCATTACATACATCTCTATTGTGATTTACACAAAATATTAGAAAAGTTGCACATTGGACCATAGTCCCAGACATCAATCAAGCATCAATATATGAGATGTCAACAAGTGTGAAACATAGTAAACATTTTGATGTTGTACATATTAAGTGTGATGGTAATGAATCAACAATTAATTATCAGTTTCCTGAAATTGGGTGTGGTGTCTACCAATTTAGAAAGGTAACCTGGTGACTGGAAGATTAGGTAAGCCAGGGTCCATTGACTGATGGATCCACTTCAGGTCTGCCCGTATAGCTCCTCTGAAGGCCTCCCCATACTCTGCTCATAGCCAAGTCATCCTCCATCTCACTTGTGGTTCATCTCTTTCTCTCGGCTTCCCTCTTTCAGGTCTGATTTAGGTGGTTAGTTTGCTGATGTGGTGGGTGGTTGTTGGTATGTAGCCACCAAGATCACTGATGAATATTCACATAAATATATACATTCCTACCAATACAATATTCTAGAAGTAGGTCGGAAGAAATCTAAATTCCTGAAGTAGGAACTAGTTCCCCTCCCCCTCTTTTTCTCTCTAATCTAGTGTTGGGTTAATTTGGGGTGGTCAGAGTTTATCACACTGTGTACGCCTTGTATCAACTTGTTCCTGCTGTATGTAAGTTCTCATTTGACCTGGGGTCCGTGAACGTGTACAGTGAGACAGTGACAAGAGTGAGAATATGTCAAGATGCATGTAAATAAATGACATACATTTATAACATTTCTTCCACTCAGTGGTGTTTATCGCGTGTATAAATAATTCTCTGTGTTTTCCCAATTAACTTCTTCTTCTTCTTCGTGTGTCTAATAACTCTCTTCCATTATCTGTTGTTGTTGTGATGTTGAGTGTTGGGTTGTGTGGTGATGAGTGGTGTTGAGTAGTGTTGTGTTTTAAGTTATGTTGAGTAATGAGTTAAGTTCACTGCGCGTGATGGTGTTCCGCGAAGCACAACTTTCTCATGTAAAGCAATTCATGTGTGCCCTTATCTAATTAAATTTGACATAAATATAAATATTAGTTCCATCAAACCCTATTAATTCAATAGATGAAGCAGAAAGGAAAGATTTGATTTCTCTTTCAGCTTTCTAGATCGTAAATAGGCATAGATAAGTCTCTTTTAGAACAAGGCACTTATTCTAGTACACGAACTGTCATTTCAGCTGTAGATAGTGTTAGCATCTTTTATCAGTGTTTCTGGTGAAATGCACAAGATTGCTTTAGAATCATCACTTCTCACAGTTGTTTAGAATAGAATGTAATAGTATAATGCACTTCTTAAAGTTAATAATTATCTCTAAGAATATCAGAGATTGCAGTTTTCATCGAAGAGAATATTAGAGAGTCATTTTGCCCGGGAATGGCTCTGCGTCGTTAGAATCTACAGTCGAGCATTTTTACATTTCAGAGGTTTTAATTAATAATAATAATACATTTCAATTGACATCACAAACACTGGATACCGTTCTTTTGACACTTGATACATCGGGTTATCAGTTTAATCTAAGGCCTAACAAGCTCACCTAGGATCCAGACATTCTGCCTTGCCCATTGAAACTTTTGGTCACACAATCTTCTCACATCTGTTCATGAGGCAAGTTTCAGAAAAGAGTGCAGGCTTATTAACATTTCTGATGAAATAGTAACATATGCTAATTATGCTTTGGCGCGAAAGCGGGTCACATGTCCCTTTTCGTCCAATAGTCTTCCGAGCTTTGTCTGATGCAATCTTTCTAAGAATCCACGTCATTTGTCACTTGTTCAGTTCCAGTTTCGATGTTAAGTTTTAAGTCCTAGTCTCCATTTGCGGTTGTGAAGTCAATTTCTTTTAATATTGTTTCCTCTTTTTGTGGCAGGAGTTGGTAAATGAATAATGGTGGTTGCGTTATGCCACAAACACTGAAGCAACACACTCCAACACTGAAGTAACATGTTCCAACACAGAAGTAACACGCAGTTCCAACACTGACGTAACACGTTTCATCACTGAAGTAACACACAGTTCCAACACTGAAGTAACATGGTCCAACACTAAAGTAACAGGTTCCATCACTGAAGTAACACGTTCCAACACTGAAGTAGCAATTCCCAACACTTATGTAGCACGTTCCAACACTGAAGTAATGTGGAATTTTTTAAATCAAAAATTAAAGGTCACTTTTTTTGTGTGCTAACTAATAATTAAAAACAGAAACCATTTTTTTTTTAATATTGCATGATTTATTGCCTGGCATATTTGGTTGCATCATGCCAGCTGCATACTGCAGAGTTATATATTTGTATCACACGAAGTGGATAAACAAATAATGCTTTGGCTGAACTCCTAAGCACTTAGTCGCTGATGTTGTTACAATGTGAAGAAGTTATATTGTTTTACCAAACTAAGGGGGAAGCATCGAAGTCTTTTTTACCTGCAGTTGATACTTTAAAACAGAAGCCAGACACAAATGTGGAGATAAAAGGCGAGGGAGGGGGAGGGGGTGAGAAACGGGAACTGAGGAAGAACAAAGCTGGAAAGAGAAAATCGCCAAGAAAATCTACGGGCTTGCAATTCGGTTCCTCTCATTTGCACTTTGTTCCCTTTAGTTGACTAGGCTCTCAGCCAGCGCTAATCAAGCCGACCTATCGTTTACTGTCTCCTGCCGCTCCATTCATGGCATTCCTATACTGTTCTTCTCTATCTCTAAGTATCTTTCCCGTGTGTTTCCTCTATTTATTGTTCGTTGTGCGTTCCGCAGAAAGACCTGTATAGTTATACTGTGATGAAGTGTTCCCAATCGGTGCCCTGTCCAGCACCAACGTCTTTCAATTCCTCGTGACTGGCTGTGTATTTCTACCCTTAAAATCCGCATTGGCTTCTGCCACGCTGAAGTAACACTACGTTAGTTTGACGCAGGAACTAGTTAATGAATGTTTATATTTTATTAACAATTGTTTAGTCGTTCTCCGTGATTCTAATTCATACAGTTGTGCTGATTTAGCCTCAGAGTTACATATTTTAAGTGTGGTGCCAGTTTACATTGCTTTTGTCTTCCACACATTGTCTAGCGCTTTGAAAGTCCTTCTTGCATGTTATTACGTTAACATCTGCGTCCTCATCTTTGCCTCATTGTTACTTTATCTAAATAGGAGTATGATTACTCCAATTGTAGTCACATATCGTCTAGGGAGACTGGTTTATCATTTGCTTGATTTATTCTCATTATCTTGTCTTTTCCCAATGCATTTTAGAATCCCGCTGTTGTGACTGTGGGGTGGTGGGGGAAGATAAGGAAAAGATCCTCAAATCTTAATAGCCAACTGTTTAAGAAACGTCAACTGGCTCAAGAGACTGTCTAGGGGTATAGATAAAGATAAAGTGATGTTTCCTAACAGAGGCCAATAGAGCACTGGAAGTTTACCGAACCTTCGAGAGGAGAGTACTCACTCACTCTTTGTAAACCGAGGGTCCATGTGTTTTATCAGTCCACAGCTCCGTAGTAATGTTGTCCCTGGACTAATCTTATCAGTGTGAATACATATGATAAACCTCAAACACTAACAAGCAAATAAACAACGACTGCTTTCAAAAACAATATTATATTAAGATAACCTTTGGAAAGGAAGAAAATATCTGCAGGTTGATAGAATATTGTTTAATCATACAACCACCATAAAGATGAATAATAACATCTTATTAAACATTATAACAATTATGTCTAATTAATTAATTAATTAACTATCCAAATGTTGTCGTGATGAAGTAATGAAATCACCACCTTCCTCACTCCACTGAAATTATAAGGATTTTATATTTCCCCACGGAAAAAGTTTATGGTTTGACAGGAACACAGTAAATGTCCATGAGTAAATTAAACCACATAGTCTATTGTCTGTTCTCAATACACGGAAGGTGTGAATGTCTATAACCAATAACAAAGGGGGTGCGAAAGTTCCTTTCTATAGAAAAAAGCAAGGTAGATCTTTTTTCCAATCACCATCTACACAGGATGACTGAATAATTAGTAGACAGGAATATCATTCCTTATAAAGGGCATGAACTGACCAGATAGACACTTCCTAAGTCATAGAAAATGCATTTAATTCTTCGAGGATTTTCTTTAGATAGTCACAAAGACAACTTTTATATATAATAGTCTTAAGTTAACTCTAGTCTTCAACTTACCAACAATCATCATGAATGTTTCGTTATGCATTTATAAGACACAATACCACCATAATCACAACAGCCGAACTCGCCCACACGTCTGGTTAGGTCAGGGCATTTCTGTAAAACTGCACCTCAACAGCCAGTTTCACCCGGAACATTTCCGATCCTCCTCATTATTATATCTTACGTCACTCGAAGTTGACTGTGCCGGCTCCAATGAGAATATTAGAATGTTTCCGCGAACATGGCGTCACCCCTACGTAGGCGAGTTGTTGGCAATCCTACATGCGTATCGTTAAGAGGGAAGTAACTTGCAGTTATCTCCGGTGATGAAAAGGGGGTGGGGGGGGGGGGGGGGATAATCTTGACAACTCAGGCCTTGTAGAAATCAAAGGGGATCTATTTGAAACAAGAGAATTAACTCTCTCGGTAATCGCCCCTTTCTTTGGCCCCGAGATCAAACAACAATTGTTGCTTGCTTGCTTGATTCAAAAACAAACATTCCAAATTAGGTCTCGTTCAACCTGCTTCTTCAGACAATTCTTGAATGTCACATCTATATTTAAATGTTATTGTCAACTCCAACCGTTTCCATTTCATCAAAGGGAGCAGAAGGGACGTGCACTAATGTTAAAATTAAAATCAAAAGGTGGTCTTAGTCTGGACCCGGCTTAACATTGGGATATTTTCTCTATATATCTCTGCTGTGTTTTCGGAATTTTCAGAGGCTGGACAAAAATATGTCACAGTGACCTCCAATCAAGCATGTTGATCTTGTCTCTGATTTCGTCTGTGGCGCGGGAGGACAATATCGTCAGCCAAGTCCAGATCATCGAGTCGCCCTGCCACACCCCCGTCTCACACCTGGTCTTGTTTCAAATTATCTCTTAGTTTTCACTCATGACGAACTCTGAATTTCAAGTCTTTACATGTTTCCCGTCTCCCTGGCCTAGAGCTTAGAGACTTTCTCAATAATCCAGTTTATTCACGTGAGCAAACGTGTGCGAGAATCGGTAGTGGTTCTGGCCACGTCCGTTACTTACGGGATATTTGAGCCGGCCGCTCAGAAATCAAAGGCAAACTACTGAGCGTAATCTTGCCAAGAAATAAACAACAGCGGTAACGTGCTGGTGTTGACAGCGATGTCCTGTAATAGGATATGTGCTGAAAAAACATGTTTCCCAATGCATATCTAATGACGTTTCTGTGGTAGCGCACCCGTTAGATTTGACCATTCTAATATTGCTATTTAATTTTGTTTCCTTTGACTTCCAGACATTTCCCTTCATAGCGTAGGCTCCTCTTGTGGTTTGTATTCGTTTTCTGCGTAATTCATTCCGTCAGTATTGTAGTGACGGAAAGAAACCTGTCTGATCATCCACCATATGTAAGTGTAAATAAATGCCCTATACAGGACTTGAACTAACATTGTTTTTAATTGTTTCGCATATGTTTGGTTACTTTTTAAATTATACATATTATTACTGAATAATTTCTGCGTATACCTAACAACGTTGTATTACTTAATAGTTTATGGACATAACAGATTGTGTTGTGTTACTGAATACTTTATGGACATAACAGACTGTGTTGTGTTACTGAATACTTTATGGACATAACAGATTGTGTTGTGTTACTGAATACTTTATGGACATAACAGACTGTGTGGTATTACTGAATACTTTATGGACATAACAGACTGTGTGGTATTACTGAATACTTTATGGACATAACAGACTGTGTGGTATTACTGAATACTTTCTGGACATAACTGACTGTGTGGTATTACTGAATACTTTCTGGACATAACAGACTGTGTTGTGTTACTGAATAGTGTTTGGACATAACTGACAGTGTGGTATTACTGAATACTTTCTGGACATAACTGACTGTGTGGTATTACTGAATACTTTCTGGACATAACTGACTGTGTGGTATTACTGAATACTTTCTGGACATAACTGACAGTGTTGTATTAATGAACATAAACCACCTTCTGCTGACAGCTGATTCCCTACTTTGTGATGGAGACGCTGCGCTACCCGGGCGTGCCTGGTCTGTTTGTTGCATGTCTGTTTTCTGGTGCCCTCAGGTAAGCTTACGATACATGAAGTCACACATGCTTATTACTTTCAGCTGATTATATTTAGATAACTACAGTCAATTAGTATTAGTGCGTCTGCATCCAGCGGTCAGTCATGCTATTCTTTGTCAATCTTTCACTGTCCCTACAATCGATGCTTGTGAAGCAGAATATCACTCCTGTCTTTACCGTGGATTCCTGCGTGTGCAGTGCGATAGATCCACTTTAATAATTAATTCTGCCAGTTATGCCCTAGCAACCCACGATGCATCTTGTTAACTTAATTGGTTTAAAGTTAGGATTCGGAATCACTGCACTCACGATATGACATTTTATACTTTCCGAATCATATTCTAAGAGTCCGCTACATACATAATATGTCTGTGGTTCCCTCGAATCACCGGGAGGCTGATTCCATTCTCATGTTAGATATCAAGGAAATCCCAACCACTCCTTTTGTCGTTCACCACAGACCATCAGTGTATATAATCACATCGCCTGGGCAAGAGTTATCATTTATCAGCCTCTTCCTATTCCGGACACTTTCTTTCCAGTGTAACTCCATACAACGCTTCAATGTTAGGAGACACAATGACTCAATCTTCTCCATACACTATTTTTCCACTTCCACAAATTTGGCTGGCCGTGTCTTCTGCGTGTGCCATCCAAGACCTGCCTCTTTTCGATCCACGTCCCATGGTATCATCTACAGCTTCATACAGTTTTCATTCGCAATACTGAGAGCTTTATCAACAACCTCACTATCTACAGCAATCCACATCTACAGGAGAAGAATGGTCCTCATAAATACCAGAGGAAAGAAACACCTGATGTTTAATTCCATAAATAAGAGGCGTGAATAAATTGCCACAGATACCACGTATGTCAAGACGACGGACAGAAAGAGAGAATCAAAAGGAAGAGAGGGGCGTGTCTCTTCCAAGCACGGCATTTTTGCATTCAATGTTTACATAGTGGCAGAAGAAAATCAACGGCAGTGGGAAGCACTGCAGTGATGCAAATACTAGCAAGAAGGTGACACTACATCAATACAGAGAACGAAACCAGACTGCTCTATCAAGATGACCCACATGGCAGCTCTACGGACTGACAAACTCTCTGACAGTATTCCTGGAGAGTGTCCTGGGCATGAAAAGCGTGGCTAACGTCAAGACAACCTACTGTAGACTGGAGAGAAAATGCAGGAAACTTCGCCGAGGTGGCGTCAGACATACTGAGACATCAAAAATAAAGGTGTTAGAAAAAAAACTGCTCGTAGAAAAACTAAGAAGTATAAACGGGCAGATCAGAAGACGAAATCTAAAATAGATGTAATAAGGCAAACCAACTCATTGGACAAATGGCACCAATACTAAAGAACAAACATGTATCAATAACTACTAAGAAATCACTTTAAAATACAATATTCCTACCAACTCTATGCTACCCCTGCCAAACCTGGACAATGACAGAAAGAGAAAAGAAAAATCACAACAGAAATGAGATTCCTGAGAAGAATACTCAACGTATCGAGAAGAGATAAGATTCGCAATGAAGAAATCAGGACTAAAGTGGGGGTTATAGCTGCACTAGATTTTATTAGAAAGCAGCAAGTCAAAGGGTTTGGCCATGCAAGTAGGTTACCAGTCAACAGCACACCACAACAAGCAATGATGTACAGACCAGATGGAAATAGAGGAAGAGGCCGACCACGTAAACGTTGGATGGAGGGAATAGCAGAGTCCATGGGAATATCGATACATGAAGCCCATAATCGGGCACTCTCACAATGTTTATACTGTACACACCGCAAGGTACAATCAATGTAAACGGCCTGGCATCTACATGTGAATTGGTAAATACAATTGTTTGTGGCGTACAGAGGAACAGGCTCTTTGACTGCTGGTGTAGGAATCGGTACGGTTTTAAATCTAATGACTGGAGTTGCCGCACAGAATGTTCGGCCTACAGCTGTAGTAAGCCGGTCTTGTAGACGTTGCATTACGTCATCCCCTCGAAAGGTTAGCTGGATGAATACCTTGAGTTTAGGGACTGTAGTTACGTCTGCTTTGGGTTTGGGCTGTTGGCAGTGGCGCTTTATAAATCCTGTGGAGTACCCATTCAGGTTTAAGACATTCTTCAGAGTTTCAAACCGTACCGATTCCTACACCAGCAGTCAAAGAGCCTGTTCCTCTGTACGCCACAAACAATTGTATTTACCAATTCACATGTAGATGCCAGGCCGTTTACATTGGTAGAACTGAGAGACAGCTTAACAAACGGGTGTTAGAACACATACCTCAATGGGTCAACAAGATACAACACACAAGAGATGCTAGCCTCGTGGAGCCGACACACCGGAAGCTCCCGGCGTCTTCAATAGGTAGGCACATCGTCGACAGTGGCCATGTTGTGGACAGAAACACTGCCTTTCGCGTGTTGTTTAACACACAAAATACTCGCTTGTTAAAATTTGCAGAAGCAACTATGATCTATCAACGCAAGCCAGAATTGTGCAAACAGAAAGACATGTTAGTCAGCTTAAAATTACCGTGGTAGATAAGTGACAGTACTGTGCGAATATGTGTATATTTCAACTTGAAGGATTTATCTAGTTAATTCACGTAAGTTGTGTGATTTCTGCAGTATGTACCTGACGAGATGCAGCGAAATATGCCAGGCAATAAATCGTGCAATCTATTGTTTGTGTCTTCGTTATTCAAATTCACTACGGGAAAACATTGTTTTGAACATTAGATGTAGACAGTCACAATTTTTTGGGCATGTTATGAGAAGAAATTATTTGGAGAACTTGGTGATAACTGGTAAGATCGAGGGGAACAGACGAAGGGGAAGACCTAGAAGCAAGTACCTGGATGGCTGGCCTTGTGGCATGGTCGAGACAGAAACACGGAGCTCATCCACGACTCTGGTGATCGAGTGAGATGGCAGAACATGACGGCCCACGCTTACCGGCATGGCACATGATGGATGGATGGAGACAACAATATCATGGAAGACACCATCAACAAATCATAAGACGATGTCTGGTAGAGAACATACTGGAGACACCCCATAGAGACAAAGAAACATAATGCAAAAATGTGAACGTATTGCTAGTTAGCTGTCAACATTGCTCAAACATCCGCAGTTAACGAGGAAAGTCAATCGACACAGTGGTCCGTATTCTTCACCCAACACTTAGTTTGATTGATTGATTGATTTAGGAACCGACATCACAGCATTCGGGACATTCCCATAAGCGCTCCGTCCCATCCTCAGCAACCAGCGAAGAGTTCCAACACTAATAGTTCCAGTAGCAATCTGATTATATGTCCGTCTCGCCTTTCCTCTGAGCGTCGAGCGTCGGCCAGATCCCCTCATCACTCCTCGCTGCCTCATTCTAACCAGACTATGGTGATCCATTTGCTCCTCCGAGGTGTACACGTGCTCCCACAAGGCCGCAACCACATCTGCCTTGTCATGCATCAATACTCCACCAAGTTCTGCCGAGCCAGCCAATCTGTCCGCCTGTTCATTCCCCAGCACACCGGCATGCCCAGGAGAAAAGATCCAGGTGATGCTTGCTACCCGTGACCTCCGAAGCGAAGCAAGCCACTCTGCACGAAGCTTGCCTGTTCTCACCCTTCTCAGCATGCTTTTTGAGTCAGTTACACTCACAATGTGTGTATGTATCGTGTTTTCTATCCAGCGGAAAGCTGCACTGACCGCCTCCACCTCCATTCTTAAGCTAGATGTAGTGTCATCATACGCCAGGCTCTCCTGCACCAAACGCCGACCATTAGTTTTTGCCAAGAACCCCCAGGCACTTCTCCTACCTCTCAACACCGACCCATCCGTGTAGATAATCACATCACCCGGGCGAGAATTTTCCTGAATTAGTTGCTGAATTTCCACTTCCGTGGCCCCTGCTGGCCACTCCCTGCACTCCCTGCTCAATGTGATTATAACTCTGCACAAGTCTGACTGCACGGCTGGCACTCTGACCCACTCCTCTCCTCGCCTGATGTTCTCCAAGGGGCACACCTGTCTGATCGTATCCTCCGCTTGAGCCATCCATGATTTCCCTCTTATCAGTCTCTGACCCTTAACTACGTCCAGCGCCTCATGCAACGGGTGATCTGTGTCTGCAGCTACTCTGAGGTATGCCTTCGCTTGCATCACCTTGTGCCTACCAGCAACAGTAGGCAGACCAAGGATGTAACGCATACACACTACTGGAGTGTCTCTGGTGCATCCCAGAATGACCCGCATAGCTTCAATCTGTATGCGCTCTAATTTCACCAGCTGACTCTTTGAGACAGTGAGCAGTCCTAGTCCATAATCAATCACTGAGAGGATCAAGTACTGGTATAGTGTGAAGAGCATTCTCTGCTCTGTGTCCATTGCAGCCATAGTTTTAAGTGCATTGAGTCCCTTTTGAGATCTTGTCACAACCGTCTCCACATGGTCCTTGAAGGACAGACTCCTGTCAAATGTGATTCCCAGATACTTCAGTTTGTTCTCTCTGTTGACGCTTCTACCATCTATCGTGAGGCTTGGGGCATCATCTCTCACAATCCTGTTGTCCAGAGAGCACCACAACACAGCCGCCTTTTCCGGGTTGATGACAGCACTCATTTCAGTGCACCAGTCAATCACTTTGTCTACTGTCACCTGTAGCTCCTGGGCTGTTTGATCCCTATTACTCCCCTGCCTGTATGCAAGAATATCATCTGCAAATGTTAGAATCCTTCCAACTCCTGGTGCTTCTAGGTATGCAATCTTGCTCGTATACACATTAAAGAGCACCGGTGAGATTGCAGATCCCTGTGGCAGTCTCAGGGTTAAAATATGTGGCTCTGAGGTCCATGCGCCCAGACGGAGAGCAACCTGACGAGAATGCAGGACAGCTGCTATCCAGTTCACTAACCAGGGATTGACCCCCTTCTCCATAAGTGCGGTCGTCAAAATATCATAGCGAACTCTATTGTACGCATCCTCGAGATCAAGCGCTGCCGCCATCGTTTCCTGTCTACTCTGGAACCCCTCATAAACGTCAAAGGCAAAAGTGGCTGCATTTGACCAGGTATCTTTTCCTGGCCTGTAGCTCCCCAGACCTCTTGGAAGAAGCTTCCCCCTTTCCAAAAAATCCTGCAGCTTAACAGCGACTATCTTCTCTAAAACCTTCCCAAATGTATTTTGAAGGGTGATGATCCTAAAGCCGCCAAGCTTTGAATGATCCTTGTATGATTTTGGGAGAGGGATGAGATAGCTATGCAGCCAATCCCGCGGTAATGACGCTCTCCTGATGCTCTGATTAAAGCAGCCGGCCATCTCCTTCAGGTCCACATCGCTCAAAGCCTTCATGTGGCCATACCTGACACCATCAGGCCCTGGTGTCTTTTGCCTTTTGTCTTTTGCAAAATATGTTTAACATCTTCAAACAGTATGATGTCTTCGTAAGGCATATTCTCTAATGTGCCAGATAATTCCACTCTAACTGCATCCCTGGTATCCGCATCACTGTGATTGGTCTGCTCTAAAAATCTCTGGAGAAACGGCTCCCCTTTCTCCTTGTCTGTTGTCACGCGTACCCCATCCTCTTTATAAATTGTTCCCACTGTCATAGGCCGATCTTTTCTTTGCATTTGTCTGTACAGTTTCCAGAATTTATGCAGTGTTTTATCACCTCCAATCTCCTTCATAAAACATTCCCATTTTACTTTCTTGGCCTCTGCAGCACATCGCTTGAAAGCCTCCACCTTGTCTTTCTTGTCATTTTCCGCTATGTCCACTTCCTCTCGTGAGTTTAGGGGTGTCTGTCGCAATTTCCTTAGCTTCTTCACTGCAGCTCTCTTTGCTTTCCACGCATTGTCTACTTCTGGGGTCCACCATGGGGGCTGCACTCATACCGGAAGGTCTCCCAGCCTAGACTTTCCTGAACTTAGAGATCAGGACTGAGCATGGCATGTGATCACTCCCATGGTCATTCAAAACAGTCCACTTTACATCAAGGACTGATGACTGGGAGACAAGTGCCATATCAATAGCAGTATCTGCATCGCCAGGCCTCATTGCCATTCTAGTCGGCCTACCATCATTTATGCAGACCACATCGGAGTCCACCATGGCATCCGCAAGTGCAATTCCTTGTCGATTTTCTCCACTACTGTCCCAATCTCTGTTTCTCGCATTGAAGTCTCCACATATGAGTAGCCTATCACCTGGTAAGTCCTCTAATTCCTTAAGCCAGTCCCATTGTTCCTTTCTGACAAAACAGTCCACTGTGGCTTATACATTTATGATGTTCCAACTTAAGCCACCAATCTCCATTTGTATACCCTGGACCTCTCTTGCACTGTGATTCCACTGGCTCAAGTCAAGTGCCACATGCTTTACTGCTTTCTTCACCAGCAGAACTTGCCCATGTCTCTTCTGCCCAGTGGGGTTTATATAACTGACGTACCCAGGGCAATGGTATATATCTGTATTTAACTCCTGGAGAATGAGGACATCAAAATCATATATTAGCCTCTCCAATACGGGACCTCTCAGCCTGGCACTACGACAGTTCCAGTATCCCACTCTTACATGGTTGAAACCTAGTCTCTCCATTTTTCGTCTTGTTTTCCTGGCGCCTGCCCTCCTATTTCTATGCCTTTTTCTCACACCATTTCCTCGCCTTCTCCTCCTCACTCTCTCTTCGCTAGCCTCTGAGTGATGTGTCAAGCGCAGAGCACGTGCTCCGTAGCTCCGTTGACGATTCCCGTGTTTAATTAACTCCATAAGCAAATTTTAGATATTGCAGGAAAAAAGAACGGTCACCCTACCATTGCCTGCTTACTAGGGAAGGGGCAGGGGATGTCCCTCAGGAGCCCATAAGCCTGGCGCCGCCCCGCCCGCATACCAGACGTTCCACGTTCACTACCAACTCACCCACGGCCATTCAGTCCTCGGCACGTCGGTCCACCTTCAACTTGGGGATTTATAATCGGAGTTTTCCACCTCCTAGATTGGCTGCTGTAATAGCTAACGGGCCCAATCTACCCAGGGCAAGAGGTTCCAGCGCCTCATTTATGGCGAACAAAGTAGATACATGTATATGGGGAACAAAACCAGTGTTATACAATATTCATTAAATAATACATAATTCAAGTCACCACACAACGGAAACATAACTCTCGCATGTAGATAGTTAAGCACCAAACAAAGCAGTGACTACATCAGTAATCTGGTTAACCTCGTACGTTGAGCCCTGCAGTATTGAGACAACAACATGACAATATTTGGGTAAATTACATGGCAGAACCTGTTGTGTTGTAGAGTGGTGGTGGAGTGGTGGCAGACACATAACCATCCATTTGACAATGTTATTGTGCCTCTGTTGGAAACAGAACTGTCACTGTACTTCACACATTGAGCTCTGTAGTACTGACACAACACCATCCTTTTACACTGTTGTTGTGTCATTGTTGGAAACAGATCTGTCCCCGTACTTCACATATTGAGCTCTGTAGTAATGACACAACACCGTCAATTTTACACTGTTGTTGTGTCACTGTTGAAAACAGAACTGTCACTGCGCTCCACACATTGAGCTCTGTAGTACTGACACAACACCATCCATGTTTATGTTATTATGTCACAGTTGGAAACAGAACTGTCACTGTACCTCATCCATTTAGCTCTGTAGTACAGACACAACATCATCTATTTTGCAATATTATTGTGTCACTGTTGGAAAAAGAACTGTCACTGTACTTGAGCTCTGTAGTACTTCCAACACTTAGTTATCGACATCAAACAAACGACAGATAAATATGCAGCTGCAACAGTAAAATCGTCACATTTAGAATCAGCAAAGCGGAAGAGCGGCTGTTGGCAAACATCGAAAGTCGCTCTAGTAACAGTGGAAGGACATGAGATAGCGGCATGTGCGGTATATTTCTTGAAGGTCATGATCTTTGCTTGCTTCCCGTCTTCCATTGAGTTCAGCTTATCCTTCAGTTTTAATCATAAAGAAACAAGCAATATATTGCTCGAGATACTGCCTGATATGAGACCATATCAAATACTATACCCCTGCAGTTTAGAGTTTGTGTCCTATCTGCCGTCTACACATGAGCACGTCGTCAGCGAGATGTCCGCATACGTCCAGTACTGCATGCCTGTTGTGTTTCTACCCTCGTGTTTTGGCACCAGTGAAGTGGTAGATCCCTGTTATAGCCCTGGTGCAATCATGTGTAGCTCACATGTACCCATGCACACAAAATTAATCTTGCCCTGAAATAGGACATTTGACATCAAATAATCACACAACAACTCTGCAGACCGCTTGCAATCTGGAGTTGAAGTAATTCGCCATTTCCCACAGACACGCATCTCTAAGGTCCTTTGTTTGAGCATATCTCATCCCATCTGCTCCTGGTACACTGTAACTTGTTTTCTTTAGCACACTTTTGACATTTTTCATAACCAAGATGACGACATATGTGGTTTCACTAATTGTTTTAGCTATCTCATCAACAACTGCATCTTTGATTATGGTCATTGTGGTCTGTCGGCTCCAAAGGTCTCACAGGAAATGCCTCCCCAATCTCCTTGTCAGATGACAATGCTTATCGCTTTCATACCTTGCAGACTGAGGTTGATCGCTCCTTTCTATTAATTTTCCTGCGCAACTTTCAGAACTTACCTATTGCCTAATCTCCTCCATGATCTGCGCCCGAGTTACCTTCTTGGCATCTGCAGTGTATATCTTGAAGGCCATGATCTTTGCTTGCTTCTCGTCTTCCGTTACGTTCAGCTTATCCTACAATTTGAATCACAAAGAAACAAACCATACATGGCTCAAGTTACTGCCTGGCATATTTCACTGCGTCTCGTCCGGTGCTTACTACAGCGGAAGGTCAACGTATAATGAACTATCGTAATTGATTCCATTAGAGGACACACATATTTCAGTCTGTTTCACATAACATGCTTATTATGCTACTTCAGTCAATACACCGAAATATGCCAGACTGTTCAATATATTGTTTATTCATTTTCAAACTCATAGTGGATCTTTGAAATGTCTGAAAATCCTGAGGTCTTAGAAACAACAACCGTACATGATACCACTACATTTCCACACACCGGTTTTCTCTCCATGTTTGTTCCATTTATAGGGTCCACCATAGTGGTTTGTTTTTTTTGTTCGGTCGCTTTGTACTGAAGCGTAGTCCACATAAGCGCTATTATTTCTAACTCACTGGACTGCATTTTCTTAGGATTAGCTTTCCCTATTATCAGTGTCTCTTGCCATCAGGCGAACCCACACCAACTTCAGAGGTAAGTGTAATTTACGTCTCCAAGCCAAGAACGAGAAGTCAACATTTTATTCCACATGACAGGTGTAGGTATTGAACCCGCAATTTTCCCATCAGCATACTGGATGTTTAAGAACTAGCGGTCTTATCCTTCCGGCCATGCTGTTTTGCATTATTAAACAAGACTTATCATATTTATTTAGTGGCTGTTGTTGCTTTGTATGTTAAATCAATTATATGCCAGGTCGGTGTGTTGAAAGGAATCAAGTGAGTCCTGCAGATGGCATCACAGTACTGACAATTCCCTTGACGTGACAGTGTGCTTATAATAGCCATGTAAGCTGTCACAAAGAAGCAGCCTATTGTTGAATTACTACAGTGCCTATTGATGACAAACATAATATGTAGAGTCTGATTCTCGTTTACTAATGATATGCTTGTTATGATGCCAGCTCAGTGTCGTCGTCCCTGAGTGCATTATCTGCCATCACGTGGGAGGACATCCTGAAACCGCACTTTGACAACAAATGGTCAGAATATAAGAAAACTGTCTGCACCAAACTGTTAGGTAACAATTGTTGTCTGTTTGTGTCTCATTTCCTGTATAGTTAGGCTACTAAAGGGGCTGCACATTTCACCTCCAATTTATTTACATGCGTGAAGATATTATCTTTGCAATTTGGTTTCATGCTTTTAAAACTTGAAAAACATAGTGTACCTGGTGTATGATGTCTGCAGCCGATTCCTCTATGCCTATGTTTGATTTCATTAAGCTACTGTGACTAATTATACAAGTGCGGCACTCGAGTTGTAAGTAATGGCCTTTTCAACGCGATTTCAGGAGCCGCTTCTGCAGGCTCCTACTTCTTTGAGCTAACTAAATTATTCCGATGACGTTACAAAAGGACTCCTGCGATAATATAAGCGGGGATCAATCCTGGCTAATTAATGTTAAATATTGAGCACAACCCACTACTGGCAACGCTGATCGTATTCTGGTATGAACCTAAGGCCTATCCACGTCAGTGTGGAAGCACTATACTCGAGTTCCGCTCTCGTTTGAGCTCGTCAGTAGTGCATATCCTTGACCGGACCCAGAAACAAACCCCGGATCACTGGCGTGTGAAGCAGGTGTGTAACCACGCGGCACACGCTGGACACTGCCAAATTATCATAACCGAATATTACAACGTCACCCATCGTAGGCTGTAGCTCAAGATTTGCTCGATCGCCGCGACTGACGTCCGTCAATCGATGTGGACCCAAATGATCAGGTCTTCTCACTGGCAAGGCACACCAGGCCGCCTAAAGTCTAGCGAGCAACAATCAAATTGATTTATTTGGTTGTTTCGGGATTTGAGATTTAAATATTGAGCACAACCCACTACTGGCAACGCTGATCCTATTCTGGTATGAACCTAAAGCTTATGCACGTCAATGTGGAAGCACTAAACTCGAGTTTCGCTCTCGTTTGAGCTCGTCTGTAGTGCATATCCTTAACCCGAACCGGAAACAAACCCCGGATCACTGGCGTGTGAAGCGGGTTTGTAACCACGCGGCACACGCTGGACACTGCCAAATTATCATAACCGAATATTACAACGTCACCCATCGTAGGCTGTAGCTCAAGATTTGCCAGATCACCGCAACTGACGTCTGTCAATCGATGTGGACTCAAACGATCAGGTCTTCTCACTGGCAAAGCACACCCGGCCGCCTAAAGTCCAGCGAGTTTCGCTCTCGTTTGAGCTCGTCAGTAGTGCATATCCTTGACCGGACCCGGAAACAAATCCCGGATCACTGGCTTGTGAAGCGGGTTGTAACCACGCGGCACACGCTGGACACGGCCAAATTATCATAACCGAATATTACAACGTCACCCATCGTAGGCTGTAGCTCAAGATTTGCCCGATCGATGCCTTCTTCCAACAGTAATCACATATGCATGTAATATACTTTCTTCCAACAGTAATAACATATGCATATGATATAATTTATTCAAATGGTAATTACATATACATATTATATACTTTCGTCCAACAGTAATTACATATACATATGTCATACTTTCTTCGGACAGTAATTGCATATACATATCATATACTTTTTCCCCTAGTAATTACATATAAGTATGATATACTTTTTCCGACAGTAATTACACACATATATGATATACTTTCTTTCAACAGTAACCACATACACATATGATACACTTTCTTCCAACAGTAATTACATATACATACTGATATATTTTCACCCGAAAATAATTACATCATCATCATAATCATCATCAAGTGTCATGCCGACTTGCGTAGGTGCTCATGACTCCTCAGAGATCTCGATGTTTGGTTTTCTGGATCAATTCTGCTGATGAAAGTCCTCCATGCCACCTACCCAATCAATCCAGCATCATTTCTCTTGGTCTGCTTCTGCCTCCCTTCCCCTCGATCTTTCCATTTGTGACAATGTTCTCCAATGTCTCTTCTCTCATCATATGACCAAAGAAAGCTATTTGCCTCTTTCTTGTTGTTGTATATAATGTTCTAGTTCATTAGCCCCTTTCAGGCAGTCGATGTTAGTTACTTCGGCAGTCCAAGGAATTAGCACCATTCTTCACAGGAGCCACATCTCAGTTGCTTTCAATCTCTTCCTAATTTGTTCATTCACATTCCAAGATTCACAGCCATACAGCAAAACATGTTCTACATAGCTCTTCAGCACTCTCTGTCTTACATTCAATGATATGGACTTATTGCATAAGATATTCTTCATTTCCTGAAATGGAGCTTTACTTGCCCTATTCTATTCTTAATCTCTGTTGGGCATTTTCTATCTGATGTTATAAATGCCCCTAGGTATACATAACTATCCGCTTGACGAAGAATTGTTTTCTTCTACTTCTGTTGTATATTTGGGTGTCAAATTTTTCTTTGATATCACCATGTTTTCTTGATATTCAAAGAGAGTTCTTTCTTTGCACTCTCTGTTACCACAATGTCCAACCATTGTTGTAGATCTTTATGCATTATCCACAACCAAAACTGTGTCATCGGCATAGCGTATATTGTTTGTATTATAACCTCCAAATAGTATTCATGGTTTTTCTTTGATCTCTCGCATTATTATTTCCGGCATGGCACATGATTGATTGATTGATTGATAGAGGGAGAAGAGATCAGGTGACAAAACACATCCCTGTCGTACTGCCAGCCTTATTTGTTCATAATTTCCCTTTCTCCCCCATTTTAATCGTTGCTACTGATAATTTGGCGCTCGCTCGCTTTGAACTCAAGCGTAGTCCATACGCACTATTTATAGTAGTGATGGACTGAATTTTGCGTGTGGATTAGCTTTCCCTAATAACAGTATCCCTTGCCATCAGGCAAACCCACTCCAACTTCAGAGGTACGTGTAATTTACGTCCCCAATTCAAGCACGACAGGTCAACATTTTTAGTCAAGCTGTCCTGTGTAGGGGTTTAACCACTTACCCCGGCATCAGCAAACCAGATGTTTAAGAATACACATTCTTACCCATTCGGCTATGCGGACCTGCACTTATACATATGATATACTTTCTTCCAAAGGTATATACAATTATATCTATGATATACTTATTTCCAACAATAAGCACATATAAATATAATATACTTTCTTTCCTTAGTAATTACATATACATATAGTACATTTATTCTAACAGTAATTACATATACATAAGATATATTTCTTCCGACATTAATTACATATTCATATGATATACCGTTTTCCACAGTAATTACATGTAAATATGGTATACTTCTTTCCCACAGTAATTACATGTACATATGGTATACTTCTTTCCCACAGTAATTGGATATGGGTGTTTAGGAGTGGGAGTGGCCTTTGTCGCTGAGTTACTGGAAGGGACAGTTTTACAGGTGAGGTTATGATGTATGCAAATGTTGACACATCATGAGACACAAGAAGACAGAGGCATGTACCATTCAGATGTGCGTGCTAGAGGGGGTGGGTGTGACAGAGGCAGCGAATATAAGTCATTAAGCTGCTTATGGAAGAAGGAAAACAATTAATTTAAATGCACCTCCATTTGGGAGGTTATAATCTAATGCATAATTTACTATTCTTTGTGTTCTAAAATGTGAGAGAACAGACCACATCCAGTCATGGAAACGCACCTTAGTTTTTCGCAGAAGGAGGACAGAAAATACAAGCTAAACAGACACCATGTTTGCTCTCTAGCGACTAGCGTAATATATAGCCATTGATGTCGCACTGGCTTTCATAGAAAGACTTTTGATAGGATGGACTAGCAACGATGATATAGTATATACGAGGCGTCTGAGCTAGGCAACAATTTATCAACCCAGTCTTTATGTTCACGGTCACTTCACGATTAGAACAAACAAAAGACTATGAAAACAGTTTGAGGTCACAGTGAGACACAGGTGTGTACTGTCTCGTGTCGACTCCATGGCTATTCCTCTAAAGGAGTGCACTTCACATGAGACTGGGGCTCTGCAATGTTGTCGAAATACCACGTTGTAGCAGTCAGTGAGACCAAGGAATGCTGACCGAAGTCCATCCTCCAGTCAACAGCAAAGCTGCAGATTGTGGTGTCAAACTGCATGCGAGGTGCGTGCTTCGCTGCAGAGGCGGTCTGAGGGTTGGGTAACATAACCAAGTAGCCCATAGACGAAATGGCTTCTTAGAGAGCGAGCAGGAGTACGGCTCCTTCAACCATGAACGAGGTACAAAGAAGGCAACACGATGATAAGACACCATCTGATGCATAATGAACCGCCCATGTGAAGGTTACGACAAAGGCAAACGACCGGGAAAGAATCTTGCCTATCAGGAAAGGTGCTGTGGTATGTGTGAGGGCACGAAGCACCTGGTGCACGGTGTTCTCCTCCCTGAGGGAAGGATATTTTGTGAGCAAGTACACAGTGAATGTGTGGGATCGGTGCAAATACACCTCGAACGTCTCGAAGCAGAGTACGAAATCACAATAGGAGAAAGACGCCGTCCTCCTGATATCGAACCTTCGACTAGTTACGCCGGGGAGTTGTGGAACTACGCCACTATCCTCTAAGCCACAGGCTAATAAAACCCAGAATTTACACAGCCATGCGCGCTTCTAAGGACATAGGGCACTGGCTGACTTGGCTGCTAATGCTACAATTATGACACGTCTAATGTTCACTTCCAGAACTGCGTAATTTAATGTTAGGAATGAGTGGCTGGAAAGGAACACAGTTTTATCGGTACATCCTCGGACAGGACAGTGTATCATTAGTTAATTTTCTGTTGGTGCTCAAATCCTCCGCCAACATATACGTCAGGGTCCAATGGCTAATAATACCAGTTCTGTGTTTGTTGATGGGGCCCTTCGTTGTACTGATGTGCCTCTCGTGTTTGGCCGTACCAGTTCTAACTTCCTATTCTCTCATTCTGGACAACGAAGTGGATTCACTGGTGTCAAAGTCCTCCGCTCTCGATATCTCACTAAGGGCGTTAATAACATCGATACGATCCATGGTCTGGCCATCTGCAGGGGATGCAGAGCATTTATCATTTGGCTCAAGTCAGACATGTGTAAGCTATATTTACTAAAGATTTCCTCGTTAGCATACTATGAAACATCGCGTATTTGCACAACTAACAATCCAAGAAAGATATACATCAGCGCAATAGCAATTTCACAACTTCGTAGAATAAAGGCAATATTTACCTAGAAACACCCCAGTGGTTTTACCTTGACATTCCAGTTGCCAGAATGTGTCCATGTTGCCAGATGTTGATGGGACTTTGCGGCATTTTCTTCGTCACATTAACCTTTGCTAGACATGTGGAGGGAGGGGGGAAGGGGGGTGTATGTAGGCATGCTTCAGTCTACAACTGCAGCATGTCAACCTTGATCGGTGACATTGTTTGTGGTACATGCCAACACTTCACCTGCCTAAACGAAGATCAGCATTGTGTCACATAAGGTCACTTGTTGTACCTGATCATGCTGAACTTGTAGGGGGCGGAGTGGTTTAGAATTTACGGCGTCCGCCTCTGGCTCGTACAAGCCTCGTTAGATTCACGGTGTGGGAGGGGGGAATATAAAGCCCAATTCTTAATCAGTGTCCAAAAGCGCAATCAACATTACTAATCTTAGGCATTTGTTGATTGAAAATTAGCCCACATGGACGTTGCCAGAGTGTATGTGTAATAACATGGACTGTAGGTTATCATTCAACTAAACAATCAACCAACTGCATCAGTGAACGAGCTAAATGAACAGACTGCATTGAAAATAAATAATACCGACAAACAAAATGAAATGCTTCAAGTCTTCAAAAAGAGAGCTCTTAAGTGTGCAGCAAAGTAGTTCTACCCATCATAAGATGATGCATCCAAAGCCAGACCAGAGACAAATCAAGTGAGAGAATAAAACATAACACAGTTTCGACAATGGTTCCGTCGCCAAGCAACTGAGTTAAGTGCTTGGAACGACACTGTGAGCTGTGGATTTCGTGTGGAGTTCTTTTAGATCTGACTCCGGTTGTCTGTATTGTGAACTGCATGTTCAGAAAATGGCGGTCGCCCGGTCGCTGAACTAGTTGGTTTTGCCTTATGCGGTAATGGGTATGAAACTGCTGCTATTCTGGTGACTGCCGCTTGCATCAACGATGAACTGTAAATTTCGTGGCGGAATGTTGTGTTGGCTTTCTGGCAGCGGCATTATGCATTAATGAGCCCTTGCGTGTTGTTTGTTTGTCGGGACTGCTGTCTGTTCCACTTTTCACACGGGACAGTGGGGAGCATTTTTGGTGATATCGATTATGGGGGTGACCTTTTGCCGTGAAGTTGGAACCGCGACTAACTAACTAACTAGCTAACAGGATCGTCAACACCAGACAATACAACACCAGACATACAAGGAAAAGTCTCTTTCAGCGAGGCAGAATTTCGAAGTAACATATTAGTTCTTACTAATTCTTTTCTATCTCCCACCTCCTTTTCTTCCTCTTCTTCCAGCTTCTCTTTTCCTCTTTCTTTTTCACGTATTCTCCCTCATCACCCACATCCTCTTCTCCTTCCTGTTCTTCTTCTGCCTCTTCATATTCATATCCATATTATTATTATTATTTTTATTATTATTATTATTATTATTATTATTATTATTATTATTAGCATTATTATTAGCATTATTACCATATTTATAGTAAAGACTGTGACCTGTGTTGCCCGGCCTGGAGCTGATATCGACAACCACGACTCTCCACTCTTCGGTCACCTGATATTTTCATTACGTTTGTGTTGTTTATATCATTATTTATTACCCACCGGTTTGCGCTTTCGACAGACATTGTTCTTTTCTTCCTCTGTCTGTTTTATGCACTATTTTCCCTACATAAAGCTCATTTTCCAAAAACCAACTCTACAGTGGTCAGAGGACGTGGCTCTGGTCCAGGCAGTCAATGCACTTTCGGGATCCCTCATACTGGATTCCAAATTAACCGCAGGTGCATTGGAAGCCGACCACGTAAACGTTGGACGGAGGGAATAACAGAATCCATGGGAATGTCGATATACGAAGCCCATAACCGGGCACTCTCACGAAGTTTATACTTCACCTCGACACCGCAAGGTACAAGAGGAACATGATGAGATGAGATGAGATGCATTGGAAGCAGACCGTTTTGTGTTATTTTTGCAAGTATTTGAGCTTCGGTTGTTTAGAAAGCAATCACAAAGAACTGGGCGTAAAGTTGCTAGGAAATCACAAAGAGCCAACACAATTCTGAGGTAAAATGCGTCTGAAAGTCTTCAGTTGGTCTGTCAGTCTTTCCAGTGTTGCCCAAGCACCATAATGATGACCCTGGGCGTCTCTACTTCACAAACTTACAGAACTGATATCAAGACTTTTGAAAGATTCTGAGCACAAAGTTGTATCCAACATTAAGTAAATCTCGGTTGGTATCAGAACCGTATTTTTCGTGTTGCCAGTTTTGAAAAAAAATCTCTCTCAGTTCATTTGGTAACTTTTCAGAAACACCCTCTGATCTCTTACTCACGTGTCGCGTAACTGTTTATATACTAGATATGTAATTGTATCAATGAATGTATCTCTGCAGGCTGCGGTTACCTTCCTTGGTGGTATAGGAGGTCCTCTAACTGGCATGTTTACCCTTGGTGCATTTTTCCCATGGGCCAACAGTTACGTGAGTAACATTGCTTGATTCTTCTTACTAGACCATAATAGTAGGCCTATTTTGTTTTATGCTAGCCTGTCATTGGTACATTATTGTTCTGTTTGTTACACAGAAGAAACTGCTGTAAGTATTCTAGTGTTCATAGTATTATTGTTTGTTAGATGTTGCTACTTCCGTGTTCTTGCTTGCCCGTCATGTGTGTACTACGTCATATGTGTACCACGTCATGTGCATTCCAAGCCCCATAGTTTCTCATTATGCAACGTCAATTAACAGACATATAAACATGTTGTTGGCAAGCAAGTTATTTACAAACATGTGAAAAATTTATCGAAATATTATATTGTATTATTTGAAGTTTGGGATTATGATACTTTTATCTGTTACCATTCTAAAGGGCTGTTTGAAATCAAAGTCTTATGCCTTACATTTCAGTCGCCCTATGTTAAACTGACCATAGAGTGTGATGAGTTGTTTAGGTACTGTGTTTAGACATTGACAGTTAGTTGTCCATAGAAACATTCATGGGTTTCAGAGATCAGATCTATAACAAATGTCTTCGACGTCAAACATGTCCCTGAAGAGCTATAGTCCGTTGTTTCTACATGCTCCCTGGATGAACATTTTACTATGCATTACACACAACGTTGCTGATGTAATAAACCAGTCATTTATATTCGTGAATAGTTCTTAATGGGAGTCGTGGTAGCCTAGTCGCTAGACACTCACCTGCCGACCTGGTTGTGTAGTCGTTAGACGCTCACCAGCCGGTCTGATCGAGTAGTCGCTAGGCGCTCCCCTGCCGGCCTGGTGGTGTAGTCGCTAGGCGCTCACTTGCCGGCCTGGTGGTGTAGTCGCTAGGCGCTCACTTGCCGGCCTGATCATGTCATGGATATATGCTCACCTGCCGGCCTGGTGGTGTAGTCGCTAGGCGCTCAACTACCGGCCTGGTGGTGTAATCGCTAAGCGCTCAACTACCGGCCTGGTGGTGTAGTCGCTAGGCGCTCACTTGCCGGCCTGATCATGTAGTACCTAGACGCTCACCTGCCGGCCTGGTGGTGAAGTCGCTAGGCGCTCACTTGCCGGCCTGATCATGTAGTACCTAGACGCTCACCTGCCGGCCTGGTGGTGTAGTCGCTAGGCGCTCAACTACCGGCCTGGTTGTGTAGTCGCTAGGCGCTAAACTACCGGCCTGGTGGTGTAGTCGCTAGGCGCTAAATTACCGGCCTGGTGGTGTAGTCGCTAGGCGCTAAACTACCGGCGTTGTGGTGTAGTCGCTAGGCGCTCACCTGCCGGCCTGGGCATGTAGTGGCTAGGCGCTCACCTGCCGGACTGGTCGTGTAATGGATAGACGCTCACCTGCCGGCCTGGTCGTGTAATGGATAGACTCTTTCTGGACAAACGACGCTCATTCTATATTAACAAATCATCACAAGACGGTCTGCTTCATAATCGTCTGCAGCTGATTTCGAAGATCGTATGCGGGATTGCGAATGGCTTTCGCACATTAACGAATACGTGTGAAAAGTTTGTGACACCTGACAACAATGGTTGGAAAAATGCAAGGGGCTGGGACAAAAATAAACACCTGGAAGATTTGGTCACATATTTCTGAAAAGAACACAAACCTGATCCAAGAGTTTAGTGATTCGAGACTTTGGTGATCCGAGGGGTTGGCAGCTTTCTCCGTAACCCCGAATACTCTGGTGGTTGACGTGAGCGCACGAGAATTGTAAGCCGTTGGAGTCGCGCCAGTGACTTATGAGAGTATGGAGTCGGTCGCTCAGAAAGTCGTGGCGTGCTGATTAGCATAATCTAACCCAGGAATCAACATACAGCTGAAAGATGCTGAAGTTGACCGCAATATCCTGAAACAGGATGGAAACGTGGACAAAAAATATGATGATGATGACAAATTTGTTATAATTCTTATGTCCATGTCAAGGATAGGAATTTGATGATGGGGATGATGAGAATGACGATGAAAATGTTGATACGAAACGCGGCATGAAATGGCCAGCGTGTTTGTAGATTTGTTATTTGACCTAGGTGTGGGTAAATATATTATTTGACACCTTTCTTCTTAAAAGACATTCTTACAAATATCATACTGGATGTAGACGGTGAGTAACAGATGGTCGATGAAACACATGGGAAGTTGACACCAAGACATGGCCAATGATACATATGGGAAGTTGACGACAAGACATGGTCAATGATACACACGGGAAGTTGACACCAAGACAAGGTCAATGATACACACGGGAAGTTGACACCAACAAATGGGCATTCCAGTGTGTACAACCAGATCGAGAGTCAGTCGGTACTGGTGATACATTGCAACCAACCTTCATTGGGAATTTGTGGGGGGGGGGGGGGGGGGGGCTGAGTGGTCTCGAGGTATGGTGTCCGCCTCGAATACTGGGAGTCCCGGGTTCTTCTTCTTCTTCTTCTTCTTCTTCTTCTTCTTCTTCTTCTTCTTCTTCTTCTTCTTCTTCTTCTTCTTCTTCTTTTTCTTCTTCTGCGTTTGTCCGGACTTTTTTTTTCGGACGTGATTGCGTTGTGTCTGTTTACAGCAGAGCTGCGTTCTTGCGCCGTTAGGCCGACACATCCGACTTCTGCGGGCATTTTTTGACCCGGTTAACCTTCCTGGAGGGTCCCGGGTTCAAGCCGTGATTTTTTCATAGTAACAGAATTTCCCCTGGTCTCTGGGTAGTGAGATCGGATGCCCGTGTGTATTGTTGTGCACGTAAAAAAACAACCCTTGTCAGTTGGAAATCGAAATTAAGTAACGTAACGGCGCTACACGGGCAAAATTTCGAGTTACAAACAAATTTACTCAAAGTATTTCAGGATCCTCACCGGTGCTACGGAGTTCGTGCAATGAGCTGAGATTCTCCGAACTCAGGCTTGTGTCATGAAGTTGATCCGTCGACTAAACTAAACTAAACTAAACTTCATTGTGAAGAGAGCACTTGAATACATTTCTTTGTAGGGCTTCCGCTTGCTTTGAACTCATGCGTAGCCCATACAAAGTCGCTTAAAACGTCACTTAAAAGTCTAAAAAGTCTAAAAGCTTTGAATTAATGCGTTGCATATACAAAGTCGCTTAAAAGTCGCTTCATTGCACCGGGTTTATCCCATATGGCTCGGTCTCTTTCCGCAGTGCGGAAAGCGTCGCACAAAGCACGAACTCCGTAGCTCTAGCGACGACCCACTGGAGTCTCCGAGAAATTTCATTCGTGAACCGAAGAACGCGGCCCGGAATCGAACCCACATCCTTCGGAGCCCGAGTCAAACGGCTTGACCACTTTGCCACGGAGACTCCTACTACTTCCAGAGCCTGAAATTATGTTTGCGTGTGGATTAGCTTTTCCTATTACCAGTGTTTGTCGCCATCAAGAGAACCCACTCCGACTTCTGAGGTACATATTTTAATTTACATCCCCAGTCAAGGACGAGAAGTCAACATTTTAGTCCAACTGACCGGTTAAGGATTGAAGCCATGACTGACTATATCTGACTGTTCGTGAATGATTGATAAATCTAGTGATGACATTAGTTTTGTGATGCCTAGCTAGCCGTTCCTTGAAATACACTCGTTACTTCTGTCATCATCGGAATTGTAAAGTTCGAATATACGAGTTATTTTAATCAAGTCTGTTGTCAATGTCCTCTTAATTATATTGCTTTCCTGCATACACTATCAGTGTAAATCAAAGTCTGGGTAATCATTGCTCTCACATGGGTCTCCGACAGGGGGCGATGGCCGGAGGTGTGTGCGGTCTGGCAGTGAGTATGTGGCTGTCAATAGGGTCCTACGTGGAGGGAATTCCCAAGCTGAAGATGCCGTACCCGAACGGAACCTGCTATCCTGATAGCAATTTCTCACTGGATGTATTAAGTACTGTCATGTCTACCACAACGCAGATGATGAATACAACCCCAATAGTCACAGAATACAGCGACGGGTGAGTCAAAACTAGATGAGAGCTCAAGTTACAACAAAACAGTTAGTTGTATGTCCTTTTATACGTTAAAACAAAACAGTTAGTTGTATGTCCTTTTTCAAGTTAGAACAGTGGCTGTCCGTTTATCTCCCTGTGTGTGTCTGTTTACAAATTAAAACAGTTAGTCGTATGTCCTTTAACAAGCTAAAACAGTTAGTTATATGTGTTTTACAAGGTAAAACAGTTAGTCGTGTGTCCTTTTATAATTTAAAACAAAACAGTTAGTTGTATGTCCTTTTATAAGTTACAAGAAAACAGTTAGTTGTGTGTCCTCTTTCAAGCTAGGACAGTGGCTGTCCGTTTATCTCCCCGTGTATGTCCGTTTACAAATTAAAACAGTTAGTCGTATGTCCTTTCACAAGCTTAAACAGTTAGTTATATGTGTTTTACAAGGTAAAACAGTTAGTTAATATGTGTTTTACAAGGTAAAACAGTTAGTTATATTTCCTTTTATAAGTTAAAACAAAACAGTTAGTTGTATCTCCTTTTATAAGTTACAACAGATAGTTGGATGTCTTATTAGGAGTTAAAACTATTAGTAGTTGTATGTCCTTTTACAAGTGCAAACAGCAGTTCTTTGTCTTTTACAACTTTTACATCGAATGTTATTTATGTATAGCACAAACTGACATAATGCCTTGCTGAACTAATAAGTAAACATCATAACATTTTAGGTCATTGCAGTCACTATTTCAGCATGTATTGGCTGTTTGTGATTTCTACGCAATTTTACTTTTAGTAGTTTGCCAGTCTATTTAAACGATCGACACTCATACCGTTGAAGTCAACGGAAAAAGATCTGTTCTCAGAAGGCCTACGCCTGGTCTCGAAATCTCTAAGAAGACTGCATACACATAATACGGTCTCTGACAGGACAACACAGATATGCACTAGTACCGTATTTAAATGAATGTTTCACTTCCTGACATGGGTTTTTTTGGTTTTTGTTGCTGGAGCAATTGGCCAATAATAGACATATAGAGTGAGGAAGTTTACTAAGATGGGGAAAATAGTCGCAAGTATTGATTGGCATTGACAGAAGGCAATGAAAGAACTGGAAATCAGAGGACACCAGTCCAATATAAGAAATAATTAACTACACGTAGGTGTGTGTTGGTTCTAGTCACCTCTGGTCTGTTGGTTGCCCAGGGAGGTGACGTCACTTGGAGACGTCATTTTTGTAATTATGTGTGCATACAGCTTTCTGTTTTACTAATAGATATGGTTGATGCATACCTCTTTTCATTGTCTTCTATGAGTGCACATCAGTGCATGCTAATGTACTTTTCATGTTAGATTAGTCATCCCTTGTTTTCGTTCGGTCGCTTTGAGCTGGAGCGTAGTCCACAATAGTGAGTGAACTGGATTTATCTTGCCGAGTGTTAGCGTTCCCTATAACCAGTGTCCCTCTCCATCAGGGGAACCACCCCGACGTGTAGTAACCTCCTCAAAACCAGGATGTGACGTCACTGAGATGCATGTGAGATAAACCCACTTGTCAGGATCTTATAATTGGCTCGTTAGCTAACACGTGTGAGACAGTACAAGTATAACGTGATTCGACGTAAGACACAACGACACAACGTTCTATGGATTTATTGCCATATTAAATACAGAACGATAATTACAACAATCTACAATATATAACTCACGACGCTCACAACCACAATACAGCTCACAAGTCTGACGCTCAAGATGACAGTCGTTCGGCTTTCAACCACAGAGATCCATACAAACGCCTTGCTTTCATCGCACACATCCTTCCAGTCTCAGGTCCCAGCTCGGTCTGAGGCTAGCACGCAAACTGCCCACTGCCTCTAGTGGCGTCACGTGGCCTGCGTGCGTCTGTCGTCAGCCTGACCGCTGGTCGCGTGTCAGGTAACAATCTTGCCAGCCGACAATTCTTGTCCGCCGGGTGTCGTAACGATGTTGCTGCATAGCTATCCCATGTTAGGCTCTGACATTCTCCCCGGGTACCTCAATGTATATACTGGGGTAGTGTTAACTTCATGTCAGAGACTATCTTTTCCCAGTGTTATGCATGAAAATACATATATGGCATAGAAATATATACGAAAAATGTAAGTTGCATTGAAATGACAAATGAAGTTCAACTTTTAACACGAATTAGGTTTCATCCCCCTGATGGCTGGTTACCTAAATTGCAATAATACCCAGTCAGATCAGTAGTACCAGCTTCTCGCATCTACCTCGCAGCAATTTGAAAAAAACGTAATAATATGGTTGTTTTGCAACAGCCATCTAGCCAGACTGAAATACGGCTTTATTTGAGTCGTATTAAACACTCAAACTCTGACCTCATTTGGCCAGGAGCTCTTATGTTGGTTTGCAATGTTGGCAGCTCTCTGCCATGCTTGGTGGACGCCTACCCGGTGTGTTAGCCATTTGAGCAACAAAATGTCTATTTATACAATACACATTAATGAATATGTTTCAAATTATGGCCCTTGGTGTAATTCATAAATGCAAGGGAAGTAATTTTGACATTCAAGAAATATAATAAATTACAATAATTATTTAATTTCTTAGTGTCATTGCTTGACGTTTCTTCATATTAACGAGAAAAAATATGAATACATTAATCAAGATATGATTCTAAGATTACACTAATCAAAATAAATAAGTACCCAATTGGTGTATTATATTTTATAGATTCAAAAGGATTTTACAATCGTCATAAGTTTTTGAATATTTGTATATCGTCTGCTAATTTTGCTATACTTTTTTAATTACACCGGAAATACACACGAAACTCAAAATTTAGTTGCTGTTACACTGTCTGAACACAACTGTTCCGGTTTTAATTTGTAACGGATAGTAAAATGTTCTCAAAGTTCGTGTCTGATGTTATAGTATCACAACTTTCGGATTATGATGGAATGTTCTTAATTCCGATGTGTTCACAACTTCTGGATAATGATCGACTGTTCTTATTTCTGATGTTCAAATGTCGAACATGATGGATTAAATTCGATGCAGAGGTGGTGTAGAAGTCACTGTTCACTCCACATTTGCACACGTCGTTAAAATATCACGGTGAAGAAATTCACACACAGCCGTCACTGTTAACTGGTAAAGTTCGCTTCTGGTAAGTGGTTAAGCGTCTGTGACACTGTTCTTGGTGTATATTTACAGTTAATAATGTTCTCTTTCTAACACACACTACACAATTATACTACACTCATTACATGGCTTAATTAAAATAAGTATATTATACATGTCGGTTTTTAACCGTATCACAATTACAATTATAGACCTTACACAGTAGGTGAATAGCAACAAAATTCACTCATTGGTGGCTGTGTTGGTCTGAGTGTAATAGTACACAATGCACTCAGACATTGCTTACTGGGTCGGTCGGACAACGGGACAAAAGATCGGCAATTGTATTGATTCCGCCGGGAATATGTCGAACTTCGAAACTGTAATTTTGAAGCTTCAAGGACCAGCGAGCAATCATATTATTGGATGGTACTCCCGCATTTATATACCGTAATGGACTGTTGTCAGTTTCGATGATAAAGTGACGTCCTAGAAGGTATCTGGATAGTTTCGTCACACTTTCTACTAAGGCAAGTGCTTCTAATTGTGGAATGGACCATGCACGCTCTCGAGGCCTTAGTTTTCTTGATATGAAACAAATAGGATGCAGGATGTTGTTGTATTCCTGCAACAGGACTGCCCCAATCGCAACGGAGCTAGCATCTGTTCTCAATCTGAAAGGCAAATGGATGTTGGGCAATTTAAGGATGAGATTATTCGAATTCTTATCAGAAAAGTATGCCAAAACTTTATGAAATGCATTTCGTAGGCATTCATCGTGTACAACTTTTTCAGGCTTATCCTTAGTTAGTAAATTAGTAAAAACCTCGGTCAGTTCTGAAAAATCAGGAATGAAATTCCTGTAATAGTTAATCAGTCCCAACAAGCTGCGGACTTGTTTCTTATTCGTTGGAAGTGACAGTTTTAGAATTTTGGAGACAATTTTGTTGTCTGTCATGACAAAGCCATTGGATATTCTGTACCCCAAAAATGATATCTCTTGGTAAGCCATGCTCACCTTTGAAGGCTTCACTGTCAGTCCGTGCTGTCTGATACGTTCTAGTGTCTGTTCTAATGTCTTTATATGTTCCGTCATTGTCTCTGTATGGACACAGATGTCGTCAATATAGCAAATGATATTAGGAATGTCAGCTAGGAGGAGTCGTGTCATGCGTACGAATGTGGCTGGGGCATTGACTAGCCCAAATGGAAGTTTGCACCATTCGTACAGTCCCCAAGGCGTGGCGAACGCTGTTAGATGTCTGCTATCTTCATGTACAGCTATCTGCCAGTAACCTTTAGACATGTCAAGCGTCGTAAAGAACTTAGCGTCTGTCAGTTCTGTCAGAAGATCGTCAGTGTTTGCCATTGGTTCAAGATCTAAAACAGTTATTTTGTTCAGTTTTCTGTAGTCGATGCAAAGTCGTATTGTGTTGTCCTTTTTGCGTACAATGACCATGGGTAAAGAGAAGTCTGATAGGGATCGTCTGATGATGTTGTTTTTTTCTAAGTTGATGATTTCCTGATGTAGTTGTTCCTTGTAATGTAATGGTATGGTGTATGGTCTGCATCTTATGGGTGTGTTTGATATGAGTGTGATGTGATGCTGTACTAATTCTGTTTGTTCTGGGTTGTCTGAAAAAATGGTGTTGTACTGTTGTATCAACTGTTTGCAAATGTTTGTCTCTGCTTGACTTAAGTTTGGATTGATCTTGATCTCATTCAAGCAGTTTGTCGTGTCTAATGTAGGTGTTGGAATCTCGTCGCTAGAATCGTCATCTTCGTGATCTATTATCACGGTGCAAGCTGTCGTATCGTCTTGTTCGTTGTCTCTGTTGTGGTATGGTCTTAGCATATTTATGTGAAATATTTTGTGTTTGTCTTTTATTAGGATCTCGTAGTCTACAGGTGAGATTTGTCTTGTCACTTTAAAAGGTCCCTGCCAAGAATCAGTCAGTAGCTGTCTGTCACTAGGTAGTAGTAGTAGAACGTCCTGTCCAGGTGTCAATGTTATAGTTCTGTTACCTTTGTCTGCGTACTGTCTGTAAGTAGCACCAGATAGTTTTAGTGCATTTTTAGCAATTTCACATGATTTCATTAATCCTTTCACGCAATGATGTTACATACAAGAATGATGATATGGGTTTAAGTACTGGAGTAGAGTCAGTTAACATTTGGTGATAAATTGTTAATGGGCCTCGTGGTTTGGCACCATAGATTAGTTCAAAAGGAGAGAAACCGGTACTAGAATGTGGTACCTCGCGATAAGCAAAGAGAACAGCTGGTAGGTATACATCCCAATTATTGGGGTGATCTTGAGTTACTTTTGCAAGCATGTGCTTCAGATCCCCATTAAGCTTTTCTATAATCCCGCTCGAGTGAGGATGATAGGGGCTATTGAAGACTTGCTTCACTCCTAACATTTTGGTGAAAGCTTGGGTCGATGCGGCAATAAACTGAGGGCCTCTATCAGACTGGATAGTATCTGGAAACCCAATTCGGGAGAAGATATGGAAAAACACTTCCATGATGTCGTTGGCAGTAATGTTCTTTAGCGGAATAGCTTCTGGCCAGCGGCTACATTGATCAATAAAAGTTAGAATATATTTATTCCCTCTGGTAGTTGTATGACTAAGAGGGCCCACAATGTCAACTGATAATTTTTCAAAAGGTCGACTGGCTAAGTCAGTGACTTGTAACTTTGCCTGTGGGTGTTTACCTTTTTTTACTAGTTTCTGGCATGTATCACAACTTCTGCAATATGTTCTTATGTCATTGCAAAATTTTGGCCAATGAAACTGTGTCAATAGTCTTGACCTGGTTTTAACATATGCCATATGTCCTGCAAAAGGTATATCGTGAGCAAGATGTAAAGCTTGCTTGCGATAAGTAGTTGGCAAAACAGTTTGCTTTGTTGTAATGTCACCTCTGGTGTAATACCTGGTGAGTATATCATTGTGTAAAGCAAAATGCCATTTCGCATTTTTGGTTACTCTTGCCTTTTTGCCGATCAGGTCAAAGTACTTTGACAGTGAAGGATCAGCTTTTTGAGCTGTTATGAATGTTTCCTTCATAGAGTCACTAGGTGGTAATTCTGGGCTAAGCATTTGTATAGCCTCAGTTTGGTTACTTTCATCTTGCACTCTAGCAGTAGCTCTTGTTACTGCGTTCACACACTCAATGACATCAGATGATGATGGAATGATATCGTTAATGATGTGATGAGAACTTAGTGCTGCATTAGCTAACATACATTCAATAGGTGATATGACATTTGGTGGTGATGTTGTGTTATCATCAATACATAGTGATGTTATGTCATGGTTATGAGGTTTGTCATTCACCTCAGGTAAGTTTCCTATGATTATATCGCACACTGGGTTTGTAAGTGCCTCGCACTTTACTTTCCCGGTGAGGAAAGGTGTTTCAATGTATGCCCATGCTAATGGATATTTCTCAATATTGCCTGAAAATGTTCTACATGTGATGTGCCTGCCTGTATAGTCTGTAGGCGTTATGAATGTTGTTTTCAGGCCAATAAGTGTACTTCCGGTGTCGCGAAGTACTGTAGCAAACTTGCCATTAACATACCCGTGATAGATGTCTAATCTGCCTTTTGAGTCTATTACCAAGTTAGCTTCCTCATTGGCAATAGGGATGGCGTGCCCGCATGTTAAGATACCATTTTCAAAGAAGGTATTACAGACAGTGCATTTGTTAGCACTAAATACATCACAAGCCTGTGCTGCATTCACAGGATGTTTTTCTGGATTTTCGTCTTCTGACGCTGAGCTATCAAACAAGGCGGCATTGGCTTTGTTGGTCATATGCCTGCCTCTACAATCCATGCGATGGTGCCCGTAAGCCTTGCAGAGAAAACATTTACGTAAACTTTTGAACGATTTACGTTCTCTGTCTTGTCTGTTTACCATATTTTGCAAGTATGTTTGGTACCCTGGGTTTTTATCGCACATCTCGTTCAAATGGTGAGACAATTTACAGTGAATGCAATGTCTAAATTTCTCAGAAGTAGGCCTGTTTGGTTTTTGCCTACTATAGTTCTTCTCATAGTTGGCCGCTGCTACCCAGTTACTGTCAGTAGCTTCAGTGGCAAAGCACTGTTTGTTGGCCGTGTAATAGGCCGACCCACGTCTTTCCATTTCTTCCACACTTGTGCATTCATTCTCCTGCAAGAACTTAGAAAAAGATGATGGGATAGAAGAAATGATTTTATCTCGAATGATGAGATCTTCTAATCTATCATAACTTTTGTTAATTTTAGCTGCTGAAGTCCATTTGCTGAAAACATCTCGGACTAAACAGAGGTAGTCAGAGAACGTTTGAGTTGATTTTGGACTCAATTTACTGAATTGTTCTCTGTAACCTGCCTCGTCTAACATGAAATGTGCCATTATCTTAGATTTAATATAATGGTACTCTTTCCTGAGGTCTTTGGGGATGGTTTCAATGACTTTAAGAGGTTCCCCAGATAGACTCCTCATATATAGAATATTCCATTCAGAAAGTGGAACTTGGTAATGTTCCATTAAAGTCTCAAAATTTTGGGTAAAGGCTGCTATGCAGTCACCCGAGGTATAGTTACGTACGATACCTTGATACTTCTTATACTGGTTTTCTTTTTCCAGTCTTTCAGATTTCTTTGACTCTTTATTCATTGCAGTCTCAGTGTCAAGTTGTTTCATTTTCAACTGTAACTCAAGTTCTTCTCTCTTACTCTGAGCTGCTATTTCTGCTTTCTTAAGTTCACTGTCTATCTCAGCTTGTTTTAATGCTGTTTCAATCTCTGCCTGTTTTAAGGCTGTTCCCATCTCTGCTTGTTTTAGAGCTGTTTCTGCCTGTATTTGCTTGGCAGCTTTTTCAATCTCTGCCTGTTTCAAGGCTGTTTCTGCCTCTGCTTGCTTGGCAGCCATTTCTGCCTGTTTTAGAGCTCTCTCCGCTGCTCTTTCTTCGCGTTCATTATTTTTCTCCTGTACCAGCAGGTATTCAGCGTATTTGTTCTCGCTCCATTGTGTTAATTCATCACCTGTTAGACGTAATTTAATACCCATATCGATGAAATCAAATAATGACGACATGATGGAGAAAATACGTCAATGAAAATCAACCACACAAAATATGTTATAAATGGTTAGTAGAAAACAATTTACAATTGATTTTACTATACGATGCGTGCCCACTGATGCATACGTAAAGTTAAAGTAAAGAAAAATATACTCAAGTGCCCTTGGATACGGTGACGAATGGTTGGACAATCGGGCTAGGAAAACTGTAGGGTCGTTACTTCGGAACCACTAATGACCTCTACGGCAAGGTTATGGATGGTACGGAAAAACCTGCTTTGTTTTTGGAGAAAAATAAGTTAGCGTGTATTTGTTGGTGTGTGCCTGCAAGTCACTAAGTGTTGATTAGGTTTGGATGGCGTCGAGTATAATTGTATGTCGTAAGTTTGTCGTCAACAGTGTTTTTCTCAACAGAAGTTACACTCTTTCCAAAACTCTTTGCGTTCCACAAACTCAATGCACAAAGACAATCTATCTGTATTTGAACACTCAATAACATTAAGGACACATCACTTACATCAAGATGACATTCAGTAAGGACATAGACATCAAGTTTACAAGATGGCGACAAGGTCAAAATGGCGACAAAATCACAATGTCGACAAGGTCAAACGGTGACAAGTTTCACAAATCACAAATGTTTTACACGTTTACAGGATCAAACAATATGTACTGTACATTTACTACTGGTTTTACACATATTTAAACAATGTAGTAATGGATCACAATGAGACTTTTACGATCACATTTACATAACTATAACCTTGACAAATTTTACAAGTTCAAGAATTATAGTTTTAAATCGTTAATGACGTATGGTTTAAACAAAGACAAGCAACACACGTCTACATATATTAGGTTATTAAACAAGGACGAGCCCCCACGTCCACACATGTCAGGATCTTATAATTGGCTCGTTAGCTAACACGTGTGAGACAGTACAAGTATAACGTGATTCGACGTAAGACACAACGACACAACGTTCTATGGATTTATTGCCATATTAAATACAGAACGATAATTACAACAATCTACAATATATAACTCACGACGCTCACAACCACAATACAGCTCACATGTCTGACGCTCAAGATGACAGTCGTTCGGCTTTCAACCACAGAGATCCATACAAACGCCTTGCTTTCATCGCACACATCCTTCCAGTCTCAGGTCCCAGCTCGGTCTGAGGCTAGCACGCAAACTGCCCACTGCCTCTAGTGGGGTCACGTGGCCTGCGTGCGTCTGTCGTCAGCCTGACCGCTGGTCGCGTGTCAGGTAACAATCTTGCCAGCCGACAATTCTTGTCCGCCGGGTGTCGTAACGATGTTGCTGCATAGCTATCCCATGTTAGGCTCTGACACCACTGCGCCGCGATAAGCAGATACAATTTCAGTGCGTTTAACCTCTTAGCCAAGCAGACCTCGAAGTTTAGTCATACATGCATTACATTAACCCACTTGTATTATTCTCTCTCGTGCCTTATCTTTGTGAATTAAACAAGTGTCTTTGCTCTAAACGAGCACTACAATATGTATTATACAGTGTCAGTCTTGCCGTGACCATGAACACGACAGGTTATTCCCATCTCAGATACTTCCTTCTGGTTCGAGGTGTTAAGACTTTATACCAACTAGGCTAGTTCTCTTCCTGCCCCATGTTTAGTGGCTGCGCCAACTGTCACTAATGAGGCTATAGCTCTGACCTCTATCTTGGCCAGCAGGCAGAGTGACAACACGTTATATGTATGACATCTGTCGGAGGTTCCAACACCTGGCTAACATTGTCTGCATCATTCGACAGGTCGACCTTTACTGAGTTCTATAAGATCTCCTACTTGTGGTTCACGCCCCTAGCAATAACAACGGTTGTCGTCGTGGGTCTCGTGGTCAGCTTTATCACAGGTAAGATTTCGGTTTCATTTACATATTTGGTTGTGTGCTGTATCACGTGAGAGACTTGACCTTCTCATGTTACAAATATATCGCCGATGCTATAAGTGTGTATGCATGTCTGTATTGTATGAATATCGCTGATGCTATGTTACTTGGATATATGTTATTGTTGTGGACACCTAGTGGCAGCTGGTCACTCTTTATGATTAAAACATTAACAGAACAGACGTCAGCCCGTGCTCTGGGGAAGTGGGTGAACATGTCACATTAGAATGTAAAAACATTAAACCCATTTGGAGCTATAGAGAAGTCATTAGGAAGTTAATGAGAACAAGATACATTGTAGTGATTGGAATTAAAGCTGCAATGTACGCCGATGACCTGGTTCTATGGAGCACAAATGAACATGCATCAGTGGCCACTAGATTGCTACAAAGAGCTGTAGATACATTTGTTGCATGGGCAAATAGATGGTGTGTCAGCATAAACACTGACAAGTGCAACACCACCCTATTTACCCACTCTCCAAAACAAAAGGCACGGATCTTCCAGATAAATGGAACACCCCTAAGAGAAGATAAAGAACCAACATACCTTAGAGTAACATTTGATGGCAGGCTGACATGGAGAAAGCACATCAACAAAGCAGTAGCAAAAGCCAGAAGGAAAATAGCCATCCTGAGAAGGCTAAGTGGAACCACATGGGGAGCCAGTGGGAAAATACTTAGCAAAGTTTATGAACAGAGCATACGACCACACCTGGAATACGGGTCAACTGCTTGGTGTTCGGCATCAAAAACCACACTACAAGAGCTGGACAAGGTGCAAAATCAAGCACTTAGAGTCACCACAGGAGGGATGAGATCAACCCCTATAGTGGAAATGGAGAAGATGGGGAGCACATAAGCACTGAGAGAGCGCAGAGATACGAAAACGCTAATACAAGCAGAAAAGTTCCTCAGCTTGCCAGGCCACCCTATGAAGAACAGATTTGAAAGCCTAGCTATGGGGCGGTTGAAATGAAGTAGTTTTATCCACCAGGCTAAATGACTCTGCAGAGAAACCACCGATCTGCCCACAGTTGGTATCCCCCTAACAACTATTCCAGAGCGAACTCCATGGAAAGATGAACATAGACTATCATTACAAATCCAGACAAAAGTGAGAGGAATATTGGACAAGGAAGAACAGAACAGTGTACAGCGCAGAACAGCCACTCTCAGCTTCCCTGATGAAGAATACCCACAGGACCTCTACATCCGAGTCTACACAGAAGGATCAGCACAAAATGCTATTCGAAATGGAGGAGCGGGAGTGTACATAGAATACACAGATAATACTAGGGACACAGCCAGAGTACCGACAGGAAAGTACTTCCATAACTATGATGCTGAAATTGAGGCAATCAAGATAGCAACAGAAAAATTACTAAATATCAGCAATGGTACACAACCTGTGGTGCTTGTGGGATGTGGATTTTAATTCCTGAGAATGGTTCGTTAAAATGTCTAGGGGGTTTTATTGATTCTCTGTCACTGGTAAGAATGCAGGGTGATCCGGGATATTTACCACAAATCCCAGGAGGAAAGAGTTCCATCCTTGAAACAATGGCATCTGTGTGTAGGTTTCCCTTCCCACTTCATCACCCTTTAAATTAACTATAGATGCTAGAAGGATATTGATTGCTCACAACATATAAACAACCACTTGTTGGACACCACATTTACTTGATGTACACAACACTTTTGGACACACAGTTCAGGTATTAACTCAAGATCTGCAGTTACATATATATATAGGTGTAATAAACACTATGCATTTTCAGACAGGCATGGGAATGATATGCAGTATTACAACATAGTACCCAGTGACCCCAGAAAAAAACCAGGTTATTACAAACAACATAACAACCACAAATTGGGTCTACTTTCATTTTCCCTCATGATTAAGGCAAATAAAGATTTTAAATAGAACCCAAAATAACATGTTTCTGACACCTTTTACCATTCTCTCATTGTTAAAAATAATGAGTTGGTGTCAAAATACTATACCATCTATATACCATTGGGGAAAAAAACTACTGACCTGTTACCTTCAGAAAAAAACAACAACACATAACCAGCATTTTGTATTACTAATTAAACTAATTAATAGTCATTTATCTCCTGGTGTGCGGTTAAGAGTTCATCTTTGCTGTCGATTAGATCCTTTTCCCATTATCTGGGTACCGAATTAATGCACTCAGTTATGTTCTTACTATTTAGTCACTGGTAATTGGCTGGTGCAAATCATACTTTATAATAGAAATTACACACAATCACAAATCCCTCCGCGGGCTAGAATATTCGAGTACTCTGTTGCAGTAGGCTCGGTGTCTTTTTTTGAAATTTGGGGCCTCAGGTTGGTATAACTTTCCGGAATTTCCACTTAAGCTCTGCAGAAGGTACTTTACCATCTCACCATACATGGTGCCAAGTAGACGTCCATTCAGCTGCTCTGCTTTTAATATCAGAATCCCAAGTAGTTCAACAAAGATTTTACACCCACCAAGTCGCGAGTCTATAACCCATGGCATTTAGGTTGACATTGGACCAGCAAAGAGTTAGTCGTTGTTATCTAGTCCAGTGTAGAACTTTATATGACTGAGAGGCATCTCATGGTAGTATCTGTGACTAGGGCCACAATTGATCTATACCTACATATATGCACAGATGAATGAATCCAGCACGGTAACAGGTTTGCAAACAATTGGATGATTCCTCTTGTTGCTGATGTAGAGACATTTAGCTGCTTTCATATGGTCTTTTATCTGATGGTGTTCAGGGTTTGGAACCTTGAGGTAATCTGGTTTCGTAGTTATGTTTCAGATGATATTAAGTTTGTACCTTGGTTGTATTGGCTTATGTGGTTCAGTGTCTTCTCCCATTTTGAGTTGGTGTTCATAGCTAGAACTTGAGGTTGCATGGCTGGAACCTTATATTTGACTGTTGCAGCTGTGAGATGTTCTTTCGAAGACTTATCCATTGTGGATATTAACTTGGTAATCCAACCAACAGTTGAAGGGCTTTCACTGTTGCTAGTTTTAGTAACTTGTAGGATTGTCCCATAGTTTCACTGATTTTGCTGAGTGATAAGGCTTATAGGTGATACTTCTCAAACGTAAAGCAGACGATACACTGTGGTCAGTTACTCTGTTGATCTTCATCTTTGTAGATTATTAGATCTTGAAGTCCATCCTGGATCTTCCTCCTAAAATAGGACTTAATCACTCACCCAATCAGTTATCTTCAACTTTTCTGTTGCTCGCTATGGAGCTATTGAGCGCCGCAGTAAACATTGAGGTATTGCTAGATCCAGTGTTAGTGATATAGTCCCACCAAATTCAACCACCACCTGCTTCTCTTCTACAGAAAAGGGATGACAAGAATACAACACTAGCATTAACCTACTGTGTTATGATAAAAGGTTTACAACACAATTACAAACACAAATACAAAACACCAAGGGGAGAAGGGGAAAGGAGTGGGTGTCCATGTTCCACTGTCCCTCATTGCTGAGTAGAGCCCTTCTGACTCTTCATAGTGAGTAAGGTATTTTCTCACTTTGTTCACATTTTGTTCTGTTGTTACTGGGGTTATTGGATGGGTGAAATCATTCTGTCCATCCAACATGTTGATATTGTCTCTCTCATTCTTTGAAGAGAATAGCCTATACAGAATCCCTGTTGTTTCTAATGCCGCGTCTTCCTTTCGGCACTATAATCATCCTTAGGTCAAGACTATTCGCCATTGGCTTCTTAAGTACTGACATACACATGAATTCTTCTATCAACATCCTCATGTCCCAAGGTGCAACATTAAAATGTATATTCCCACAGTAAAAAGTAACAATCAGAACAAAGAAAATTCTCATACCAGAAAAAAAACATACATGTACATTTCTCTGATATTAAGTACATGATAATCATACATAATAATCATAATGATGATGCAGGGAGCCTAGGTTTTTGAATTATCTTCATAAACTAAAACATCCATTGTTTTCCCCCACTGCGTACCGCACATGAGGATAGTAATCGCTGTGATATGTTTTGCCAATGACTGCTATTATTCGGAGGGTATTTATAAGAATAACTTATGCCGCATGGTCCAGTCTTCTGAATATTGCAAGCAATTTATTCACATCAATCTTCGCTTCTGTTTCTACTACGGTGAGGCGATGCGGAGTGAATCCTATCCGAACATGCATTTACATCACGCGTTTACTTTAATTCTTCATGAATTTATATTCAAACATGGCCTGTCCCTAACACTATTTTATGAAATGATTATATGTTCACCCTCATATGGAGTGGTTACTAATCTGTTAACAAAAGAATGGTACTAAAATTTAGCACTATATTTCCAAGTTACAGATTATAATGTGGCAAAATATTTTATCCCCTGACTAAGTAAGAGTCAGGAATATGCGTAATCATTTGTATGTCCCCGCATGGATAAAACACCTTTCTATAGTACATAGATTATTTGCAGATTTCTAAGCATAAATAGTGAGATATTGTTCACAGTGCCTAGAAGTTTTAACATAGGAATATGAAATTGACAGACACTAGTTCTTTACTATGAAGCATGAATCAGGGGTCTGCTCCTACATTGAGAAAATCTCTAGAATGTGTTTCAGACATGAGAGTTGATACTTTACAGTACACATAATATTCATAGATTATAGCACTACTAGTGAGATATAAGTTCATAATGCCTATACAAGATATTAACATATGGATTTGAAATTGTAAGACATAGGAAAAATTACAGCGTGGCGCCCACCTGTGTTTCCTTAGTAAACATCATCCAGCCTGGTTTAAGAGAATTGTAACTAATTCTTAATTAAACATACTGGTCTATGTAATACATAAATATATCTTAACTATGTAGATAACATACCAATAGCTTGAAGAGAATCATGGTTTTAAAAGGCAACATGCCTTCTCCCCGAAGGGAAAACTTTTACATGTCTGTTCTTTGTGTCGTACTGACCAAAATGGCTACACTGGCCTTTGTTTTACAATCAGTCGACGACTGTTGGCCAGGTATGTAGGCCAAAATAAGGCCAAATTAATTAAGCTGCCACGGTCCGTCTATCGCTGTTTTATTTTCTCCTACATTAAGTAAGTTACTTAAACAGTAATTGTAAGGGTTTGTGTATTTTTAAGGGAGTCCATAAATAGGAAAGGGTAGGGACGTTTTTATTATACCACAGTGCTATTGACAGATGCAAAATCAGTACTCGAGGCGCTCCTGTCCGGGAAATTGCCAGTACTAAGGACACTACTTTCTGAACTTAGCAGTCAGCATAAGGTCACCATACAGTGGATACCATCCCACTGTGGAGTACCCGGAAACGACAGAGCTGATCAATTGGCTAAGGAAGGGGCCAAAGAAGAACAGCCTGATGTGCCCGTTACATATCACCAAAAGAAAAGAATGATCAAATCAGTCAGAAAGCCATCAAAACCTGCTCAAGATGACTACCACGTTATTGACAGACCAGAACAAGTCATTATTCTGCGCCTCAGAACAGGACACAATAGATTACGCAACCATATGTATACAAAATTCAAGATTGGTGAAACAGCCATGTGCACATGTGGATTGGCATCGCAGACAGCAGAGCACATACTCCAAGACTGCCCAAAATATAACATATCTAGGCAAACCTTCTGGCCTAGAGAGACGACAGTGGAAGATAAACTCTATGGACCGCTGTGTGAACTGAAAAGGACAGTTAAATTCATACAAGAGACAGCATTGCAGTTATAGACATATTTCAAGCGAACTAAAGAAGAAGAAGAATTGTAGTGATATATTTAAACGAAGACTGGGTTGATATAAACCACCACTTGAAACATTCAGTTAATGAGAACAGGATAGCCTGTCATCATCATGTGCCGTGCCGATAAGTGTGGGTAATCATATTTCGCCATCTCACTCAATCACCAAAGTCGTGGATCAGCTCAGTCTCGACCATTCCACGAGGCCTAGCCATCAAAGTATTTACTTCTCTGCCTTCCCCTTGTTCTCTTCCTATCGATCTTGCCAGTTGTCACCAAGTTCCCCAATTTACTTCTTCTCATAATGATACAAAACATTTATGAATGTCTACGCCTAATTTATCTAATCAGCGGACGATTGTCAGTTGTTTCTTGTAGGACTTGGTCATTGGGTTTTCTTTTTTCTGTCTGTCTTTGCATTCTCCACAGAAACCACATTTCCACAGCCATCAGGTGTTTTTCAGCTTGTCTGTCAGGGAAGGTCAAGTCCAATCTTCATATGCATACACAAATACAGGTTCTATGTAGCACCTCAACACTCTTTCTCTAGCTGCAAATGACGTATTTTTATTGGTCAGTATGTTTTTCATCTTGCTAAAGGCTACCTTCGTATTTCTTGTTTTAATATCTTCAATCTCCCGTGGGATGTTATGACTGTTCCGAGATAATTATTCCGATACACCTGTTTAAAATTATTCCCTGTTTCTTGTATGTTACGTTGTAGTATTTCCTTCTTCCTAGTGACGACCATAATCTGTGTCTTCTTACAATTTAAGTCTACCCCTAGTTGTTCACTGTGTGCAACAATCATATGTACTAAATGTTGCAAATCCTGCTCATTGTCTGCAATCAATACTGTATCATCTGCTTATCTAATGTTATTTATGTTACGTCCCCCAATGATGATTCCTTCCATATCTTCTAGATTTATGAAAATAGTTTCACTGTAGAGGGGAAAAAAAAAAGATCTGGAGACATTACGCGTCCCTGTCTCACACATCTCTTAATAGGTTGATATTGACCTACTTCATTATCAAGAGAAATTGTTCAGTATAATTGTTCATTATAATTGTTCACTATATATGTGTGCGTGTGGGAGCGAGAGAGAGAGAGAGAGAGAGAGAGAGAGAGAGAGAGAGAGAGAGAGAGAGAGAGAGAGAGAGAGAGAGAGAGAGTGGGTGTCAGAGAGAGGGAGAGAGTGAATGCGTGTGTGCATGCGTGTGTGTGGAGAGAGTGATTGAGCGAGAAATGGTGGGGGAATGTGTCAGTGCATGCATTCGTACGTGTATGTGTGAGAGTGAGTGAGGGAGTGTGTGCGTGCGTGCATGCGTTCATGTGTACGTGTATGTGTGAGAGAGTGTGATTGAGAGAGTGAGTGTGTGTGTGTGTGTAGGATTGTGTGTTAGAGAGTGAGACAGTGGGAGAGTTGATGTGTTAGTGTGTGTGTGTGAGCGCGCGCATGCGTGTGAGTGTGTGTATATGAAAGAATACAGAGAGAGAGAGAAAGAGAGAGAGAGAGAGAGCTGAGCAGATGCATGTCATGTAACACGCATGTTATGTAACACGCGAATCCATATGTTTGTGTATTCTTATCTGTCATATTATCAGTTAAATACCAATTGATTTTATCATGCATAATATAAACTCATGTTCATTACTGTAGTTTGAGTGAGAGAGTCAGTGAGTGTGAATGAGAGACAGAACGAGTGAGCGTGAGAGTGAAAGAATGAGCGGGAGAGTGAATGTATGTGTGTGTGTGTGTGTGTGTGTGTGTGTGTGTGTGAGAGAGAGAGAGAGAGAGAGAGAGAGAGAGAGAGAGAGAGAGAGAGAGAGAGAGCATCACTATTTTTACGTCACATACATTTTATGTACATATTTTTCTCCATGTTTAACACTTTTATGAGACTGCTCATGACAAGTGTCAGTGTATGTGTGTGAGTAAAGTGTGGGAGTTTTTTCATACTAGTTTCAACGTGAGACATTTTGTATGTGTCTAGATGTGAGGAAGTGTGACTGTATGTGGAGAATGTGTGTGAGTGTGGGGATAAGTGTGGGTGGGGGTGCGTGGGTGGGGGTATGCGTTTGGATGGGTTGGGGTGTGTGGGTTTTGGTGGGTAGTGGTATTTGTGGGTGTTGGTGGGATGTGTGGATGGATGTGTGGGGGTGAAAGCAGGGGTGTTGGAATGGGTGTGGGGGATGTGTGTATAGGTGGAGGATATGTGTATGGGACGGATGCGGGGGATGTGTGTTTATGTGGGTGGAGATGTGTGGATGGTTTGAGGAAGTATGTGGGGAGGCGGGGTTGTGTGGATAGGGGATTGTGTTGGGTGGATTGGGGATGCAAGGGCGGGTGGGGAGAAGTGTATGGTGTGTGGGTTTGAGATATGTGTGCGGTGTGTTGGTGGGGGATGTGTGAATGATGTGTGGGTGGAGGGTATGTTTGTGGTGTGGGGGATGTGTGTGATGGGTGCGGGGAATGTGCGTATGGGTGGGGTATATGTGTGGGTGAGTAGGGGATTGTGGTGGTTGGTTGAAGTATGCGGGGGTGTGTGGGTGGGAGATGTGTGTGTGGATGGGGAATGTGTGGGTGGGGTGTGTGAGTGGCTTAGGGATGTGTAGGTGGGTAAGGTAGTTGTATGTGTCGGGGTGGGATGTGTGAGTGGGTGGAGGATGTGTGTGGGTAGGGGTATTGTGATCGAGAGATGTTTGGTTGGGGGTGGGTGGGTGGGGGTGTGTGAGCGCGTAGTGGAGGATGTATGCGTGAGTGTGTATGTTTGGTGGACGGGTAGGGAATGCGTGTGTGGGTGGGGAGAGGTGTGTGGTGTGTTGGTTGGGGATATTGTGTGAGTGAGGTATGTGTGTGTGGGTGGGGGATTTTTGTGGTGTGTGAGTGGGGGTATGTGGGGTGGATGGGTAATGGGTATCTGTGTGGGTGGGAATATTGTGTGGTATCTGGGTGGGGGATATGTGTGTGGTGTGTAAGTGGGGATGTGTTGGTGAGGGATATGTGTGTGTGTGGTGCGTGGGTTGGGAATAGTGCGTGGTAGAGGGTGTATGTGATGTGCGGGTGGGGTATTGCGTGGTGGGGGTTTAGGTTAAGGCATGTGTGGGTGGGTGGAAGTTGTATGTGTGGGTGATGGGGTGTTTGTGTGTGTTGATTGGGGATGTATGGGTGGTTAGGGAGGTGTGTGTGGGTGGGGGGGGGGGGGGGGGGTAGGGACATGTCAGATGGTGGGGATGTGTGTGTATGGTTTGGGGATGTGTGAGTGAATGTGCGATGTGTGGGTTGGTGGGGGATTGTGTGCATGGGTGGGGAATATGTTGTCGATGGAGATGTGGCTAAGGGATGGGTGGTTTGAGGTGTGGGTGGGGAGAGGATGTGTGGGTTAAGATGTGGATGGGCGTGGGATGTGTGGGTTGGTGGGGGAATGTTTGTGGGTGGCGAGTGTGTTTTGGTTGGGGGATCAGGTGAGGGCAGTGTGTGTGGGTGGGGGATGTTCGGGAGGGGGATGGGTCGGTTGGTGGGGTATGTATGTGTCCTTGGTGTGCATGTGTGTGGGTAGGTGGGGGTGTTTATGTGTCCCTTGGTGCGCGTGTGTGTGGGTAAGTGGGGTTGTGTGGGTGGGGTGATGTATGGATAGGTGAGAGATGGGCTTCATAACATGGTAATTAGCCTTGTTTATGTTTACAACATTCATTTCACAATGTTTATTTTTCTTCCTATGTAAATGTATAATGCTCTTGATGAACGAAAGACGAGTGATTGAAAGGGCCGAATGTAAGACGGGCCTGCGCGCCCAATTTGTGACCCTAATAAAGTTGATTTGATTTGATTTGATTTGATTCAATCCTTATGGCTGTCTGGTGTTTCCAATATATGTTTTATTTTTTTTTTTACAAGTCTACAAGTTTACATCAATTTGTAATTCCGCAAGCATCTCCATCATGCAGCGATCTATTTATACAAAGACGTAAAAAAGTTGTTTAAAAGTCGACAGGGTCGACTTCATTGCACCGGGTTTTTATCCCATATGGCTCAGTCTCTTTCCGCAGCGTGGAAAGCGTCGCACACAGCACGAATTCCGTAGCTCCATCGACGACTCTCAGGAGTCTCCGAAAACTGCACTCGTGAACCGAAGATGGCGGTCCGGAGTCGAACCCACAATCTTCGGAGCCCGAGTCAAACGGCTTGACCATTATATTATACAAAGACTGGGTTTAAATAAAACAACCAGTGGAAACCTTTAAACGTATTGAAATTAGTCCAGGCTTGGCCATGGGAATCCCATGGGGAAAAGGGGGGATTTTCTGAATAGTGTAGGAATGGGATGGGATGGGACCGGATTGGACAGGCATACATTACCATTGGATGGGACAGAAAAACATGTCCCATGGACAAGCCTGCCAGGCTTGGCCAAGGGAATGTTATTCCCATGGGAATCCCATGGGACGGCATGGGATGGGACATGCGTAAATTATCACGCAATGTAAATTATGTCCCATGGACAACCCTGGAAACTACGTTGCTCTACCCATACTTGTTAGATTAATGGGCACTCGGCGAGTGAAGTGGTATGTATCACTTCAGCAGCATTTACTTAATACCCATTTCAGGCTGGTTCAGCCAGGGTGGCCAGATCCGTTTTAAATGTCGCCTCGATGCGGATTCGAACCCACACCTACCGGGCCAATAGTTGAGCCTCTAGCATTACTTCAGCCACCCAGTATATGACAGCACCTTTACCTGCCAAGAAGGAAGACAATTTATGAAGAATTTCACGACTCACAGATATAACGGAATTATTTCCCTTTAAAAAAAAAAAGAATCACTAACAGATGTCATGTTGCGTTGTCAATGTGGGAATGCTGATTTATTTACTTATACAACACACTGACAGTGGGTGCCATTTAACATCTCAATGACGCGTGTCATTAACCATACTCATTATCATCATGTGCGATGCTGGTAAGCGTGGGCGGTCGTGCCTCACCATCACACTCGATCACCAGAGTCGCTCAGTGTTCTTGTCTCGTCCATGCCATGTGGCCAAGCCATCCAGGTATTTACTTCTCTGTCTTCCCCTTGTTCTTTTCCCATCAGTCTTGCCAGTTGTCACTGAGTTCTCCAATTTATTTCTTCTCATTACGTGACCAACAATTTTGACTGTCTACGTCTAATTTCTCTAATCAGTTTACGATTTGTATTTGTTTCTTGTAGGACTTGGTCATTGGTTTTCCTGTCTGTCCATGGTATTCTTTACATTTTCCTCAGAAACCACATTTCCACAGCCATCAAATGTTTTATTCAACCTGTTTGCTCAATGTCCACGCTTCACATCCATACAAAAGCACAGGCCCTGTGTAGCACCTCAACACACTTTTTCTCGTTGTAAATGGCATCTTTTTATTGGGCAGTATTTTTCCATCTTGCAAAAAGGCTACTTTCGCCATGACGATTCTTTTTCTAATCTCTTCAAGATTTTTCCCATAAGATAGTATGACTGTTCCGAGATAATTGTATTGATTTACTTGCTTAAGAATATTTCCATTTACTTGTATATTACATTGTGGAATTTCGTTGTTCCTGGTGACGACTGTACTCTTTGTCTTCTGACAATTTAATTCTAACCCTAGTTGTTCACTGTGTACAACAACCGCATCTACTAAAGTTTGCAGATTGTGCTCATTGTCTGCCTGTATATCTAATGTTAGTGATGTTTCTTTCTCCAGTTATGATTCCTTTCCCATCTTGTTTTTTTCTTTCTTAATATGTTGCATATCTCTTACAGGACGTTGCAGTCAACACCAGCATTTTTCAACTGTTGTTGATGTACTAGTCAAGTTTTACGTTCAGTAGTTTGCAATTGCTTTCTGAACGACCGGCTCGCACACCCCTGTAAATTTCCAGCGCGGCGCGATTCGCTGCCGAAGCTCGCACAGCTGTTTTCCCCACGTGAATATACTGGTTTACGAACAACGTCCTTCACTCCTTGGCCAGGGAGACCAGTTCATATCTTGTACATTTCTGAAAATAGTTTCACTGTACAGGGAAAAAGATCTGGAGACACTAAACATCTCTGTCTCACACCTCTCTTAATAGGCGGATATTGACCTAGTTCATTATCAATCTTTATGGCATATTGTTGTTTTCAATATATGTTTACACATCCCTGTCTCACATCTCTCTTAATATCTGCTATTGACTTACTTCATTATCAATCCGTAAGGCAGCTTGTTGTTTCCAATATATGCTTTTTACAAGTCTAATGTCTTTCTCATAAATTTGTAGATCTGCAAGCATATCTATCATGTTGGCAAGTCTTACTTTATTGAAGCCTTTGTGTAGTCAATAAAGCAAAGGTGTAGATCTTTGTTTACTTTTACAGAACGATTAATTAATATTCTCAGCATATATACAGCATTTACTGTACACTTGCCTTCTACAAACCCACATTGTTCTTCTCCTATTTCGGTTTGCATTTTCTTCATAACTCTTTGCGTGATAATTCTTACGATGTAGCTCATAATACTAATTGTTCGATGTTGATCATATGTCAAGACTCCTGATTTCTTTGGGATTGCAATAAATATAGAATTGCAAATTTCTGCTGGTGTTGACCGCAATATCCCGAAACAGGATGGAAACGCGGGGGGGGGGGGGGGGGGGAGTAGGTATATATCATGTATAATATATTGCGTTCAACAGTCTGGTGATCTGGTCTATTCCATATTCTTCTAAGGCATTGATCATTTCTGTTTTGATATTATCTGAACCGGAGGCCTTGCCATTTTTCATATGGTTAAGAGCATTCTGAATTTCCATCTTCAAAATTGATGGTCGTTCATTATTATTCCGAAGATCATACTGTGATCAGTAAAATCTTATCTTTTTCTATTATGATTTTGCCATCTTTAGTTTTTAGGCAAGCCGTTGATGTGTGTTGTTTTGTTAGTGATGTCATTAATTCCCCATACTATAATGCTATTTATTCCAGGGCCCAACTCTATCCACGATGTGCCTACAAAATACCAGATCCCGGTGTTTACTAGAATCTTGGGCTGCCTCCCAGACTCAGTTTTGTACAAGCTCAACTGCTGCAGGCATTTCGAAGATCCTGAGGTACATATTCAGGTCATCCATGGCTGTTTGAGTACATGTGTATTCGGTGTTTGTGTGTATGCTAGGATGTGCTGGTGATGATACCCCCTTGACAACAACAAATCCGAAAGATCTACAGAAAATGATCGATGTAATAGCTGCAAATAGTGCAAAAATAGCTGGACGTTTTACTAATAAGGAGGCAAAGGTATATAGGTAAATTCTTATCTTCTTCTTCGTACACCCTCAGATGTCAATCTGAATAAATGAAAAGAAAACAGCAGTCAGCTTGAGCTTGTTGACATCTCCATAGAGATAAACAACACGTTTAGAGATGTATTCCAGAAAATAAAAAAGCAGGAATATGACAAAATAGGATTGTATAATACGGAGAAAATCTTATTGAATAAGTCACTGTCCAGTCGACATCATGAACGACCCGAGAGAGAGAGAGAGAGAGAGAGAGAGAGAGAGAGAGAGAGAGAGAGAGAGAGAGAGAGAGAGAGAGAGAGAATTAATTAATTAATTAATTAATTAACCAACATAAACAGTTAAAAGGTAAGAGTTCGAATGGAAAATATGTGAAACAATGTCCTTGTACAAGATCTATCGCTCCAGGCATTTTTTTGATGCGTGTTGAGGATATGGTGCTTTCAGACAGGCTTGTGGCTGCCCTGTCCTATTCGTGGGGAATCAATTTGATGACCTCCACTTGACATTCACATCAACATGGGACATATACTAACTACGCATCTGTGCTGGGTAGCTTTACATTTTCGGCGGTGGGGAGATTTTGCCAGAAATTCGCAATTTCAAATTAAATAGACATGTTTAACGTATACAGTATGCCCACGAACTCTCCAATAATTGTCCTGACATGCTAGAGTTCACATTATGCAGAACAGAGAAAATTAGTTTAGCCTCACCCGCTCCATTTGAGGACAAACTCTGTAGAGATGTCAACAAGCTCAAGCCGACTGCTGTTTTCTTTGGATTCATTCACATTGACGTCTGGAGGTGAACGAAGAAGAGGAATCCATTCACAACACAGGATAGTGCTTAACTTGTTGTTTTTCCTCTTAATATAAAATAGAGGGACATCGTGTGACTACATTTGTCTGTTCCCTGTTTCCTGTTTGGTAATTTGCACTTTTGGATCGTTCTTTATCTCCAGGCGATTAGATCTGACGAGAAGGACATACAAATTATTATCGAACCACCAGACGGCGAAAACTCAATCCCAAGGGAAAAGACTGGAGTAGATAACACAGCATACAACAACATCAATGGATCGATAGGTAAGCAATACTGTCGTACATACAGCAGCACGCCAATGTATACAGGGACAGATTTATTGAGTGGAATTGCTTCAATATTATGACGTCCAAATCTGTCTAGTCTACAGCTGGTTTATTTTACGGCCTGGGTTGTGTGAGCTGTTTCTAAAATAAGAAATGGGTCCGACTTTCTGTAGCGAACGGCTTACGAATGCATTTCGTAATCCCGCATACCGCGTTCGAAACACGGCTGCCGGCAATTTTGAAACAGCCCAAAAATGCTGGGTTGACAGCAACGTCCTGTAAAGCACGTCGCAGTCAACCCCAGCCAGGGCCGGATTTACGTATAAGCTAAACAAGCTATAGCTTAGGGCCCCCGAGAAAGTGGGGGCCCCAAAAAATATTGTCCGAGTGAGCAATTGTCATATATGTATATATGACATAGAATATCTGGATTTATAAAGGGCCCCATATTTCAAATAGCTTAGGGCCTTATCAAGTCTAAATTCGGCACAGCTAACTTGTTGTGGTTAACTCTCCCCTGATCAGACGTAGAGTGTTCCAGGAAATGGATAAAAAGCTGGCAGAACCAGAGATCCTTTTGAGCACGTGTTGCGTGTTGTTCATTTGGGCCATGCGCCGTCAGGCTCGCCCTGACCTTCAAGAATCATCAGGATATTGGTTAACTATATCGACGACACAAGTGCAGCATGTTAGCATTGTGTTCACCCAAACATCACAACACCTTGGCAACTTTTCCCTGACACCAGACATATACAAACTTAGAGTGCTCGTCCATTATTTTAATGCTACTAAGCCAGGCTATTAGCGCAGTAAATATTACAGCATTCTGTGGAAACATGTGACGTGTGCTCACCTTGTCTGTCATTTACAATGCTGGTGAGTTAATGTACCATTTCACATATATTTCTTCCTATCCGTTTGCTCGAGCTGTCTGTAATCCTACAGCGCCGTAGTCACTGCATTATTTCACAAATATCGTTTTCAAGCCGTGTGCTCAATTTGTCTGAGGTCCTAAAATACTGAAGCCAATGAACTATTTCATATATATCTCTCCCAGTCGTGTGCTCAAGCTGTCTATGTTCCTACGATAATGATGAGCCAATGCACTGTTTCACAGTTATTTCTTGCTAGGCACAGTCTCATTTATATACGCTCTAAAGACAATGTCCAAATCTGGCAGTCACGCTCGCTGCCCTACCCTGAAAATCACTGTGTAAAACAAACGCAATCGTTACTTCAGGTAGTCACCAGCCACATTGTAGCCTACCACTCTTGTGGATGAAATAAACGCGCACATAATCTTATACCATGCAATTCCGGGATTCCAGTTTGCCAGAGAAAAATAAAGCATCTCCATTTACAACAGTAACTAAACAAGTGTTCAACTTCCACACGAGAAAACGTGTTCTGATGCGAAATCCGTAATTATCTTATATTTGACTACGGCGTATAAGAATTTCTTGTTGAAACAGCTAACAGGAGGCGCCGGAGACATACTATTTTTCCGCTTTCCAGGAGTCAATAACTAGTCTCTTGTGGTAATAACTGGCAACCACATACTTTTTTCTTGTAAACAGCTCACATACCCTCTATCTATAACTAATAATATATAACCTAGACTGTGGCAACGTTAGACACCACAAGGCGGATGGATATCGAAAAGGCCGATGCCTGGGCTACATTTCAACATTCCAAACATCGCATCATAAAAAAGAATGTGTGCAGAACTTGGGAGTTTGCTTTGCTAACATGTGGAAGCTCACCGATGAACAGAGTTAGTGCAATGTCCTTACATGCTCAGTGCGTGATCTACCGGAGGATACTGACGCCTGTGTGGACATATATGAGTGTAGTGACCTTGATTCTTTGTAAATCTAAACCAATACACCAGAAGTGAGTCAATCAAAGTGTATGTTTTAGTCGCCCTTAGACCTACACTAGTGAACAGGTTCACAGTTGAAGCCTACATATACCTGACTGTTGTGTATTAATCTTACAATAAGATTTCTTTTTCATCGATCTTTCCTATTCACCCCAGAATTAGGGAAGTAAAACACTATTAAATCTATCTATTAATACACATTGGGGGAAAGAAAATCAAAACTACAGACCATAGTTCGATAACATAAATGAGCTTGGCAGAAACGTGAAGGTCGGAATTTTCAGATTAAGAACAAGACGATGTAGACTCAAAGCACACCTCCACCGATTCTGAATGACTCTGCCACTTGCAGCCGTGGGACACCAAAACAAACCCCAGAACACGTGCAAGACTGTCCTCGCTTGACCAGACACAGAGAAGAAATCTGGCTACAGGAGCGACTCTTCGAGTAAAACTACGAGATCAGCGAAAACCTCCAGCGAAACGTGGATGGAGGATGAAGAATATCAGATTCATTCATTCAAGGAAAACTACTTCTGGTTTCGTGTACAGAATACACATGTTGTCTGTGGCCGAAGGTGGATAAAGTATTACAGGTCGACATCTAATGCTGTTTATAAACATAGAATGCAATATAATGTAGGATATCTCAGAAACCAAGAAATGGAAGAACCATTTATGGTCATAGTCTCTAATAAGTACCAAGTCTTGCAACACTTAGTAGACAAGGAGAACACAAAGAATAGTTGGCAACAGGTTAAAAGCATTTGGAGCTACGCATGTATGGAAGTCCTTGGACGAAGGGAACGTAAACATAAAGTCTGAATAACGCTGGAAATGCTTTAAAAAATTACAAGAAAGGACAAATGAAAAGGCGTAATTAATAGCAACGCCAGAACTGATGAACTCAGAGCTCAAAGGAAAATTACAGAAACTAACAAAGAAGTTAAGAAGCACACACGGGCAGATAAAATATCACATTCAGATTCTCTAGCAAGAGAGGTAGAGGATGTATAAAAATAATAAAGGCAAATTTCTCACCAACATTAAAAATCAAATGAACAGGTGGGTTGAATACTCGGAGGATCTTTTGAATAACATAGTTCCAAACTGCACTTCTGATATCCAGAAGTGGAACTGGATATCAACTGTGGAAAACCTTCTTAAGAAGAAATTAGAAAAGCTATCAAAAGACACGAAAATTTCTGGCCAGCTATTAAATCCAACAACGACATTTCATCCGAACTGTTGTACAACTTATTTGGTAGAGTCCGGGAGACCCAAGAAATACCAGCGGACTGGTGAGAAGAATACCTGGTCAAGTTACCTAATAAAGGGATCTGCAGGAGTTAAAATTATAGAGGAAAACATGTTGCCGGTACCTGTAAAAATATTAAGCAGGATCATTCTAGAGAGATTAGGAGATACCACGGACAAACTGTTAAGGTGTTAACAGGTAGGCTTCCGGTCAAACAGGCCCTGCACACTTCATAGACTAAGACGAGGCAGGTTGGATGGCACAGGCGGAAATATCTATACATCAGGTGTGTGATCTAGAGACCATCATTACTGATAAGAGCGGCTTGAAGTACCGGAAAACATGACAGACGGACACAATGTAATAGTATTTATAACACTGGGTCGTGAGTTCAGAGAATGGGCAGCGGGGCGCACAGAGTTTGAGGTGCAACAACTGATCCAGAGTAACACACATCAAGGTGACATAGTGATCTATACTGATGGATCATTTGTGAGAAACAGACTGCGTGGTTGGGGTTTCATTGCGAAGGCTAATGGACAATTCTTTAAAAAAGGAGAATGACATATGAGACTACGACTTCCAGCATGAGAATGGAGGTGAAAGCAGTCACAGCGGCATTCCGGTGGCTAGAGTTGATACACATTGTATTCATTACAGACTCAAGGAGTATGCTTAGTAAGGTGGGGAATGGAATGTTTAGTGTGTAATGGCTCACCTCGCTTCAGAGGTCACAGATTGTTAGAATTGTATGGATATTTTGCCCTAGGCAAGCGGGAGTGCGTGGGAAATTAACAGGCTGATAGGCTGGCAGGGATTGCACCTCTTGGTGGTTGATTACCTATGGACAAGGGAGAGGTGGTCGGGCGCCTGTGGGACCAGGTGGAGAAGGTGGAGGAACAGACTGAGAACCCGTATGTGGAAAGGGTGAGAATCCTGGGGTAAGGTGGCAGGGGTTCTGGTAGGATCTTAAAACAGAGGGAAGACCAGGAGAACTTTCAATCAGATAGCGATGGGAATTACTAGTAGAGTGACTCTTCGCTGGCCGTTGAACGAGGGGACGGAACACGTATTAGAATATCCTGAGTGCAATGATATCAGTTCTTAGCTCAACTCAAATAGTCTTATTACTTATAATATTAGAGCAACGTAATTGCCACGTTATATTGGATTTGTGGATTATGAAAAGACCTTTGCCAGCATTGACAGGAGAATCCCTTTGGAGGCTGATCCGACAATCCCATAAAAAATCATTAACTTAATAAAGACAACAAATACAGTGTAGAGTTCTTCATGAGAGAAAACTAACAGATCCATTTGAAATGAAAAAAGGAGTACGAAAGAGATGTCTTTTGTCACTATTATTATTTTTACGGACGACATACTGGGTCATGAAAACAACATAACCACAAGGCATGGAATATAATGGAATCTAACAAAGCAACTTGATTATTTCGACGATATTACTCTCCAATCACACACGTCATCAGATGCAGGATGAACTAATCAAACTTGGTGATATGTCACAATAATCAGGTCTAAAGATTCACTGACGAAAGACAAAGATAAGATTAAACCAAGCAAAAAATAAAAAAAACCCAATCTCCTCTCCCTTAGTGAAACCCCACTTCAAGAGGCAGAATATTACATCTACTTGGAAAGCAATGTGGACAAGCATGGGGGAACATATATGGATACTAAACTACGAATACAAACGGCAAGAGCAACTTTCATAGCACTTGGAAATTTGTGAAAGTCAAAGGAAACTAAACTTAGCACCAAACTTAGAATTGTTAACTCCAATGTTAAATCAGCACTGCAGTAATAGTCGGAAAGATGGAGAACAACTAAAGAAATTACAAATAAACTGCAAACATTCACTAACTGATTCCTGCGAAGAATAGTGTGAATGAAAAAGAAACAATATGACAGAATCACTTATGGAGAGAATCAAGCAAATTTCAGTGAACCAAGAAGTGAAGAAAAAGCGCTGACAGAAGAAGGGCGGATGGAAAAAAAAGAATAATCCGATGTCAGTTGTTGAGACCAGCACCTGATGCCAATATGAGATGTCGGCATTTGATGAGTGTTAGCGCTATTATGTATGAACTATGAGAGGAGAACCAAGGAAGCTGCAGACGATCGTGGAGATCCACGAATATGGCGTGAAGAATAATGAGCACATTTTGAAATAAGAATAATTGTCAATTTATTCAGTTTTAAATTAGTTGTTTCCCTTACGTATTTAATGCAAACAGTTTCTCTGTCCTTGAGTTTCACTTCTTGTTACAAGTCACTGAAAGTTACGATAATCATGTGGCTAATACACTGCTCCAGTGGTGTAAAGTATTAGGTCACGACATCATGAAGGGGTGTGTTCAGTCTGCAGCTTTTCCTTTCCCGACAATGTTTAGACAATTCTGAAAATGGTACGGTACTCATCTTATGTGACAGGTCGGTCCCATGTCTGTAATGGTGTGGGCAAAAAGCCTGCCACTACTGCGGATTGACTCAGATCACTAATCTCTACGCCACCACGGCTCTGGGAGTAAGCAGGCATGTTATATTTCAGTTTTTATTTTCCACAAACATGCTGATATTATGAGTATCAAAACGGTATAGAGAGAATAATATGAAACAAAAGCATGCAAGCCTCAAATATTGTCCTCTCACACAAAGCCCAAATACTATGTTTATGCACAGACACTTTAGAATATAGGTCATAAATACTTGCGCTATGCTCTGCGAGATTTATATGATGTGCTTTGTGCGACGCCATGCCCTGTGAGATTTACATTAATGTGCTTTGAATTGTGCAGTTTCTTTTGAATGTTGTACAATTTACATGATTGTTTTCCCCATCCAGATGGTCAAGCACTTCAGGAATTCTCCCCTCCAAATTACACGGAATGTGTGCAAGGTCAAGGAGATAAGTACGCATACACGAATTGCCTGACACTGGCGATAGGATCTGACAGCCCACCCAATCTCAGAGAGAGGTTTATCGTGGAGCGATTTTAATATACATCTAGAACCAGGCTCTATCCAATAATACAGACATTATCTCCAATCTCTCTCTCTCTCCTTAGACATCCGTGGCTTTACGGCAAGCAGACATTTCAGTTATTTAGTTATGTAGTTATCTGCTGATGTATCATCCTTGCACTCCGGAAAAGTCCATAGGTGCTCAGAAGCTATCCCATCATATACATTAGAGTCCGGCGGCTAATAGTGCCAGTTCTGTGTTGGTTGACAAGACCCCTCATTGTCTTGTATCTGGCCATGCAAATTCTAACTTCCAAGTCTTTCATTCCGGACAACGAAGTGGATTCACTGGCATCAATGTCCTCCGCTCTCCACATACCTTTAAGGGCAGCAGTAATTATATATTATAAATTATATAATTATAAAATATTTGGTAAATATGATAACGATATATATATCAAAAAAATACTATAGAATAATATAGGTTAATAAAATTACAATACATTTCTGTACTACTCTTATATTGACGTTTATATTAATTGTTTTGTAAAAATTAACACACCCACACACACACACACACACACACACACACACACACACACACACACACACACACACACACACACCCCCCCCCCCCCCCCCTTGTAATTCCCACGTTACATGTAAAAAGTCATGCTGTTTAAAGTTAATTGTAACAATATTCACAAACACATAATTAAATGTGATCTTCCAGTTTGAGAAAGTAGGACATTGTCTTGGTCAAGGCTATTATTTGTTATCTGGCTATTTGCTATCAGTTACCACGCCTGCTCCGTGGCAAAGAGATTACAGAAACTGTTCGTAATCTCGCATACCCGCGTTCGAAACACAGCTTCGGGCGATTTGGCAGCAGACCGCTTTGCGTTCTTTTTCTACTAAACGGCATGTGTGCCTGTCGTTCAGAAAGCAATTGCAAACTACTTAAAGTAATCTTGCTAAAAAGATCACAATAGCAAAAACAATACTGGTATTGAGTGCCACGTCCTGTGAAGGATATGCAAATAACTAACGTAGGTTAATAGTATTACAATATATTTCTGTACTACTCTTATATTGACGTTTATATTAATTGTTTTGTAAAAATTAAATACAATATGTATGTATTATTCACTTTTAAAAGGATTTGTTTTCATTTTGGTGACTAGTGCGCAGGGAAATCACGTTACAGTACATATGTATTAAGATACTTCTGTTATTTGTCTATTCGGTTATCCGTTACAGCCTTGGTCGCGATCGTGACGGTTAATCGAAATTTTACTTTAGATATATATGTGTGTGTGTATTTGTGTGTGAGTGAGTGAATGAATGAGTGAGTGAGTGAGTGAGTGAGTGAGGAGTGAGTGAGTGAGTGAGTGTGTGTGTGTGCGTGCGTGCTTGCGTACGTGCGTGCATGCGTGTGTGTGTGTGTGTGTGTGTGTGTGTGTTTTGTTCTTGTGTACATGTGTGAAAATGATGGCATAGTGCTACTTCCTGAGCTTCTTGTTCATGAAACTACAACTGCGACACCATCTCATACTAAACATTTAGCTGGCTGAAAGTTGACTTTATCATTCTGGAGCACTTGTATCATTGCCAAGTCCACTCCGCCATTGTTGTGCTACTGGATCAACACCATCTGCCAGAGGTCTTGTTTAAGTACCAGTGCTGGTGTTTCTCCACTCCTACCACCGTTCCTTGCAGACAGATATGCTAGCATTGTTCTCACAAACAACTTTGCGTTCACAATGTATCATTGTTAACACCTTAGACACTCTTGTCTTGTACTTGTATTTGCATTATTCTTTTTCTCTTGTTTCCCTTTAGTATCTGTTTTATGAGACCTCTTTATCTCTTTGTCTCCCCTTGCCCTCTCCCCCTCCCGCACACTTAATCTCTCTCTCTCTCTCTCTCTCTCTCTCTCTATATATATATATATATATATATATATATATATATATATATATATATACATACAATTTCACATTGCTAATCTATAAATAATCATGTGCCATGCCATGGGAGGTCATGTTTTGCCATCTCACATAATCACCAGAGTCGTGAATCAGCTTTGTGTTCTTGTCTCGACCATGCCACGTGGTCAAGCCATCCGTTATTTACTTCTCTGCTTTCCCCTTGTTCTCTTCCCCTCAATCTTGTCAGTTGTCACCAAGTTCTCCAATTTATTTCTTCTCATAACGTGTCTACGTCTAATTTCTCTAATCAGTTTACGGTCTTTATTTATTTCTGTAGGATTAATTCATTGGTTTATCTGTCTTTCTATGGTATTCTTTGAAGTTTTCTCATAAACCACATATCCACAGCCATCAGATGTTTTTCAGCTTGACTGCTCATTGTCCACGCTTCACATCCATACAAAAGTACAGGTCCTATGTAACACTTCAACACTCTTTTTCTCGTTGCAAATGACATCATTTTATTGGTCAGCATGTTTCCTGCTTCCAAAAGGATGCCTTCGCCATGGCGATTCTTGTTCTAATCTCTTCAAGGCATCTCCCTTCATATGCTATGACTGTTCCGAGATAATTCACTTGCTTAAGAATATTCCTATTAACTTGTATATTTTTTTTTGTGCATATCCTTTTTACAGGACATCGCTGTCAACAGAAGCATCTTTCAGCTGTCTGTTGATTTCTTGGCAAGATTACGCTCAGTAGTTTGCCATTGCTTTCTGAGCGGCCGGCTCAGTATCCCGCAAGTCACCAGCGAGGGTCGAACCGCTCCCAGTTCTCTCCCGCTACGAGACTCTGCGTGATAAACGGGATTACGGAGAAAGTGTTGTAACCCCTCAGCCAGAGAGACCGGCAACTTGTATATTACATTGTGGTATTTCCTTCTTTCCAATGACGTCTTCTTACAATTTAAATCTAACCTTAGTTGGTCACTGTGTGCAACAACCGTATCTACTAAATGCTGCAGATCCATCTCATTGTCTGCAGTCCATGCTGTATCATCCGCACACCTAATGATATTAATGTTACTCGTCTCTCAATGGTGATTCCTGTCATATCTTCTAAATTTCTGAAAATATTTTCACTGAATAGGGAATAAGAGATCTGGTGACATTACACATCCAAGTCGCACACTTCTCTTAACTGGCTGATATTGACCTACTTCATTATCAATCTGTATAGCAGCCTGTTGTTTCCAATATATGTTTTTAACAAGTCGAACATCGTTAACGTCAATTTGTAGATCTGCAAGCATCTATATCATGTCCACATGCCTAATGATAACGTCATGCCTAAGCCAGAAAACTAATCGCTTGCCATATGAAATGCTTGAAACCAAGCTGGCGACTTCATCACAAGAGCCAGCAATAGAAATGAAGATTTTGTCGTAACATCTTTATGTGCATTGAATTTATGGGACACAAGACAGGGTGTGCATGTGGTAAGAATGACACCCAGTTGGCTACGCTTGCTTGCCTAACACTAAAGAGGCTCTGGCTAAAGAGCTTGAAGAGGACCAAGAATGAAACGGACATACAATATGAAGTGTATCTGAGGTCAGAGCGGACTGACATTTTGTTTAGATAAAACAACTGCAAAAGCTCTAATGGGATATAACCCAGTTAGTGATAGAATCCTCACTTTCAGACTTTAAGGCCGTCCAAAAAAACACAACTCCCATACAGATATATGCACCAACTTCAACAGTAGAGGAGGACGAAATTGAAGATGTTTACAGCACACTGAAAGACACATTAAATAAGATTGGTCATAATGACATAACAATAATAATGGGTTATTTTAATGCAAAAGTATATACAGGAAGAGCTGAAAATGAGAGGCACGTTTTAGGAAAATTTGGATTGGGAAATAGAAATGAGCAGGTGACACATTAAGTGAATTTAGCCCATAAAATGAGTTAAAGATAGCCAACACACTTTTTAAACAGCACTCAAGACTCTACACATGGAAGTCCCCAGGCAGTACTACCAAAAACCATATTGATTATAATTTAATACAAAGAAGATGAAGATCAAACATAACATCTGATAAAACCCTACGAAGTGCTGAAGGTGATACAGATCATCAGTTATAGGAGGTGGTGGACAATTTCGAATATGACCAATAATGGTGACAAAACGTAAGAAATTAAAAGTCGAATATCTATTGCTTTTCAAAGACTAAAACAACTGAATACCTGGACACTTACGAAGTAAGCTGAATAGCCTTTGAATATAAATTTTATAGAATATCTAGGATGCAGAAAAACTACAAATGCATTTATACTTCAAGAGCTGAATATTGATGACTGTTGGCTATTAAAGACGATAGAAAAAGAAAATTTGAATATTTTGGTTACTTGAAACGTCTTGAAAGTTTGGAGAGAAAAATAATGGAGGGGCATATGCCTGGGAAGAGAGGAAGAAGAAGGCCAAAGAGAATGTGGGTGCAGGATGTGGCGGATGATCTCCAGATGGGTGTATCAGACGCGAAACATCTTGCTTATGATCGAGAAGTTTTCCGGAAGGTTGTTATGTGAGCGACGTTGTGCAGAGAACATGCTACTGAGTGAATGAATGAATGAATGAATGAATGAACGAATGAATGAATCTACAGTCGGTGAGTGATGTGTTCAATGTCATGCTTGTCGCCTTTACTTCGCAAAATATTTCTAGGTACGAATCTTGCATGCTTGCTTGCTTGCTTGCTTGTGTTCGCTGGCTGTGAACTCCAGCGTGAAGTCCTGTATGTCGGACGAAGGCATCCTGTTGTCCAACATCAGTGTGATGTCATACAGGACCTGAGGTTTGCGTGAGTATCCGTTGTCCCATGTCTGGCTTATTGGTGTGCAGACTGGTGGTTCCTCGCCATACAGGCAGATACTCTCCGGCTTCGGAAGAATCATCGATCCTACTGATGTTTAGCCAGGTCCCCGAAGGGACCTGTTGCCCAGGACGCACGCGTGGACGTGTCAGCAGGTCTTGGCCAGTATAGATCCCGGCCCTGGTGCCTTGGAAACACCTCTGCGTCCCGGTACGAATTTTAGATTGGATCAATCTTGAAGTCAAAGTTAGATTTATCAAATCCAGGTTGTGTATTTAGATAAGAATTCCAAAGTGTTTTAAGGGAGATTATTGTGAAGGTGCTTCATTCGTGGAGAGTTCTTACTGCCCTTGTCTTGTTCGCTTTTATAAATTGATAGAATCTCAGACATAGAAGTAGCTAGACATATAGACACAAAGACAAACAGATAGAATGGCGAGTTAATAAATTAATATATTGATGAAAAGCCCGTTACCTTGGGTATCCAGAGGACGCAAACCTGACATTAATACATGCCGAAGGCTGAGACCTGTGAGGTTCACAACTAACCAGGTGTGACGGACTTTCGTCGATATTGGAACGAAGAAGAGGAAGGAACATCCATGACGTGTCTGTACACAGGTAGGCAGACAAATATACAAACAGAAGAACAGATAACAGGACACGCAGACAGACACACTGGTCAGTTATTGAGTTAATGTAAGCAGACACTAACAAGAGACGAGCTGTAGTGGAATGGCTCAGTCATAATCGATCCCTGCTACAAACAATTAGCCATAAAGGACAGGAGTCTCGACTTGTGCTTCCTAATTACCATTGCATTAGTTCGGAAGTCTACGCCACTGTAGCTGTACTGTTTGTTCAGGCTTGATCGTGTATGGCAGTTCGAAGTGGATTTATATCTGATAACGCGTTATTTTTGTCGTCATTAAACGAAGGCAAAGAAGCCACGTCAGCTCCTGTTATGAAAAGTGTGTCTCGAGTAGATCGTTGGGCATGCTCGCGTACTCTTGAGAAACTGTCGTTCTGCCTGTCTGTCTGTATATATATATGACTGTGAATCTACAACCATGGTCAGGCTGCGAGAACACCAAGTTAAAAGAGGTGTGGCCAAACAAGAACTCTACGCAGGAAGCCAAAGAAGATTAATAATAAACCAACACATAACTGGTGTCGTTGGCCGCTACACGCTGCGGGATTTGCTGAAGATGGGATCCGAGCACTTATGAACTGAATGGTTCGATGTGCAATGAGGATTATCTGTCGACTAACTAACTAACTAACTAAGTAACTAACTAACTAAGTAACTAAGTAACTAACTAACTAACTAAGTAACTAAGTAACTAACTAACTAAGTAACTAACTAACCACCCAACCAACCAACCAGCCAACCAACCAACTAACTAACTAACTAACTAACTAATCATTTTACGATTTTCATTTATTTCTTGTAGGACTTGGTCATTGGTTTTTCTGTCTGTCCATGGTATTTGCATTTTCTTAAGAAACCACATTTCCGCAACCATCAGATGTTTTTTCAAACATATTTGCTCATTGTCCACGCTTCACATCTATACAAAAGCACAGGTTCAATGTAACACCTCAACACTCTTTGACATATTTTTATTGGTCATTATGTTTTCTATCTTGAAAGGCTACCTTCGCAAAGACGATTCTTGTTGTTATCTCTTCAAAGCAAATACCGTCAGATGTTATGACTGTTCCGTGATAATTGTATCGATTCACTTGTTTAAGATTATTCCAATTTACTTGCATATTGCATTGTGGTATTTCCTCTTTCGTAGTGACGACCATAATGTGTTTCTTCTTACAATGTAATTCTAATCTTAGGTTTTCACTGTGTGCATCAACTGCATCTACTAAATGTTGCAGATCCTGTGCATTGTCTGCAATCAATACTGTATCATCCGCATATCTAATGTTATTTATGTTTCGTCTTCCATTGCTGATTTCCTTCATATCTTCTACGTTGCTGAAAATATTTTCACTGTACAGGAAAGAAAAATCTGGAAACATTACACATCCCTGTCTCACACCTCTCTTAATAGGATGATGTTGACCTACTTCATTATCAGTCCTTATGGCAGCTTGTTGTTTCCAATATCTGTTTTAACAAGTCTAATGTTTTTTCCATCAATTAGTGGATCTGCAATTATCTCTATCATGTTGACATGTCTTACTTTATCGAAAATCTTTGTGTAGTCAATAAAGCAAAGAAGTAAATCTTTATTTACTTCTATAGAACGTTCCATTACTGTTCTCAGCATATACACAGCATTCACTATACTTTTACCTTCTACAAACCCAAATTGATCTTCTCCTATTTCAGGCTGTATTATCTTCTTAACTCTTTGCATGACAATTCTTAGCAACATCTTCGTGATATGACTCATTATACTAATTGCAGGATGTTGATCACATTCCAAGGCTCTTGGTGCACATGACAACCCCCTACTCCTATGGAACACTCATTTACGCCGTTTCTCTGATTGTCTATGAGGTCGTGAGGGAAGGAGACACCTACTCCGCCACGTATAAAGTAAAGTAAAATACCCTTCTAAACACCTTCAGCCTAGTTTACTTCCCAAAATATTTCCTAGTACCCATTTTAGTCAGAGTCGACCTGGAGCTCAGGTCCATTTTAGTCAGACTCGACCGGGAGCTCTGGTCCATTTTAGTCAGAGTCGATCTGGAGCTGAGGTCCATTTTAGTCAGACTCGACCAGAAGCTCACGTCCATTTTAGTCAGAGTCGACCTGGAGCTCAGATCCATTTTAGTCAGATTCGACCGGGAGCTCAGGTCCGTTGTAGTCAGACTCGACCGGGAGCTCAGGTCCATTTTAGTCAGAGTCGATCTGGAGCTCACGTCCATTTTAGTCAGACTCGACCGGGAGCTCAGGTCCATTTTAATCAGAGTCGACCCGGAGCTCACGTCCACTTTAGTCAGAGTCGACCGGGAGCTCACGTCCACTTTAGTCAGAGTCGACAGGGAGCTCACGTCCATTTTATTAACTCGCCTCGATGCGGATTCGAATGTATATGTGAGTCGTGTACCCATATTGGATTTGAATGTATATGTGAGTCGTGTACCCATATTGGATTTGAATGTATATGTGAGTCGTGTACAAATATTGGATTCTAATGTATATGTGAGTCGTGTACAAATATTGGATTCTAATGTATATGTGAGTCGTGTACAAATATTGGATTCTAATGTATATGTGAGTCGTGTACAAATATTGGATTCTAATGTATATGTGAGTCGTGTACAAATATTGGATTCTAATGTATATGTGAGTCGTGTACAAATATTGGATTCTAATGTATATGTGAGTCGTGTACAAATATTGGATTCTAATGTATATGTGAGTCGTGTACAAATATTGGATTCTAATGTATATGTGAGATGTGCACAAATATTGGATTCTAATGTATATGTGAGTCGTGTACAAATATTGGATTCTAATGTATATGTGAGATGTGCACAAATATTGGATTCTAATGTATATGTGAGTCGTGTACAAATATTGGATTCTAATGTATATGTGAGTCGTGTACAAATATTGGATTCGAATGTATATGTGAGTCGTGTACAAATATTGGATTCTAATGAATATGTGAATTGTGTACAAATATTGGATTCTAATGTATATGTGAGTTGTGTACACATATTGGATGTGAATGTATATGTGAGTCGTGTACACATATTAGAAGGACAAAAAGATGTAAAGCGTCTTCTTCCATCCTCCAAACTATGGGACGCCCTATGAGCAGGGAAAGTGACCATTGCGCCCGTCGTCCTGGACAATGTGAAGCCATACAAACAGGTAGTGGATGAGCTTATTTTCATATTGTAACTTCAGCATGTTGAACTCAATTTATTAATATGATTTTGTACTCTGCCCTCTTCGCTGTCAAGTATTGTTTGTCTGCAAATATAAACTCCTTTATTGTGGGTGGATGTGTATTTCGTCTAATATAAAGACACCGATTTGGTCTTGGTCAGTTCTTTCAAGGCTTGGTTCCTTGATTATATTCGTGTTAACATCATCATCATCATAATCATCATCATATGCCATGACGATAAAAATGGGCGGTAATGTTTCGCCATATTAAGTGATCACCAGAGTCGTGGATCAGCTCTGTTTTCTTCTCTCGACCATACCATGTGACCAAGCTGTCCAGATCTTTACTTCTCTGTCTCCCCCTTGTTCTTTTTCTCTCAATCAAGCAAGTACTCTAGTTTATTTCTTCTCATTACGTGCCCACAATTTGTTGACTGTCTACGTCTAATTTCTGTAATAAGTTTACGGTTTTCATTTGCTTCTAGTAGAACTTGTTCATTAGTTTTAATGTCTGTCCATGGTAGTCTTTGCATTTTCCTCAGAAACCACATTTCCACTGCCATTAGATATTTTTCAGCTTGTATACTCATTGTCCACGTCTCGTATCTATACCAAAATACAAGTTTAATGTAGCACTTTTTCTAGTAGCCATTGATATCTTATTATTTGTCAATATGGTCCAAATCAATCGCTACCTTCACCATAGCGACTTTTATTCTTAACAGTTGTCTAGATAATCATGATTCGACAACTCAAATCAAATCAAATCAAATCAAATCAACATTATTTTTACTCACATAATTCTGTCAGGGTCTTACTTTATACTAACAGTGGCTCGTGTTCTCTAACAGGAGTGAAAACATCATACACAAAGAATGATTGTACTCAGACACGCGGCAACATAACTAAAACACTTTAATCACATAAACCACTCTCCTCAACGGCATTCATACAATGCTGCGCTCACAATTAGCGACAATACCATTACAAATACATATATGCAATACACAAGTTCATAGATGAATGGAAAAAAGCACTCACTCAGTCCCCAAACAGAATCTACTAAACATACAGGCTTTCTCACATCGAGCATAGAATAATACACGAATACACGCAACACTTTCTCTCATGTCCGTCCTGTCTCGAAGTCCTGAATCAGTCTGAGCTAACGCCGATGTTTCTCGTTAGCCCTTGGCTTCTAGTCCCCGTGCGCTTCGTGCGTCACGCTGACCACTGGGCATCAACTGCGTAGTAGCTGCCCGTTGGGTTCATCGTCGTGCTTGTCCGTCACCTACAGGCGATGGAGATTCTGACAAATTCCAGGCTGTAAATTTCTGTGTGAAGATGAGTTTTGAAGTCCTGTGTAGAACCTATAATTGTGTATGCATGCGAAACATGGACAATAAACAGCTTACCCGAGAAACATATAATAGCAGTGGAATTGTGTTTTATGTGGGAAATGCATAGAATACCATGGACTGACAGTAAAACATCTTACTGGTATGAAAACCTAATGGAGCAGCACAGATAAGACAAGCCAAATATGTCACTGCCAAACTGGATTGAATAAAACTAATATACACGCAGCCAATAAAAGTTAACTTTTAGGAAACAACAAAGAACAAAGCTAGAATGACAGAGGAAAGTCTACGCACACTGGTAGAGAGTAAACGATTGATAAATACTCCTGAATATAATGTATACGATTTTTCTATAGTACAGAAGTAAGAACAGGGGGATTCAAAGCAGGCGCTTATACTATGAAGATATGGAAAGACATCGTCGAACAAAGCCTGGGTGAAACTGATATCGATACCAATGCTGGATGACAGAAAGAAAATAACTCCCAAGACAAGACATGCCTAGTTATGATAATGAATAGGAAATACGCATGGAAAGAGCCTAATAAAAACACAAAATATGACTGGCAAGCAGAACGGAGCGTCTAGCTCATATATTGTCTTTTATTCAGACAACCACGAAATCACGGCAGCGATAAAACCCTTTTATCCGTACAAAGGCGTGATCCCACGTGATGAGAATGATCCATCACAAACAGGGAAGAACGTGTCTGAAGATTATTTGAAGTAAATGTAACAATAAACCGATATGTACCAATAATGAAGACCTTAATGTTCTTGATTGAATGTTCTCAAGATGGACGTGGAGAAACCAGTTAACACTTTGAAGACCAGTCTGGTTGTTTAATTTAGTTAGTTTAGTCTAGTCGATGGATCAACATCACGGCACACGGGTGTAACCCATAAGTGCTCCGTTCTCCTCCTAACTCAAACCTGAGCCTGGAGAAACTCAGCTCAGTGCACGAACTCCGTAGCACCGGCGAGGATCCTGAAATACTTTGGGTAGATTTTTAACTCGAAATTTTTGCTCGGGCAGCGCCGTTAGGCTACTCTTTTTCGATTTCCAACTGCCAAGGGATTTTTTACGAGCGCAACAACACACACGGGCGTCCGATCTAACTACCCAGAGACTATGGGAAATATTATTACTAGAAGTCCACGTGAAATAAATCCCGGTCCTCACCGGGGCTTGAACCCGGGACCTCCAGCACTCGAGGAGTACACCATACCTCGAGACCACGAACCCCCGGTTGGTTGTGATAACATGTGGGTAGGAACATTAGAAGCCTATGCGGATTTCGGAGTAGGTACAACCACCGAGTTATGCGGTGATATAAATAATACAGATCTCATATTACAAGCCATCAAAACAAGTTTCAGAAGAACAATTTGGTTGTCAATCAAAAGTGGATCATGAAAATCGACATTTTGTTTCAGAACATTGGCAAATTCAAAACAATGAACGCCCTTCGTGAATTGGTGACGTCTGGGTTTAAGCAATTCAAACTCTGAGAAACATGTTTATCTGTTATTTATAAACTATAAAAATTTATTCCCCCGACAAATTATACCGGTATTAAACTTATAAAGATATCAAGGACAGAATATTAACTGCAAATTTACATTGGAAACAAATAATCAGCAGTACTTTCGGCACAATGTACAACACACAGTATAAATATAACGAGGGGTTTGAACCATGGATATATGTTATTCCCATATATGTACTGTCTGTACACACATAAATGTTCAAACAGGCAAAGAAAAAACCTGGACTGAGAAATGGAGAACAGCCAAACCGCATGAAATGAAACGCTGACGATACAGCTTTGTTGACTAAAACACAACAAAATCATCTAGAATTAGCAGACCAGATAAACACATCAAGTAACGGAAAGAGATAAGACATACATATAAATAACACAACTATGATTATTAATAATTAATTTACCAAAACAATTTGGAAACGAGCAGTGGACGGAGCCAGACGTCACAAAGTCGACGTTCAAGAATGTTGTTTACTTTCTCGTTGGCCCTCTACCTGTAGGTTAGTTCTTCTAATGCCTGCAGAATTTAGTAAACGTTTCATGAGTTTCATGACAGATTTGTGAGGATGATCATTCAATCCGCAAGAATTACATTAAATAGCGGAAACAGATAAGACATAAAGAAATCGAAAAGTCAGCTAACACTGACACAGAAGACGATAGAAACTAAACTCGTACTCTGAACCACCACAATTATAACCAACGCTCCTTTAGGTGTTTGAACGAGGTGAAACAGTTTTTCTCTCTCAAAATCGGATGGATGGTAGGGTGTGGATGAAGGTGATCATATTTATTTATGTTCATTGTTGTAAGCTGGACATGACTGCAGAAGTTGACTGGTTCCTCGGTGGACTATTGCCACAAACACAAAGACCGGACGAAGCTAATTTTAAACTTGTGATCTAGATGACATGTCAGCCTCTTCTCTCCTGTTCGCAGACTCAAACAATATGAACCAACCCATCACACCTAAACTGCTCAGTTCCGGAATAGAACGAAACACTATCCAATGTAACGTTTGCTCTGCATTATATTACGTTAACGAATACATTCGCATGAAAGGATAATGTATAAACACGGAAAACATAATTGAAGCGTTTGAAAAGTGGTTATATTACGGATTGGTCGAAATGTCAAGGAAACAGAAGAAATAATAATTATTATATTTATTTAAAATCAAGAACTGTTACTAAAACTGGGATGGAAGAAGAATATTGAACGGGGTTGAGTACAGACACTTGAGGTACTTCAGCCACATATAGAGAAGGAAAGGTGGAGGGGACGCGTGCAAGAGGAAGGCAAGGTTGCAGTGGGACAACATCAAGACAAGTACTTGAAGTTGCTTGTACCAGTGTTGTTGGTTGTCTACCAAGAATGATGATGACCATTCATTTCATCCAGTGGGGTTGAGAGTATGGAGCCGTGAGTTCTAAAATGGCGATAAGGCCTATTTTGGCTCGAAATGTTCTTTGACAATGTGGGCAAAGAATGCTTGACGTTCCAGGAGGAGGATCTCCTGCAGTGGTTTTTCTGTCCAGCCTTTCCTTCACATCTCTTGCAGTCCTGGTTGCTTCACAAGTGACTGCACCCTTATGTAATGATGTACGCCACGAATTACGGTCTTTAGCAGCAGTCTCCCAGGTGTCAAGATGAATAACAAAAGCTTTCAGTGAGATTTTCAGTCTTTAAAGTGTTGTATCATTACATCACTAAGACGTATGACCAGTTGTGTGTGTGTGTGGGGGGGGGGGGGGGGCTTTGTGATAGTCGACTTTCATTGCGGAGATGGTACATGATGATAGTGATTATCTATCTATCTATCTATCTATCTATCTATCTATCTATCTATCTATCTATCTATCTGTCTGTCTGTCTATCTATCTGTCTGTCTGTCTGTCTGTCTGTCTGTCTGTCTACCAACCTGTCTGTCTGTCTGTCTCTCTGTCTGCATGTCTGTCTATCATCTTGCTGTCTGTCCGTCAGCATGTCTGCTTTTCTGTCTGTCTGTCTGTCTACTTATCTGTCTGTCTATCTATTTGTCTGTCTGCCCGTCTGCATGTCTATCTATCTGTCTTTATGTCTGCTTATCTGTCTGCTTGTCTGCTTGTCTGTTTTGATTGTGCATCTGTTTCTATAACGCAAGTCTGCTTGTTTTGCCCTATCGCTTTCTCTTATGTCTTTATCTCTCTTTCCCGCTTTCTCTCTCCCTCTCTCCCTCTCCTGTATCTCTCTCTCCTTTCTCTATCCTCTCTCCCTCTCCCCCTCTCTCCCTCTCTCTCTCTCTTTCTCTCTCTCTTTCTCTCTCTCTCACTCTCCTCTTTCTTTCTCTCTTGCTATTTTGCAACACAACCGAGATAAACTTAGTGAGAAACAACTTGTCTGTCTGTGTCTCTGTCTGTTTCTGTCTATAGTCAGTTTGGAAACGCAAACAATGCCTACAGTATCTGCCGCATTCCACCACGCACACTTTTTCAATCAATGATTCCTCTGTGAGAAGACAGAACACAAAACGTCCGCAGAAACTCACCAACCAGTGCGATCAGCCTGTGATGTTGAATCTATCAGGTCGTACATTTGGACCTCAATATCTAATGAAAGCAAGGTTCAAAGACAGAAAAGACTGAGTGAGGAGACATAAAAACGTGAAGTCTATTTCTGTGATCAGAAAATAACGGCTCTACTCTTTTCTCCACAACAAGGCAATAGATTTTTTTCTGGCGTGGGTGTGCTGACGTCATTGGGATGTCATCGATTAACGGATCTTGTTACCATGGACACGCGATGTTTATGGCGTGTTTTTCTCGGCGAACTGTTGAGTGCACAGATTTCTGTATTATCGTGGACTGGAAGTCAATGGCAGCTAAGACGTTACTCTATTGTCTCATTTTCTTCACATTAGTTTCGCTTGTACTGTCTCTGAGCAGACAGTTTTCCTATGTCTTCTCTTGCTGACACATTTGACTGGCGTTGGTATTTCTGTCCCTAGTTACCAGAAACGTATATTGAAGCGGGGTTATGTCCAAGCATTTCTTTTCATGGTTTCTTCAACATTAATCTGAACAATTACCATTATGCTCTTATTACTTATTTTTAAATTAACTTTTCTTTTTATTCTGTCTGCTGCTTCACGCATTCCACACTCTTATTAAGCCCCATACGTTTCCAATGTCGTTATTACTTCTGGATTTCCAAAACGCCATCAACCCTTTGTTTTAACTGATGTCTGTTTATCTGTTTGCAAAGCTAAGTATTTGTCAGCCTGTTTGCCAAGCTAGCTAGCTGTCTGTCTATCTGTCAGCACATCATTCCCTGAATCTGCCCGCCCGCCTAGCTAGCTAGCAGACAGACAGACAGAGAGACAGAGAGACAGACAGACAGACAGACAGACAGACAGACAGACAGACAGACAGACAGACAGACAGACAGACAGACAGACAGACAGACTGACGGACGGACGGACGGACGGATGGACGGATGGATGGACGGACGGACGGACGGACGGCGAGTATGAATGAGGGAATATTTTAGCGTGTTCGTAATTTTCAGTGGATAGCATTACAGCATTCATGTGACAATGTTTTTTTTTTCCTATTTGAATATAACATACACAAATCATTGCGTTCGTTATGTTGAAACGTTGAAAGTTGAAATATGAATTGTTTATGTTTGGTGTATGTTTACAGCATTCATTTTAAAATTTTCTTTTTCCTAATTAAATATAAATCTAACATTCATGAAAAATGATTTGTGTGCGAAAGATTAATGTTTGATAGGTCCGAATGAGAGACAGACCTGCGTGTCCAGTAGATGGCCATTTGAAAATAAAGCTCGTTCGTTCGTTCATTCGCTCTATCTTTCTGCCCGGCAGAATCTGTTATAGCAGAGAACCTATTGTTACAGTCAATGTATGTATGTCCTTTATGTGGCTTAGTGATCAATCAATAAGTTCAGACAGAGTAATGGTTAGACCTAATTTCACGGTTCCTAAAATTAACATAGAATAAACATAGCATAAACTTAAGCCTCAGCTTAATCCTACCCATAAACCAAAACCATTATCCCAATATCAACCCTAAACATAAACCTCAAATAAATCCCAACATCATCCCCAAGCCTAAACCTTAGATAAATCCTAACATCAACCCCAAGCCTAAACCTCAGATTAACCCTAACATCAACCCCAAGCCTAAACCTCAGATAAATCCTAACATCAACCCCAAGCCTAAACCTCAGATTAACCCTAATAACAACCCCAAGCCTAAACCTCAGATTAATCCTTAATCAACCCTAAGCCTAAACCTAACCAAAACCTCAAATCTAACATTGCGTCCACCTCAACAACATCCTTAACCTACCCCGACTCTCATCCCTAAATCTAGCCATAAACATAACTCGAACCTATAGGTCACACGCATAGGCTTATGCTTAGTATTATGGTTTTTATTGCGACTTCTGGTAGAAATAGTAGTAGGATCAAGAAGTAGCCTCCTTGGATGGCGGGGAATGCCCATGGTCTGCCTCTACCTTCCCTTGAAGGCTGACCGGGATGTCTCCGGCTGTTCTAAATGGGCCAGCTGGGATAGGGGATAACACCACACCAGTGAGACTCAAATGTCCTACGAAACCCTCGGGAAGGTTTACCCGGTCAACAAATGCCGGCAGAGGTCGGATGTGTCGGCCTAACGGCGCAAGAACGCAGCTCAGCTGTAAACAGGCACAAAGCAATCACTTCCCAAAAAACTCTCCGGATGAACGCAGAAGAAGAAGAAGAAGAATCAAGAAGTGCCTGGGGTTTCGTGGCGATGGTTGATGGACGGTGTTTGGTGCAGGAGAGCCTGCACATATGAAACTACAACAGCTAGTTTGAGAATAGAGGAGGAGGTAGTTGCGATGCCGTTAAGCTAGCAGGAAGTCAAACAACACACGCATGTTGTAATTGTAACGGGTTCACAAAGTATGATGAGACAGGTGCAGACGGGCATTCTTGGGACAGAGTAATAGGCTTCCAATCAAATATTTTTTTTAAAAAGAGCATCTGTTTCATCTTCCCCCCCCCCCCACCTGAGGATATGCTGGCGTGGTGGAAAACGATCAGACGGACAGATCGGCTGAGTCCGCATCTCTTGGAGGGGTATTGGCGCATGATGATGCAGATGCCGTCTGGTTTCTTTGGAATCGTGTGTATAGTGCAGAAGAACGGGTGGATCATCACAGTTTGCAGACAATGATGTTACAGGGAGTGACCAGAGATCTTGCCGATCCTCAAACCTCCGAGGAAAGGCCTGAAAGACATATCATCAGAATGCTTATTCTCCTGAGGTTATTTACTTGCGTTAAATCAGCGGTTGGTTTAGGGTTATGCTTATTCTTCGGCTTATTGTAATTTTTATTGTAATGGGTATTGTAATGTGTATTGTATTGTGTATTGTGATGTGTACTGTAATGTATATTGTGATATGTACTATAATGTGTATTGTATTGTGTTTTGTGACGTGTACTGTAATGTGTATTGTGATGTGTACTGTGATGTGTATTGTGATGTGTACTCTAATGTGTATTGTAATGTGTACTGTAATGTGTATTGTGATGTGTACTGTAATGTGTATCGTATTGTGTATTGTGATGTACTGTAATGTGCATTGTGATGTGTACTGTGATGTGTATTGTGATGTGTACTGTGATGTGTATTGTAATGTGTATTGCGATGTGTACTGTAATGTGTACTGTATTGTGTATTGTATTGTGTATTGTGATGTGTACTATAATGTGTATTGTAATGAGTATTGTAATGTGTATAGGCATGGGTTCCAGTTTAAAATGAAGGATAATGTTAGGCTGAAGCTGGGGATACTAAAGTCCTCAAGAGATCGCTATATTTTTGATTTCATTGTGGCTGAATAATCTTGACATCTGAAACTGAGCGGTCGTAGAGCTTTCGTAGACATCTACATTTGACATTATTTGATTTGAGTCAAGAACCGACATAGCAGCACTCAGGACATTCCCATAATGCTACAGTTCTCATCTTCAACAACCAGCGAAGAGACCCGTTCTAATGGTATCAGTTACAGTCTTATTATATATTCGTCGGGACTTTCTTCGGATTACTGAGTGTGGGCTATATTCAAGAGAATGTATTCCTTTAGTGAATTCAAACACAAAAGCCATAAATAAAATCTTACACGATTTCTTGCCTAGCATATTTCGCTGCATCTCGTCAGGTGCATACTGCAGAGGTATATATCATGTCATGTGAAAGAATGAATGATGCTTTGGCTCAAATATGATTACACTGTTGCTGATATTTCGCCAGTGTGTAGAACGTTATATCCACGGAAGTCTAACACTTAGCAGGAAGTCCTTCTTTCTACATAGTAACAGCTGGAATCGACTAATATATGTTTCAATATATTTGTTGGTTATATTCTCTGGTCACTGCTTGCCTCACCATTCTCACCAGGCCATGATGATTCCGTTGTTCTTCCACACTTTACATTTGATACCAAAGGGCACTGGCCACATCTGCTTGATTGTCAACTAATATCCCTCCCAGCGATGCAGTCCTGGCTAGTCTGTTCCGCTGCTCATTTCCCAAAATACCAGAATGGTCTGGGGAAAAGATTCGACGGATGCTCCTTGTCTTTGATTTTTTTAATTAGAGCATGCCGCTCTGCATGGGATAAATTTTATCGCAGAAACGGAAATACAGAGATTGTGCGGTATTTGCATTCTGCACTCTTTTTACTTATGAAAAGCGATTATCGCTAGATAGATAAAGAACAGACAAAACTGTTCTTATTGCACTGGGAAATGTTGTTGACAAAATTGCCAGTCGCAGAGTGCTAAAACCTCGTTACAACCGAGCGTGTCTTCTTCTGCTTCTTGCACCTTCAGACGTCAATATGAATTCATCCCAAGAAAACGGCAGTCAACGTGTTACATTTGACATAGAATGTGTTGTCTTCACATGGAGTTGTGTAGGTCAATCTTGTTTTCTCTAGCACATTTAATGGGCCCCCTTGAAACAAATATTTAGCTGTCATTTTACCAGTTCCACAGTTTCACACATCGGTATCTCATATTTTTAGTTGATTAAACATGTGATATTTCCTCTTGTTGTGGTATGTCCGTACTCTGAAAATTGTAAGATTCTTTTCGTTTGATTTGATCAGATGTATCTTCTTTCTGTTGAATTGAATGCTCTGATTTCAACTAGGTGCTACAATTGCTTCTTATAAATTTCTTGACCTCATCATAGGTTATGTTTATATCAGGTTAAGATACTCTTCCACCTTCCTTTGCAAATCTGTCGACTTCTTCATTTCCAGGCATGTTGCAATGAGAAGGAACCCATTGTGGACTGTTGTTCATGAATTGCTGTGTTTAGGTCTGCTAGTTCTTTTCTGTTTCTGCTCTTTAAAATTGAAACAACTGACTACATATCCGTTAAGATAGCTTTGTTTCGCTGTATTTGTCACTGTCATCACGATTTCTGTCGCGGTTTTTCAGGCATATGTCTTCTCTGCTCTGAAGTTACTTGAGAACTTTCCAGTAGCTACTGACTGTGTCTTCTTTGCTCCATTATTTAGATTCCGGAGGATTCGTTCACTTCCATTTTATGTTGAAAACCTTTATGATGATACAAGAGAAGAACATTATGATATTTGGAGCAATAATGAAGAACCATCAATTCTGAAGATAGAAGTTCAAAATGCTCTTAACTAAATTAAATCTGGCAAGACCCCGGGTCCAGACAACATCTCAACAGAAATGATCACTGCCCTAGGAGAATATGGAATAGATCAAGTCACCATACTGCTGAACACAATATATGATACTGAAGATATACCTCCTGAATTATGTAATTCAATATTTATTGCAATCCCGAAGAAATCAGTAGCCTTGGAGTGTGATCAATATCGAACAATTAGTATAATGAGCAATATCACAATGTTTTGCTAAGAATTATCATGCAAAGAGTTAGGAAGAAAATACAACCCGAAATAGGAGAAGAACAATGTTGGTTTGTAGAATGCAAGGGTACAGTAAATGCTGTGTATATGCTTGCGACACTTTGGATTTCTACGCCACGCAGTAACATTATGAATACCGAGTGAGAATAGCTTTATCTTGGAAAAAGCATTACAGCACGCAGTAACATTATGAATACCGAGTGAGAATAGCTTTATCTTGGAAAAAGCATTACAGCACGCAGTAACATTATGAATACCGAGTGAAAATAGCTTTATCTTGTAAAAAGCATTACAGCACGCAGTAACATTATGAATACCGAGTGAGAATAGCTTTATCTTGGAAAAAGCATTACAGCAGGCCACTCCTGAAATCTCGTAACGTAACCAAAATCAGGCTAAAAATATAAATCGACTTCCCTGAGAACAATAACACCTGTAGAACAGTTGCGCCAATGATGTCAGCGAGCTGAGGAAATTGTTGGTGAAGGCCTGTCATGTAAACAACATCTGCAGGCTGACAAAAATTGTTCGCGCCAAACAACAGAGTATATGATTGGTGTTGAGAGAGAAATTATCATAAGTGTATTTAAATTAGGCAATTAGGATGGGTTGCTGCAAAGTGCATCCATATTGCTAAGTTTAGGCGGTAGTCAACAAAATGAATCTCTAGAAGAAGGTTGTGTTTTCCTTTTGGGATAAAATATGTTATTTATTGGCTGAATTTAGTGTATATTTATTAATGACCATTTATATCAATGGACGATATTATAAAAAAAGACTTGAACTTTAGTTAGAGATCTCTTTCTTTGTGATAAGAGAACTAGGGATTTAAATCTAGAGAATTTTCCAGATGATATAGGTGATTCGTTTTCTGACATTTGAACATTTCGAATGAATATCTTTCTTTGCTCAGTTCATGTATATTATGAGTGATAAACTTATCATTCCCTATTCATTCAGAGTCTTCACGTATAACGTATGATTAGAAAAGGAACTACCATGATGCTTATCTGAGACATCTCTTATAATCTCTGCATAGATGATACTTCTTTTCTGAAATATAACTTATGATTTATTTATGGGTGATATTTTTAAGAACTATCATTTATGATCTCCCTCTCTCTCTCTCTCTCTCTCTCTCTCTCTATATATATATATATATATATATATATATATATATATATATATATATATATATATATATATATATATATATATATATATATATATATATATAAAAGAAAATAAGTTTCATTATGTATGCATTAGTGTTTGGGGTGATTGATTAATAATGATTTTATTTATAAATATAAATATGTGACATACCTATGATGTAATGTTATGCAATAACGTATCCTGGGTATGAGAGGCAATGCCAGGACTGTGACATGGTGTCATTCTTGCTGTTTGCCACACAAATATACTCGGCGACAAGACCTTGTGAACTCGACGATGATTCACCGGCACAGCACAGGAGTGAGGGAGACATATCTTGGCGATATGAGAGGTGAAGGCCTCCATCAGATGTTGGTGTGAGAAGATGAGTCGCATCCACCTGCTAGTGTGATGGTACCGAACAGGGCAAGGTCTGGCTTGCCTGCCCTTATGTACTAATCCGCTCACCTTCCCTCTCTGTGTCTGTCGGTCTGTCTGTCTCTCTCTCTCCTTTTCGTGCCACCCCCCCCCCCCCGTTTCTGTAAGTTGGCTATATGTTTGGTACATGTTTCCAGCAGGGATGGTCGTCTTTTTTGTCTTCCACTGGGGCATAATTATGAATGCTGAATATTGTCATCATGGAGGTTCAAAGTCATCAATAAACGATGAAGGGATTGGCCGTGCTACTATTGAAAGATCACAATTCCAATGAACATCCTTGAACTCTCCGATGTCACAGCAACAGCAGCATTTGGAGATCAGCTAAGTACCCTATAAATATCCTCTCTTACATAATGGCCAACAACAGGAACAAACACCGTAGTAACTTCAATAGTAGTCCATGTGACTTAATAGACTTTTAAATCTAATAGTCCGTATGACCTGATGGACTTTTGTAATCTAGAATTTGTGAGATCCTCATGGACTTTTGTGGTGGTTTAGTGGACTTTATAGTCATATATTTTCTGTGATTGATTGATTGATTGATTGATTTTCTGTGAACGTATGGACAGTCTAACACCATCTTCGGTGAACTTATGAATAGCTTAAAAATTCACTTAGGAATGAACTGTGTTAATTTAGTACTCATTTGTGAGGATACCGGAACACTTTACCTACTTACTAACGATATTGTGTGTGTGAGTGTGTGTGTGTGTGTTTTAATTTTTATTTTGAGCTGTGAAAAGTAATGATGACAGTTGAACACCCACTCCCCCATGTTATCCCATTAGAATGTTATAATTTATAGACTGGAGTTGTTTATTTTCTTGTTAATTGGTGTATGGTTTTATGTTGTGGTAAAGTTAGAGAACTTCAACTATTAACAAACCTTTGGAGAGCAGAGTGTGGCTGGGAGACAACACGCGTCAGGGAATCCAGAGTGGGCTTTCTCCTTCCCTGAATGCGGTGCCATCCCAGTGCTCTCCTGGCCTCAATTGGGAAACGTTACATTTACGAGCCATTTCTGGTTTCCTTATAATAGTTGGCTATTTGGGTTTTGGGGATTTTTCTCCCATCGCTATTTTAACACACCACAATGCTGAGAACATTAATTGAGCGTTCTTTATAAGTAAACAAAGACTTACATCGTTGCTTTATTGACTACACAAAGGTTTTCGATAAAGTAAGACATGTCAGCATGATGGGGAAGCTTGAAGATCTGCAAAATGATGGGAAAGACCTTAGACTCAAAAACATTCATTGGAAACAACAAGCTGCCATAAAGATTGATAATGAAGTAGGCCAATACCAGCTTATTAAGAGAGGTGTGAGACAGGGATGTGTAATGTCTCGAGATCTTTGTTCTCTATACAGTGAAAGTATTTTCCGAAATGTTGACGATATGAAAGGAATCATCATTGGGGGACATAACATCAATAACATTAGATATGCGGATGGTACAATATTGATTGCAGGGTCTGCAACATTTAGTAGATGCGATTTTTACACACAATGAACAACTAGGGTTAGAATTAAATTGTAAGAAGACACAGATTATGGTCATCACTAGTAAGAAGGAAATAACACAATGCAATATACAAGAAAATGGGAATACTCTTAAACAAGTGAATCCGTACAATTATCTCGGAACAGTCATAACACCTGATGGGAGATGCCTTGAAAAGATTAGAACAAGAATCGTCATGGCGAAGGCAGCCTTTTGTAAGATGAAAAACGTACTGACCAATAAAAGGATGTCATTTGCAACGAGATAAAGAGTGTTTGGGTGCTACATGGAGCCTGTGCTTTTGTATGGATGTGAACAATGAGCAGACAAAGTGAAAAATATCAGATGGCTATGGAAATGTGGTTTCTGAAAACCGTAAACTGATCAGAGAAATTGTACGTCTGCTGTCTCAAATTTTTGGTCACGCTATGAGAAGAAATAAATTGGAGAACTTGGTGACAACTGGCAAGATCGAGGGGAAGAGAACAGGGGACGGCAGAGAAGTAAATACCTGGATGGTGTGGCCACGTTGTATGATCGAGACAATAACACTGAGCTGATCCACGACTCTGATGATCGAGTGAGATGGCAAAACATGACCGCCCACGCTTACCGACATGGCACATGATGATGATAATGATTTTCTGTTGCGTTTTTTTTTTTGGTTATCCATCTGTATATATGCGTTAGTTCACATGGGTAATGTTCTTCTCAGTAGTTTATTGTTATTGTTGTATTGTTTATTATTATTATGTTGTTTCTAAATCATTCTGAATATTCTTTTTCTTAATACTAGAAATTTTTTCTATCATCTCAGGCAGGCGCTGTTGTCTCCCAGTTGAAAGTCTATTTGAAGATATTATTTCCAAGGGTTACTTCTGACTTTAGTCAACGGCAGATTGCAAACCTACTGAGTTATAAAAAAAAAGAATGTATTCCGTATCCCTTACGGGACGTTGCAGTCAACACCAGCATTTTCAGCTGCTGTTGATGTACTAGGCAAGTGTTACGTTCAGTAGTTTGCCTTTGCTTTCTGAACGACCGGCCCTGTGACAGTACAGGGACGTTTATAAGATAAGTCCTGATGGTGTTTTCTTAAAAGGTTTTATTCAATATAATCAGTTCAAGAATATCGCACAGGTTACATGTTAAGATGTTTACTTCTCCAGAACCAGCTGTAACTAAGCTTTCCTACGTCATGGCTTGAGCATCTGTAGTTACGTTCTTATAGGATGCTCAACCGTGCTTAACCTTTGCACATCATGCTGCTCTTCAAACCTATTAACAGAGATGGTACTCACTCTGTTACAGACCTCTCTTTCTTGAAAAAGACTTTTCTTCAAACGTCTTAACCCCTAACCTACTCATTCTAACCACTTTCCCTCATCAAAACCTTAACCCCAATATTCTTTCTCCAAGCCATCCCAAACTATCTTAAGTAACTACTTTTATTTCTATATCCTTTGAAACTAATTCTCCACTTGTCTTTTATAATTGTCCCATATAGCAAAACGCTATATTGTGAAGTTATACTTCTTCTTCGTTTCATTACAAAAACATAGGTCATGATATTTCATATATATAATGGGTCATAAAAATTGTTGGTATACACTTTGCGTTATGAAACTTCTCATTCTTTCTCAACACCAACACACAACACAGGATAGACAGAAAAGATGGGGTGCGCACCCAGTTATGAGTTATAAAGATATAAAGGAGTAGTTTAAAAACAATCACATTTATCTCCCTTGCAAACGTAAAAACTTTTTTAAAAGTTTTTCAAAAATACATTTTATGATTTATGAACCTATAAATTAAGTTGATCCCAAAATTTCTTCTGTATACTCAATATCTGTATTGCCATCCACATACATGCCCATTTCTCACCTATCTCATGTCCCACCATGAACCCAACCACAATGTTCATATTCCATGAACATTTTTAAAATTAATTAACGCTGTTTATCACAGCTCCTATATTTACCTCCTCAGACCCCATGACAAAACACCCTTGTTTATATATGCATCTAACCCTATACCAAAGCATATGCACTGCTATTCACAGCCCCCTTAATATCCATTCTCTATTAACCATCTTCTTATATATATCACAACCTCTTTAGACGTTAATCACGTGTATAATATGGCATCCAATCCATATACCTTTAATCCACGCTGACTTAATGCAGCTCCTATTTCAACTCCCCAGAACCCTCTTATTTATGTAGGAACCCCGTCACTTAAGTATGGCATATAATTAACCCCCCATAATCCAACCACTAATGCTGACTGGTGCAGCCGTCTTCTTACTATCATAAGGTACTCATGAACTTATTACTCATAAAGAGAATGTGTCTCTCTTTTAGTCTCAGTCGTTTGTTAACTATTTTCTGAACGAAGGGTTTTAAATAAGGCCCCGTCTTTATTCTAAAAAAAACAATAACTGCTTATGAACAAAATTTTAACAATTTTTTTAACTTATTTGTAAACAAGGGTAATTACTATTCAATACACAAGACAATTCAAGCAAAATCATGAGTCAACGAAGTAAAAAACAGGATATCATACCCCCCAAGTTTTGAAAACGCATTTTCTTTCCCCTCATATCAAATAAAGATAATCAACCCATTCAAAGAAAAACATATTTCAAAATAATATGACACACATCCTATGCATGGTTAGTCACTTTTACGGACTAACAATAACTTATTTATCTATTAAGAAAACTCAACAAGTCACATCTTAAAAACAATTGGCAATAAAAATACAACAAAAATACACCACACTCGAATTTACATCCATATTACCTATCTTAATACCAAAATATATAGTGTCATGTCTACTCCTCAAGACAACTCATTATTAGTATTAATCAAACCATTTGCCAGCCTGTTTCTATAAAACATCTGTAATACAAAGCTATCGTATTTCATCAACTATCAATTTCCTCTTTAAATCACAAAATCTTTATTCTGCTGTCTGCAGCATTTTCTATTAATTTATCTACCATGTCTCCATTTCTTCAGTAACTCCAGATTTTTCTGTATAAGTGCTATCCCCACATCAATGTCTTCATCCTCTCGTAAAGAAATATCTTCTTCCATGCTACTATCTCTATTAGATTCTGAATTTTCATCCATTTCTTCTTCATCTGTATGTCTGTTGCTAGCAGCCGCTAGTTTTTTCCTTTCTATATCTAACCTAATTTGTCTATCATTGTTTCTTAATGACCTTTCTAGTAGTGGCATGTCATCGCCGCTTGATGAATGTTCCCTAATTCTTCTCTGTCTTTTCACTTCTTTTTCTCTCTGTCTCTCTATTCTCCTTTTCGCTGCTTGTCTAGTATTTTTAAATGGAGCGTTTACCTCTTCTTCCATAGATTCCACCCTATCATAACAACCATCATATATATTTTTCTCTTCTTTCATTAACGTTTTCGGTATTGTCTGTTCATAAGTATCATCATAAACTGGTGTTGTTATTAATTGACTTTGTACCGGATCTTTTATAATATCTGGGGGTATTGTAGCTCTCCTGACGAATTGTCCATCTGTGTATGAGTCGTTTGAATAATAATTATTATTATTAATATTGTTTCTCTTATCATCATTATCTCTTCTTAAGTGCTCTACGTGTGCCCTTGCTACATGTCCCGTGATCTGGTTCTTTATACTGTATGATACATTACCTAAGTTTTCCAAAATATAATAACCTGGAATCCAATGAGCATCAAATTTGGAGTTTTTCCTATGCTTCTTATAATAAACTCTATCTCCTACTTTAAATTCCTGTAATTGTGTATTTTTGTTTACTTCTCCAGAACCAGTTGTAACTAAACTTTCCTACGTCACGGCTTGAGCATCTTTAGTTACGTTCTTATAGGATGCTCAACCGTGCTTAACCTTTGCACATCATGCTGCTCTTCAAACCTATTAACAGAGATGGTACTCACTCGGTTAGACCCTATACCTTTTTCGAAAAAAACCAGCACTGCTGTGTTTCGAACCCGGGTATACGGGCTCACAAACCGCGTTCGCAAGCCCTCAGCCACAGAGACCGACTGAGTTATACAGAAAATAATTTCCAGTTGCGAAATTGCCATTGAATATCCCCAGATCGCCAGTAGTCGGCACCGTTAATATGCAAATCACAGGCGTCGGAGATCACGTTACACCCAGCGGACTAAGAATTGCTACAACTTCTGGCACGCCAAAACGTCTTTGTCCGTCCTGCCGATGTCCATTTACAGTTGCGGGAAAGGTTACCACTGTTGACAAACTCATTTGGTCAGATGACGTCAGAAGGTATTGTATGTCAATATGTTGGCATTGTTTACACCTCGATCAGACCGGGTAAAGGCGAGCGTCGATACAATAAGACATGAGGGAGACAGTACAACAGAAGAGTAGCATTCTTCTATGTAGAGGAAACAAATCCAAGCAATGAGGAGGAAATCTCACGCAGCTTGCACTGCCTACTCTGGAACGAAAAGAGTATTGATAGGGGCGTGAGTATTTCAACAACAATTCCTCATGATTAGGAAGGACGGTTTGGTGGAGAAAGCAATATATGTTAATGAGGAAAACTGAAGGTGGTGGAAAATTTTCAAATATCTTGGATCATTAACTACCAACAATGGTGACACAATGAAAGAAATTACAGAATGAATATCTATTGCTCTTCAACAACTAAAACAACTGAATAAATTGTGGCTTGGGAAAGACATGCATCTTTCCCATTGCAACATACGTTTGTGTGACCTGGGCATTTACTAAACAAGCTGAACAGGACATAAATGCCTTTGAATATAAATATTATAGATGGGTTCTAAGAATATCTTGGATACAGAAAAGAACAAATGTATCCATACGACAGGAGCTGAATATTGAAGAAGGTTGGCTACTAAAGACGATAAAACAAAGAAAATTGAAATATTTGGGTCACATGAAACGTCATGACAGTTTGGAGAGAACAAATATGGGGGGGTGGGGGTGTGGTATATACTTGGAAAGAGAGCAAGAGGTAGGCCAAAGAAAACATGGGTGCAGGATGTGGTAGATGATCTCCAGATGAGTGAATCGGACATCTCGCTTATGACCGAGAAGTTTTCCGGACGGTTGTTATGGGAGTTAAGTTCTGCTACTGAATGAATGAATGAATGAATAAATTATAAAAGCTGCTTTTGTGGCTAGACAGATGAAGAACAGACATATATGTTTTTATAGCGCTGGCAAATGTTGTTGAGACAATTGTCAGGCACAACCTGTGGGCATTGTTAGGTTGCTTCAATGTCAAATTCGTCCATGAATAACCCGTAGTAGTTTACAGGGGAAAGGCAACCTTCGTTCACATCACATAGGAATGATGCACGCATGCAAACATGCGCACATACGCACATACAGTCCAGTAGTTTGCCGTTGCTCTCTCAACGGCCGATGCCTCATAACAATTATTAAAGTAATTAATTCAAAGCGGTCTTCTTCCAAATTGTCAGCTGCTGATTTCGAATTCTCGACTTGGTATGTCGGTGAATTCTGAAACACCACGTCTCTCTCTCTCTCTCTCTCTCTCTCTATCTCTCTCTCTCTCTCTCTCTCTCTCTCTCTCTCTCTCTCTCTCTCTCTCTCTCTCTCTCTCTCTCTCTCTCTCTCTCTCTCTCTCTCTCTCTCCTTATGGACAATACACAATAAATTATCACAAGTCTGGATTTTGCCTCGGGTCTTAAATTTGCCCAGTCCACAAGTGTATGCCAATTCGTGAATTCGAACCATGTAGGAAATAAGTAAGATTTCAATACACGAAGTCGAAATGTCATCACAAAATAGTCAGAATTGTCAATAGACGGAACTGCGCCAAACCGACATTCCAAAACGCTGCAAGTACCTTAAATTGGAAATATACCGAGTCACATTGACCCCTCGTCGCAATTTGCCCAAGTCGGATATGCTATAAGTCGGCAATTTCTCCCCATCCGGTAATATTTCTTTAGTCCACAATTTCTGCCCGATGGGCAAATTCTCCCTTGTCGGCGATTTCATCTCTGTCGAGAATGTCTCGCCAATCGAGAATGTTGCTGACATCGAAAATTTACAAAAGTCCGGTTTGTTTGTGAGATCAAGTCGAACGTGCACGAAGTGGGAAATTAAGCAGCCTGGTGTTGTTTTAAGACAGTTAATTCCACCAAGTCTGAACTGCACCAAATATGGATTGTTTGTTCTATGTCTGGATTGTCCCAGGTCTGAACTGTACCAAGCCTGAGTTGTACCAACTTTGGATTGCATCAAGTCTGAATTGTATAGGAATTGCTTCTACCGACCAGTCTCTCATGATTCGGCAATGTCTCCCCGGTGGGAAAATGTCTTCTCAGTCGATGACACCCCAGTCGGAAATATCTCCCAAATAGAAGATGAAATTTACGGAAAACGAGAAGTTACAGACGTCGCCCAACTCAGACATTTAATCAAGTAGAAAGTGAACAAAATCGGGGGGGGGGGGGGGGGGGCGGAGAGAGAGAGAGAGAGAGAGAGAGAGAGAGAGAGAGAGAGAGAGAGAGAGAGAGAGAGAGAGAGAGAGAGAGCGAGAGAGAGAGAGAGAGAGAGAGAGAGAGAGAGAGAGAGAGAGAGAGAGAGAGAGAGAGATTTGCAATAAATTGGAATTGTAATAAACTGCAATTCCATATATCAAAACCAAAACAAATCAGAATAGCAATACTTCGAAATTACATAAAATCTCAATTGCAAACAGTCTGAATTACAGTAATTCGGAACTTTACCAAGTCATTATTGCTGCATCAAGTCGACATTGCATCAAGTTGGAATTTTTTTTATAGTCGGTATTGTATCACTTGAAATTGCATCAAGTAGGAAATTATCCGACGGTCTCCCTGGTCTAGAAGTTACACGAATTTCTTCGTAATCCCGATTCTCTCGTGAGTAACGTGACGTGCGCGATAATTGTTAGCGGTTCTCTCCGCGTCGGTAACTTTTAGGGTATGTGAGCCGGTCGCTCAGAAAGCAATGGCAAACTACTGAGCGTAATTTTGCTATGAAATCAACAATAAGCTGAAAGTTGTTGATGTTGACAGCTATGTCCTGTAAAGGATATGCGGGAAAAAAAGGGGAAAAAAAAGAAGGAAATTATCCAGTATGCAACTTTATCCCAGGCCTACGACTATCCCTGCTCCTAACTCCAACAGTAACCTGAACCACAACCACAACCACAACCTTAACCTTCCCGACCAGAAACCTAACCTTGACTCGAACTTCGACCCTAACATTAACCATAACCACAACACCATCATTAGGTATAACCTTTAGCTGCTTTAGCTGAACCGTAACTCCCAACTCAAATCCCAACTTCCGAACCCCTAAACTAACACGAACCCAACCCCAACTCTAATCCTAAGTCGATTTGTCGCCGGGTGAAATGTCCTCTAAGCAGGTCAGATTAGGCTTGTTTCTGAATGTCTGAGACAAAGAATGAGTTACACCTCAGATACAGCAATAGGCTGTTGCAGACAAAGGGTTAAAAACACATAAAGCTGTTTCCAGGTGCATTGGATTCCACCGCAGTATATCCCTATATATAAATCTCTCTCTCTCTCTCTCTCTCTCTCTCTCTCTCTCTCTCTCTCTCTCTCTCTCTCTCTGTATGTGTGTATATGTCTGTTTATTTCTTTCTCTCGCATTATCTCTTTCTCCTTCCTTCTCTCATTCTCTTACTCTCAGTCACACACATACATACATATTCCCTCGTTCTTTCCATTCGTGCCAAATAGCTTCTAACATCACAACAGTGACAAATGAAAACAATTTTACCCATATCCGCGTAAAACGTCTGGCAAATTTAATGTCTGGCAACCTTAATGTCTGCAAATATAATGTATGAAATATGCTTACATCATGGCAGCAGTGGGCAAGGTTCGGGGGGAGGGGGGGGGGGGGGGGGTAAGAGGATGAATATAACTGCAATGGGCTGTACCCCAACTGGCTCGATCTCTCTCCGTTGAAAGTCAAGCTGGATGCCGAACTCAGCATCCCTTCCATACAGCACGAATTCCATAGATCCAGCGAGGACCCCTGGGGAACTCAGAAAAATTACCCTGGTGATCAGAATAACCCAGTCCCGAAATAAACTCACAACCTTCAGAGGGTGGAACAAGTGGCTTGACAACTTCGCCTCAGACCTTCAGAGGGTGGGACAGGTGGCTTGATACCTACGCCTCAGAGGGTGAGACAGGTGGCTTGATACCTTCGCCTCAGAGGGTGGGACAGGTGGCTTGATACCTTCGCCTCAGAGGGTGGGAGAGGTGGCTTGACAACTTCGCTCAGAGGGTGGGACAGGTGGCTTGACAACTTCGCCTCAGAGGGTGGGACAGGTGGCTTGACAACTTCGCCTCAGAGGGCGGGACAGGTGGCTTGATACCTACGCCTCAGAGGGCGGGACAGGTGGCTTGATACCTTCGCCTCAGAGGGTGGGACAGGTGGCTTGATACCTTCGCCTCAGAGGGTGGGACAGGTGGCTTGATACCTTCGCCTCAGAGGGTGGGACAGGTGGCTTGATACCTTCGCCTCAGAGGGTGGGAGAGGTGGCTTGACAACTTCGCTCAGAGGGTGGGACAGGTGGCTTGACAACTTCGCCTCAGAGGGTGGGACAGGTGGCTTGACAACTTCGCCTCAGAGGGTGGGACAGGTGGCTTGACAACTTCGCTCAGAGGGTGGGACAGGTGGCTTGATACCTTCGCCTCAGACCTTCAGAGGGTGGGACAGGTGGCTTGATACCTACGCCTCAGAGGGCGGGACAGGTGGCTTGATACCTTCGCCTCAGAGGGTGGGACAGGTGGCTTGATACCTTCGCCTCAGAGGGTGGGACAGGTGGCTTGACAACTTCGCTCAGAGGGTGGGACAGGTGGCTTGATACCTTCGCCTCAGAGGGTGGGACAGGTGGCTTCATACCTTCGCCTCAGAGGGTGGGACAGGTGGCTTGACAACTTCGCTCAGAGGGTGGGACAGGTGACTTGAAAACTTTGCCTCAAAGGGTGGGACAAGTGGCTTGACAACTTCGCATCAGATTCTCAGAAGGCGGGACAGGTGGCTTGACAACTTTGCCTCAATCCTTCAGAGGGTGGGACAGGTGGCTTGACAACTTCGCCTCAGAGACCTACGGGGCAGGGTTAAATAAATGCTGTTTCTTGAGTTATCGGTCGACGCCCGATCACTGTGCTTAATCTATGTTTACGTGACACGTTTATAAAAATAATGCCGCTTGTTGCAGAACTGCACACCAAACCACAAAGAAAAAGCAGTAGAAACCTGGCCGCACCCACACGATTGACGTTCTCTCACGTAACTGGGATTTTTTTTCACTCACTTGCTTTGAACTCAAGCGTAGTCCATACACACTATTTACAGTAGCGATGAACTGAATTTTGCGTGTAAAGTAGCTTTCCCTATTAACAGTGTCCCTCGCCAACAGGCGACCCCACTCTGACTTCAGAGGTACTTGTAATCTACGTCCCCAAGTCGAGGACGACATGTCATCATTTTAGTCCACCTGTCCGAAATAGTGGTTGAACCCTTAACTCGGCATCAGCACACCGGATGTTTAAGAACATGCGTTCTTATCCATTAACTTGGATTCAACGGAATTTAGTAATGCTAAGGTTCACCATTCAGACTTGCCTCGGACAGCTTGTGATGCTGGACAAATCATGTAGAATTTGGCCCGACCATGAGAGAACTCTCTTTAGGCACTTTTAAAGAAGGTAGTTTGTCGTTGCTTTCCTTCTATGGCAGTGGCCATGCAGTGGCCATGCTGGCCGGAGACCGCAGCCATTGTCTCGTGAAAGTGACCTTCTGCCTACGTCGCGAAACTTGAGACCATAACCAACAACTATCTGTTGGCTGTCCTCATAATTTCATCCACCACCTGCCTTCCGTGACTTCTTCTGAACACTACCAATAAACGAATACGAAATAACACCACATAATCCACAGGAAAACACTAAAGACAATGTCTCCCGAAGAATAAACACGTCAAGTCGTCGCCATTTTTACCGGATGAATACCATGCACAGACAGAAAAACCAATGACCAAGTACTACAGGAGACAAATGAAAATTGTTAATTGATTAGAGAAATTAGACGTAGACAGTCAAAGATTTTTGGACATGTTATGAGAAGAAATGGATTGGAGAACTTAGTGACAACTGGCAAGATCGAAGGGAACAGACCAAGGGGAAGTAAATACCTGGATGGCTTGGCCACATGACATGGTCGAGACAAGAACACTGAGCTGATCCACGACTCTGGTGATGGAGTGAAATGGCGAGTCATGACCGCCCACGTTTTCTGGCATGGCACATGATTGATTGATTGATAAGAGAACTGCCACCAACAAAGAATATGTTGATACTATTACTACACTAACGTAAATCTGCCAAGGCATCAACAACAGCAACAAATGCTAGTGTTGACTACAAACGCCCTGTAAAGGATGAGCAACTCACTTTTTAACTCAACAGGGCTTATTTTAGTCAAGTGTATCGATCTAATCAGATTAACGGCCGAGTCCATTCATGGCGTGGGAATCTTGTCTCATTTCTGATTACGAGGCCATTATAGTCACACTACAGTAATTACAGTGGGTGATCCCTCACCACTCCTATCAAGGCTCAATCTCATATCGACTGGTCTGGATCAATGCCAATACTCATGGCATGTGAAGCCTGGATCAATGCCAATACTCATGGCATGTGAAGCCTGGATCAATGCCAATACTCATGGCATGTGAAGCCTGGATCAATGCCAATACTCATGGCATGTGAAGCCTGAATCAATGCCGATACTCATGACATGTGAAGCCTGGATCAATGCCAATACTCATGGCATGTGAAGCCTGGATCAATGCCAATACTCATGGCATGTGAAGCCTGGATCAATGCCAATACTCATGGCATGTGAAGCCTGGATCAATGCCAATACTCATGGCATGTGAAGCCTGGATCAATGCCAATACTCATGGCATGTGAAGCCTGGATCAATGCCAATACTCATGGCATGTGAAGCCTGGATCAATGCCAATACTCATGACATGTGAAGCCTGGATCAATGCCAATACTCATGGCATGTGAAGTCTGGATCAATGTCAATACTCATGGCATGTGAAGCCTAGATCAATGCCAATACTCATGACATGTGAAGCCTGGATCAATGCCAATACTCATGACATGTGAAGCCTGGATCAATGCCAATACTCATGGCATGTGAAGTCTGGATCAATGTCAATACTCATGGCATGTGAAGCCTAGATCAATGCCAATACTCATGACATGTGAAGCCTGGATCAATGCCAATACTCATGGCATGTGAAGCCTGGATCAATGCCAGTACTCATGACATGTGAAGCCTGGATCAATGCCAGTACTCATGACATGTGAAGCCTGGATCAATGCCAATACTCATGACATGTGAAGCCTGGATCAATGCCAGTACTCATGACATGTGAAGCCTGGATCAATGCCAGTACTCATGACATGTGAAGCCTGGATCAATGCCAGTACTCATGACATGTGAAGCCTGGATCAATGCCAGTACTCATGACATGTGAAGCCTGGATCAATGCCGATACTCATGACATGTGAAGCTTACAATAATATTTGTATTTGCGTTGGCTGGCTGTCAACTCAAACCTAGTCCATACACCTCCTGCTACGGCTAGTCATTGAATTGATTTGATCGTGCTTGTTTCTGTTACCAGTGTTCTTCGCTACCAGGCGAACTCACTCCCCACTCTGAGGTACTTGTAATTTATGTCCCCATGTCTAAGATAATAAGTCAATATTTTAGTCCAACTGACCGGTGTAGGGGTGAACCCTAGATGGCTGGCAAGAACATTATCAGCTGCGTATAATGCGCACATCTGTGACTCCTAGAATGTCATTTCACTATGTCCCCGAAGCATTCTCACTACAACTAACTGTAAGCACCATACTAGAAACAGATTTTTCAGCATAACCCTTACATCATATCACATAAATACACGAAAATGTTTTTTGTTTCTTTTTAAAAAGCCATTACGTGAGCGAGAAAATTCTAACGATATCAGCCGAGCATGAAATTGTGCCTGAGAAACGGAATTGGATGAGAAATAATAAAAATGATTTTTCGATCAGATATAAAAAATATGTGTTACCTTTCACTAAGGAATATCGCTTCTAAATACTTTTATATTTTAGTTAGTTGAATGGCATTTACAGGACGTTACAATCAACCCAGCAGTTATTGGTTGAATGAAATGTTATAGACAATTTAAGTTTGCCACTATTTTGTGAAATTCCGACACTCTTACTGTTGTGAAAATCAACACAAAGCAATCTGCCCCATAGAGAGAAAAAAAACATTATTGGCACGAGGAAGACGTGAGGAGGAAACTGATCTTCTAACGTGGCTAGATGATTCATGAACACGGTAGACACATCCTGTGGATGTGTTTTTGTTTTAACACCTAGAACAAGCCTTTGCCCACCCACCACCTGCTCCAGTTAGTTTAGAAGGTCAGCTGGCCGAATGAATAAGAGCGCTAGCTTTTAAAGTTCCGGTGTGCCGATGCCGAGGTAGCAGGTTCAACATCTATACACGTCACTGGGACTAAAATGTTGACTTCTTAAATGCACGCTAACAAATAACAAAAACAAACATAAGAGTGTAAATAATACATTTAATTTGACTGGTCAAACAAAAACTTGCAATCATATCATTTTCCCGACACACTAATTTTCAAAAACGGAAAATTACTGCAAAGCAAACACATACAGTCGGCCAAGTTGGCAAATTGAAGACTGATACGTCACACTGTAAGTGGAAGCAAAAGGTTGTTGTACGCCAGATACTTTATAAGTGCATTAGCCAGGGACTCTAGTCACTAATGCTCTAATCGTCGTGCAATGTCTGCCTCACTTCCTTCTCTCCCCAAGTCTCTGTGTGGGAGGGAGTTTGTTTATCCTATCGTCTGGACAATTGTAGTGAAAGTAGGGAGCAAGTAGTACATTCAACGTTTGTGTTGTTTAAATTCCGAGAGAAATGACGATGGGTGATTTGAGAAGAGGGCACAGAGAAATCCCATCAGGGGAATTTATTCAGGACATCTGTGGAGATGCCCGATCGCCTGCATTAGCTGGCCAGTAACATGATAATGATGATGCTAGTGCTAAATAATTTACAGCTGTCTAACTAGCTATGTGTTTAAATCACAACAGCATGTTAAAACATACACATATTACTAGAACATATACAAACATGGCTCCTGTTAGTTTTGACTGTTTTAGAAAAAGAAAGTATTCCCATAGCAGGTAATGCCATTGGGGTGTGGGTGTCAAGTCTTCAGAAATTCTAAACACCGTAGCATTTCCTTCCCAGACACTTTCAAGTAAATTCTGACAATTGTCTGATACAAACGTTTGCGAGACTGGGTCGACCCCGGAGCAGTGCAGGACGGAACGAACAATCATGTCTGTGCCGGGTATTAAACCCACAGATGAACTAGTATATGGACATGACACGACAAGGCATGACATGACATGACACGACAAGACATGACGAGACATGACACGAAAAGCCATGACGAGACACGACACGACAAGACATGGCATTAGACAAGACATGAAATGACGAGACATGACATGATAGGACATGACATCACATGACAAGACATGACGAGACATGATACGACAAGACATGACGAGACTTGACACGACAAGACATGGCGAGACAAGACATGACGAGACAAGACACGACAAGACATGACGAGACATGACATGACAAGACATGACACGACAAGACATGACGAGACATGACACGAAAAGCCATGACGAGACACGACACAAGACATGGCATTAGACAAGACATTAAATGACGAGACATGACATAACAGGACATGACATCACACGACAAGACATGACGAGACAAGACACGACAAGACATGACGAGACATGACATGACATGACATGACAAGACAGGACACGACAAGACAAGACAAGACATGACATGACATGACATGACATGAGACAAGACATAATAAGTATATATATATATATATATATATATATATTATATATATATATATATATATATATATATATATATATATATATATATATATATATATATATATCACATACCCCTAAGTTACCGACGCGGAGAGAACCTCTACCAATTCTCTCGCACGTCACGTCACGCTAGAGAGTATACGGGATTACGGAGAAAGTCGTGTAACCCCTTGACCAGAGAGACCGGCTGTCTTGTATTAGTATTTAGTATAGTCCATTCTATGATACCGCAAATGGCTATTTCGCTTCGGAGGTCACAGATTGTGACAATTGTATGGATATTTTGCCCTGGCCATGCGGGGTACGGGGGAATGAACAGGCTGATAGGCTGGCAGGGAATGTACCTCTTGGTGGTAGATTGCCTATAGACAAGGAGGGGGGGGGTGGTCATACGTTTATGGGACCAGGTGGAGAGGGCGGGGAGACAGATTGAGAACCCGTATGTGGACATGTGAGATTGTGGGGGATGGTAGCGGTTCTGGAAGAATCTCAAAACTGGGAGGGAAGATCAGGAGAACTTTAAATCAGATAACAGTGGAAACGATTAGTACTATTACGCATCGCTGGCTGTAGAATGAGGGGACGGAGCACATATGGGAATGTCCTGAGTGCAGTGATGTCGATTCTTTACTCAACTCATCTCAACTGATACCCCAAAGTGTCGTCTATATGGTAGCATTAGTGTCTACTCTATCAAACAGGGTCTCCTGTATGGCATAGTGTCCCCTCAATGGTATAGTGTTCACTCTATGATATAGAGCCAACTCTCTTGTATATTTGAATAACGAAGACACAAACCATAGAATGTTCGATTTATTGCCTGGCATATTTCGCTGCATTTCGTCAGGTACATACATAAATCGTACATTCTATGGTTTGTGTCTGCGTTATTCAAATTCACTACGGGAAAACATTGTTTTGATTCTCATGTATATTTCAGCTCTATAGTATAGTGTCAACTCTATGGTATAGTGTCCTCTCAATGGTTTTGTGTTCTCTCGACGGCATAGTGGCCTCTCGGATGTGTCGGTCAAAATGTGCAAATATCGCGGCTCTGCTGTAAACTGGCACACCACAATTACGTTCCAAAATATATTCCGGAGGAAAGCAGAAGAAGAAAATGTCCTCTCAATGGTATAGTGTTCTCTCAAAAGTATAGTGTTCTCTCAATGGTATAGTGTTCACTCTATGATATAGTGCCAACTCTCTTGTATATTTCAGCTCTATAGTATAGGGTCAACTCGATGGTATAATGTCCTCTCAATGGTATAGTATTCTCTCAAAAGTATAGTGTTCTCTCAGTGGTATAGTGTCAACTGTATAGTATAGTGCCCTCTCAATGGTATAGTGTTCTGTCAATAGTTTAATAATCTCCCAATGGTATAGCGTTCTCCCAATGGTATAATTTCCCCCCAATGGTATGGTGTTCTCTCAAAAGTATAGTGTTCTCTCAATGGTATAGTGTCAACTGTATAGTATAATGTCCTCTCAATGGTATAGAGTTCTGTCAATGGTTTAGTAATCTCCCAATGAAATAGCGTTCTCCCAAATGGTAATTTCCCCAATGGTATGGTATTCTCGCAATGATATTGTAGTCTCTCAATGGTATAGTGTTCTCTCAATGGTATAGTGTCCTCTCAATTGCAAAGTGTTCTTTCTGGTATAGTTCAACTACTTTATAGTGTCACCTAATGAATGTAAAGAGCATCCGTTACAGGAATAAAGTTTGTTGACGGATATTTCTGTGGTTATTCAGGAGACATGTTAGACAATACACTGAACTATTACAATGTATATATTTAGAAACAGTGTCTTGTAATGAATACAGAAACACGAAAGAGTGGGAGAGACATGGAGGATAAAAGCAAGAGAAGATTGCGGAAACAAATATTAGAAACTGAAATAAAATGTTGTCTATGAAAACAAAACTAATAAATTCTGGCTTCTATTCTTGGACTGCGGCATTAATACAATTTACTTGGTCCTGTTGTATGGTATACCATGAAGGCAAGTTTGACATTTATAATTTTAAGCACATATCGGCTGAGATGTTCACTATTGCATCTCATCCTTCTCAGTGTGGTATCAGCTCCAACTTCATCGCAACGGATCGCCTCACCATTGCTCCATTACTGTGCCAGCGAAAAAGCATACGAAATGCACACCAATGTTCCACGTGACTTCGTTAAGAAAACAGTAGTTTCAGCAAGCCACATCACCAGACCACAGACAACAGGCCAACCTTTTCACTTAAATCTGCAGTTCACTGTCGTGTAGATACAGTCCAACAAAGACAAGCAGCCCGCACACGCATTATAGCATAAGGCAGCCGCCAGAAATGCCGGAAATACAGCAGTCCGCATTTTTCCGAAGCTGCATTTCACTAGTTACTGTTTACATAACAAACAAAATGTCGAATGAAATTCATAGCTCACAATGTGGCACCAAGCAACCAACGCAGTAATCATATGAAAGCTGGCAAAACTCCCGGTTCAGATAACATCACAACGGAAATTATCAATGTCTTAGAAGGGTAGGGATTTGAAAAAGTCACCAGACTGCTGAACACAATATTTGATACCTCCTGAATTATTTAATTATATATTTATTGCAATCCTAAAGAAATCAGGAGCCTTGGAATGTTATCAACATCGAACAATTAGTATAATGAGCCACATCACGAAGATTTTGTTAAGAATTATCATACAAAGATTTAAAATGCAATCCGAAATAGAAGAAGAACAATGTGGTTTTGTAGAAGGCAAAGGTACAATTAATGTTGTGTAAATGCTGAGAACATTAATTGAATGTTATTTAGAGGTAAAAAGAAGATCAACATCTTTGATTTATTGACTACACAGAGGATTTTGATTAAGTAAGGCATGTCAACATGATAAAGTTGCTTGCATATCTACAACTTGATGGGAAAGACCTTAGACTTGTAATCAACATATATTGGAAACAGCAAGCTGCCATAAAGATGTATAATGAAGTTGGTCAATTCCAGCCTATTAAGAGAGGTGTGAGACAGGGATGTGTAATGTCTCCAGAACTTTTTTCCCTGTACAGTGAAAATATTTTAAGAAATATAGAAGATATGAAAGGAATTATCATGTGGGGATAATATATAATATACATAATAATATTAGATATGCGGATGATGCAGTATTAATTGCAGACAATGAGCAGGATCTGCAAAATTTAGTAGATGAAGTTGTTGCACTCAGTGAGCAAATGGCGTTGGACTTAAATTGTAAGAAGCCACAGATTATGGTCGTCACTAGGAAGAATGAAATACCGACATGTAATATACAAGTAAATGGGAATATTCTTAAACAAGTGAATCGGTACAATTATCTCGGAACAGTAATAGCACCTGATGGGAGATGCCTTGAAGAGATTAGAAACGGAATCGCCATGGTGAAGGTAGCCGTTTGCCCGATTAAAAACATACTGACGAATAAAAAAAAAATGCCAATTGCAACGAGAAAAGGTGTGTTGATTTGCTACATAGAGCTTGTACTTTTGCATGGATGTGAAGTGTGGACAATGAGCAGACAAGCTGAAAAACATCTGAAGGCTGTGTAAATATAGTTTCTGAGGACAATGCAAAGAACACAATGGACAGACAGAAAAACAATTACCAAGTCCTACAAAAAACAAATTAAACACTGATTAGAGAAATTAGGCGTAACAATGAAATCTTGTTGGCCTCGTTATGAAAAGAAATAAATTGGAGAACTTGATGAATAAATTGGAGAACTTGATGACATCTGGCAAGATCGGGGAGGGGGGGGGGGAGAGAGAGAGAGAGAGAGAGAGAGAGAGAGAGAGAGAGAGAGAGAGAGAGAGAGAACAAGGGGAAGGCAGAGAAGTAAATACCTGGATAGCTTGGCCAAGTAGTCTGGTCGAAATTGGAACACTGAGCTGATCCACGACTGTCACGATCGAGTGAGATGGCGAATCATGACAGCCCGCGCTTATCGGCATGGCACATGATGAATGAAGGAAGTCCAAATATGGGGGAAATGGACTAGTAGACCGTGCCCGGAGACAGTCAATTCTCCAAGGTGTTACCGGCCCACCAGCTAATCCACCACGCTGGCCAGGAAACCAGTAAAAAAAATACTGTAAACCTCCTGAGCATGTCGTAAAAGGCAACTGCACAGGGTTTGGTATGGGACTGATTAACTCACTCCGTAGAAAATATCAGCCAGTATTTAATCAAACATGAACTGATCTACAAAGGATTTGGCATTAATGGCTGTCGGTCTATATTCTACTAGGAGTCTTAACGGCAACAACAACAACAACAACAAAATAAGAGGAAGAATTATCTTTACTTTAGTACATCCTGTAGTCCTCGCAAGTTGCTACAAGACAAACTCTTACCAACGACTGTATCAGACAATCACAGTGATGTTTCGCGAAAGTTTCGTATTCAATAATATAGCTCAAATGTGTACATTGTCCCATTTGGAAGACTAGATACTGATTGAAGATACAAGTGTAATTGAACAGATAACATCCGTTACCAAAATTAAGACACTAGACTCAACAATACAACCAATCGGCCACGTTACACACTTCTCATGGCCACATTGCCGTTAGATTATCATTTGCAGGCCCAGAAAATGCATTAGGCATTATATTGCACATAATAATACTGGACAAACAAGTATGTGCCCATCTAGAAAGGGCAGGCACCCATTTCAAGCATGCCCTGAAAAACTGCTTTCCTTTCAGAGGTGCAGAAGAATAACACACTCGTCATAGGTAGGCCCGTATCTCCTATGACCTGTGTATCTCCTATGACCTGTGTATCTCCTATGACCTGTGTATCTCCTATGACCTGTGTATCTCCTATGACCTGTGTATCTCCTATTAACGGACAAGTAAGTCACCTACTTTCATAAGCTAACCCTAAGGTTTGGTACCTATTTAACTGTTTCCCCACCCTTTCCACCCCCGACCAGGTTAATAAGAAACCATGGGTACATGAGGTTAAAAGTTAGTTGCATATTCTTTACAGATCGTCGCAGTCAATCATAGCGTTTTTTTTTAAATATTTGTTTGGCTGTTTGTGATTTCATGGCAAGTTTACTTACGTTCAGTAGTTTGCCATTGCGTTCTGAATGGCCGGCACTCATACCTTTTGTATGGGAACCAACGCAAGGTGGTCTGCTTCCAAATCGACCGCTGCTGTGTTTCGAACGCTGTATGCGGGAAAACGATTTGAGTCCGTAACACCTTCGCCACATAGCCGTAGAGCGAGCTAACTACCAGCCCAAAGTTACTTGTTCATTACGTACGGTCTGATGTTTTACACGGTAGTCACATGATCTCTTTATAAAGACAATGGCTACGGTCACCGACCAATATGGTCACTCCAAGGCAGAAAGTAATGGCAATTTACTTTCTTTATGGATGTCTAGAACTCATGTCTGAACTGAGAAATTTATAAGAAACTAACACTTACGACCAAAGTTAAGGACCTCCAATACTGAAAACGGAAGTCGAAGATGCTATACCGCACATGGGAAAGTTAAGTTTCCGGGACCAGATAACATTACTGTGAAAGAAGTTAAAGCTTTTACTGAATTAGATATAGAAATTATATCAAGTATTGAATGACATATACAGCAGTGGATATACCTGGTGACCTCTTAAAATATATTTTCGAAGCTCTACCAAAGAAATCTTGTGCAATAGGTTGTGGAGAACATCACACAATTAGTTCAGTGATTCATGTGACTAAAACACTGATGATAATTATAATGAACAGAATAAGAAGTAACATCAAATCAGAAATTGAGGATGAATAGTGTGGACCTCTAGAAGGTAACTGCTGCAGACACAGATCACCCGTTGCATGAGACACTGGACGTAGTTAAGGGTCAGAGACTGATAAGAGGGAAATCATGGATGGCTCAGGCGAAGGATACGATCAGACAGGTGTGCCCCTTGGAGAACATCAGGCGAGGAGAGGAGTGGGTCAGAGTGCCAGCCGTGCAGTCAGACTTGTGTAGAGTTATAATCACATTGAGCCGGGAGTGCAGGGAGTGGCCAGCAGGGGCCACGGAAGTGGAAATTCAGCAACTAATTCAGGAAAATTCTCTCCCGGGTGATGCGATTATCTACACGGATGGGTCGGTGTTGAGAGGTAGGAGAAGTGCCTGGGAGTTTTTGGCAAAAACTAATGGTCGGCGTTTGGTGCAGGAGAGCCTGGCGTATGATGACACTACATCTAGCTTAAGAATGGAGGTGGAGGCGGTCAGTGCAGCTTTCCGCTGGATAGAAAACACGATACATACACACATTGTGATTGTAACTGACTCAGAAAGCATGCTGAGAAGGGTGAGAACAGGCAAGCTTCGTGCAGAGTGGCTTGCTTCGCCTCGGAGGTCACGGGTAGCAAGCATCACCTGGATCTTTTCTCCTGGGCATGCCGGTGTGCTGGGGAATGAACAGGCGGACAGATTGGCTGGCTCGGCAAAACTTGGTGGAGTATTGATGCATGACAAGGCAGACGTGGTTGCGGCCTTGTGGGAGCACGTGTACACCTCGGAGGAGCAAATGGAACACCATAGTCTGGTAAGAATGAGACAGCGAGGTGTGACGAGGGGATCTGGCCGACGCTCGACGCTCAGAGGAAAGGCGAGACGGACATATAATCAGATTGCTACTGGAACTATTAGTGTTGGAACTCTTCGCTGGCTGCTGAGGATGGGGACGGAGCGCTTATGGGAATGTCTCGAATGCTGTGATGTCGGTTCCTAAATCAATCAATCAATCAATCAAAACCGCCATTTACATATTTAAAACATTAACAGAAATAATGAGTGAAATAAACAGATATGTATATTTGTGCTTTAGTGACTACACTAAATTATTTGATACGGTGAAACATAAAGCAATAATTATAATGTTTGAACATGTAAACATTGATAGTAAAGATCTAAGAATAATGTTTAAAACATACAAAATTGCAACACAAGCCAGCCATAAGAACTGACAAACAATTAGGAATTTTTCAACACATTAAACACGGTGTTTAAACTGGGTCGTGCACTCGACCAGTTCAATTTTACAGCGAAATAATAATGAGATCCATACAAGATATACCAAACTTGGTTGAACATCAAGAATACAATTCAATCTACCGCAGAAGAATGTCTCGGTGTGTCAACCACGCATAGAAAGAACAGATGGTTCAATCAAAAATGTGAAGAAGCAGTCACTAGGAAGAAGAATGCCAGACATGTATGGTTAAATGACATCAATAACATCCAAAAGGAAGAGCATTATAGAAATGAATGTAAAGAGGCTACAAAAATAGTCAGACAGCAGAAGCGAGAATATATGAGTAATATAATCAAAGATATGGAAACTAATCACCAGAAAAATGAATCCAGAAAATTTTTTAAAGTACTGAAGTCAATGAAACGAGGGCACCAACAAAACACATATGGTTTAAAAGACAAAAATGGGAATATGATAAATACCAATGAGGAAATGTGCAACACATGGAAAGAATATTTTATTGAATTACTAAATTGTGAAGCTCCAAGTAACATTTTCCCACAGGAAGAGGTTCTAACATGCGAACCACAAATTGAAGAACCTACATTTGAAGAAATCCTATATGTAATCACACGACTTAAAAACAATAAGGCAACTGGGACTGATGGAATTGCTGCTGAATTTATAAAGGCAGGTGGCCATGCATTACATCTAAAGCTATACGAACTAATAATAAAAATCTGGAGGTCAGAAGAATTACCCCATGACTGGAAAGAGTCATTATTGATACCTATCTTTAATAAAGGAGACAAGTTCCAATGTGGAAATTATAGAGGAATATCACTACTGTCCACAAGCTATAAGATACTATCCGCAGTATTACTAAATAGACTAAAACCATATTCAGAAGACATATTAGGTGACTACCAGGCGGGTTTTAGACAAAACAGATCAACAATAGATCAGATATTTATCTTACGACAAATAGCCGAGAAACATTGGGAATATAAAAGAGATCTCCATAACATTTTTGTGGATTTTAAAAAGGCTTATGATAGTGTCCATAGGAATAGTCTATGGAATGTTATGCAGGAATTTGGAATACCAAGGAAGTTAATTAACATGACCAAACTATGCATGGAAGATACTTATAATATAGTAACATATAAAGGCAGGAAATCAGACCCCTTCCAAATAACATCTGGCTTGAAACAGGGTGATGCACTATCGCCGCTACTCTTCAATCTGGCTCTAGAGAAAGTTGTAAGGAAAGTAAAGGAGGAATGTGATATTGGAGGAACATCCAAGCTGCTTGGTTATGCAGATGATATAGATATTATAGGGCAAAGTGAACAAAAGACATTAGAAATATTGACTCACTTAAAGGAAAAAGCCCAACAGATGGGGCTGGTTATCAACCAAGATAAGACAGAATATATGGTAATTTCAAGAGACGGAATGGCTAAAAACTCTGGCCACATACAAATAGATAATATGACCATTAAAAGAACGGAAACATACAAATACCTGGGTACAATCTTCAACTGCTCCAACATCATAAGGGAAGAAATACAAACTAGAATCAACTCTGGAAATAAGATATACTATGCACTACAACATCTACTAAAATCAAAGGCGCTATCTCGTAACACCAAAATCACAATATACAAAACACTGATCAGACCAGTTGTGCTGTATGGCTCTGAAACCTGGAGTACAACGAAAGGAGACGAAGCCTTGTTACAAACATTTGAGAACAAAATTTTAAGACGCGTCTTTGGACCCATTAGGGATACACAAAGTGGAGAGTGGAAAAGAAGAAGTAACAAAGACATTTATGATTTGTTTAAGTCCCCGCTAATCACTGGTATCATGAAGGCTAATAGACTACAATGGCTGGGGCATATAGAAAGAATGGAAGATAATAGGGAAACAAAACTCGCTTACACTCAGGAAATAAATGACCGTAGACCCCGAGGTAGACCAAGAAGGCGGTGGAGAGATAATATACATACAGACCTACAAGCACTTGGAATCAACGACTGGCAAGAGAAGGTCCACCAGAGAGACGAATGGAGACAGATTGTATTTGCAGCAAAGAACCTCAATGGCTCGGAATGCTGAAGAAGAAGAAGAAGAAGAAGATACAAGATATGCCAGGAATATCAGTTGGCGGTCATACTGTAAACAGACAGCGTCATCTGATGACATTGTTTTGGTCGCTGAAAATGATACAAGAAATGACAGATATAATTGCAACAGAAAGTCAAAACAAAGGTGTCAGTCTGAATATCATAAAAACAGAATCAATGGTAATTAAAAGGAAAAAAAATGTCTTCCCTTATGAAACATCAAAGTGAACGGAACCAGTCTGAACTAAGTCAATGTATTTAATTAGCCGAGTACATTAATAACAGCAGATGGAAGAAGCATTGCAGACGTTAAATAGCCTATGCAAAAGCATTTTACAAGATCGAGAATAATGCGTGCAGTATATCTTTGCTCCTCGAGGTGGAAAAAAAAACAGTACTTAAGAGTTGTATTAAACCAGTCCTGTTGTACGGAAGTCACTCATTGGCATCTTTCCGTCTTGACAGACGATAGTTTGGTACATTGTGCTTCAAAAAGGCATAATAACTACAACCCATGACGGTGGAGAATGTGGCTGATAAGGCCAATTCGTGCTGTAAATGTTCGTCCACAGTGGATGCATGTGAAAACATGGTCATTTCCACCATCATGCACCATCTTACGTCTCTCTGTGTGTGCTTTATCTGCAATAATTTTCTCCTTTGTCTTTATTCCATTTCTGATAGTTGCCCTCCATGCAACACGTTCAGCGGCGACTTGCTCCCAATGTGCATTATCAATGCCTATATCAATCATGTTCCGCTTACACACATCTTTGAATCGTAGTAGAGGCAGACGCTGAGATCTCCTACCCATCTGTAATTCACCAAAAAAGGTGTCCTTTGGTATTCCACCATCATCCATCCTCCTAACGTGTCCTATCCATCTAAGTCTACGAAGACTGAGCATGGAACACACCGTCACACAACCTGATCTTTCCAATACTTCAGTATTTGTGATATTTTGTCTTGCCACTTAATACCAAGTATTCTTCGCAGACACCGCATATGAAAGCTGTTTAAACGTTTCTCTTGGTGTGAGTAAGTTGTCCAGGTTTCACCGCCATAAAGAAGAGTACTAAGGACACAGGCTTGACAGACAAGGACTTTTGTTTTGGCAGTAAGCTTCCTGTTCTCCCAGACTCTTTTTGCTAACATGTTCATTGTTGTTGCTGCCTTACCAATCCTGAGGTTGATTTCCTGATCTAGGGATAATTTAATATTTACCTCTGATCCTAGATATGTAAAATGGGCTACTATCTCCAGTTCGGCGTCGACAATAAAGATTGATGGTACCCCAGGTGCACCTTATGACATATCTGTGTCTTCCTTTTGTTAATTGTTCAACCAAATTCAGAACAAGCATTGGAGAATGCATTTAGTAGATGTTGTAATTCTTCCTCGGCGTGGGTCATAATTGCAGCATCATCCGCAAAAAGCAACTCTCTGATTAGTACCCTTATAATTTTGATCTTGACCTTCAATCTCTGAGCATTATAGAGGCCGTCATCTGAGCGTGAGTGAATGTATATACCGGCACCCTGATCACGAAAGGCATATTTCAGTAGAAGTGAAAAGTATATTCCAAAGGGGCTAGTACACAACCTTGCTTAACTCCATTCTTGATTTCAAACTCTTCTGAATTTGCACTATCAAACTTGAGTATACCCTTCATGCCTATGTGGAACGATTCCACAATGGACATGAGAGTTGGTGGGCAGACAATCTTCTTTAGTGCCTTGAGCAGACCCTCACGACTGACCAAATCAAATGCCTTTGTGAGGTCGATGAAGGCAATAAACAGTAGTTGATTTTGTTCCCGGCATTTTTCCTGCATTTGTCGCAATGAGAATATCATATCAATGGTAGACCGGTTCTGTCGGAAGCCGCACTGTGATTCGGGGTAGACTTGATCTCCTAGGACTTCAAGTCTGCGCAGAACAATTCTGGCAAATACTTTTCCAACAGTACACGGAAGTGAAATACCCCTATAGTTGTTACAGTCGCTCCGATCGCCTTTGTTCTTGTACAGCGTTATGATTCTTGAATCTTTGAAATCATGTGGGACTTGTCCTTCACGCCAGCATAGCTCTATTAGCTGGTGGATCTGTATAGTGAGTGTGTCTTGCCCACTCCTGATTACCTCTATTGGAATCCCATCCTTACCTGGAGCCTTGCCAGATGCAAGTTCATTTATAGCACACTTAACTTCTGTTATGGTGGGAAGTGTGTCCAGGTGGTCAAGAGTTGGTAGAGCCTCTTTGGCATTGAGGGCATCATCCGCTAGTTTGGTCTCACTTGAGTAAAGCTCCAAATAGTGCTCTCCCCATCTATCCATCTGTTGTTTCTTATCAGTGATGATTTCTCCAGTCAAGGTTTTCAGTGGTACATTTCTTTTGAACATTGGACCACAGACTTTGTTTTATCCCTTCATACATGCTTCTGATGTTTCCCTTACTACTTGCGATTTGAATGGACTCACATAACTTGATCCAATAGTCATTTGCACACGAGTAGTTTTATAGAAAAATGCGAGAACACAAAGAAGTGTAATGGAGATATATTGAAAGACGTACACATAGAGAATTGGTTACTCACAACAGAAGCAGACAGTTTACATTCTTTTGGCCTTCGTGAGAAAAGGAACGCTGGGGTATGTCGTAGCAGCGGGAAGACTGAAGGGGAGGAGAAGTAGAGTAAGACCTTGAAAGACCATATTGGATACTCTGACATCGTGACATGGAGGAACATCAGTATTATATATGATAGGTATTATACGAGACGGAAGGCTGTGGCCAGACAGGAAGACCAAGAGTCAGCACGGCATGGACCATGAGAAGAAAAGAGAGAGAAAGAGAAATTATATGGTTACGATGACGTCAAGCAATGCACAGACTTTCATTTACTGCACATTCAATAGCTGCGGATCCTATAACAATAACAACTACATATGTCCATGTTAGCGATGTATGTTGGCAGGCCAGCTGTCTGTGTTTGTCTCTGAAATGAAGTAGTATTTGAATTCGCAATTCTATATGAACTGATTGTTCTCATTTACGTTTCTTTAATGTGGTCCATTGTGATGAATGCGCCAACATATACACACGACACTGATGATCTTGTGAGATGGCGAACCATGACCGTCCGGGCGTAATGGCACAACACTTGAGGATGGTACACACAGACATTTCATGGAGCACTAAGCTCTCATGATCAACTCGCAGCTAAGATGATCCTAGCTTTTGTTATTTCATTGACAGTAGCAGTGCAAGTTTTGACGTCAGCGTGGAAGCAGGTGAATGCTCCCAGTTCACCACGGCCCCTTCCACGTGAGTGAGCAATGGCCAGGTAGAGGTTTGCGTGCTTGCCTGTCGGCCCGTGGCCTTTAACAGTCGACTTGTGCTGCCATGCCCGCCTAACCAAACACTGGTACCATGGCATGTCTTGGGAAGGCAAGGCGCCCTACGTGATATTAACCACATTACAGAAGCGAGCGCCGATTGATCTATACACAATATGGGTCAAGCACCAGGCGTGTAATAGGCTCCTGCACTGACCCCCCCCCCCCCCTCCCTCCCCCTCCGGTGTGGTGGCCGCGGTTCACAGCTGGCCATGTGTTCGAATTATCATGGTGTCGAATTTGTTTTTCCCATTAACCTTGACTGCCAGGTCTACACAGCCTAAAATACGAGGGTAAGTTAATAAGTAAGTCACAAATGGCTGTAGAATAATAACTACATATGATAACAACTTGAAACCAGTTTATTTGTATACATACATTGTCGCTTTATTTCTCAACATATTGTCCACCAACATTGATGCACTTATCCCATCGTTTTACCAGTTCTCGCAAACCGGCTGCGTAGAACTGCGTGCTCTGCTTTCTAAACCATGTATTCACTTCACATTCAATTTCGGCGTCATTCGCGAAATGTCTACCACCAAGGTGGGCTTTCAGTGGACTTAGCCCCTAGCGATTTCCAGTAAATCGGTGCATAGTTGGGTAGAAAACGTTACGAGGGCGAGTCAATAAGTAAGTCACACAGTTCTGTGGGATGACAGGTAAACGAAAACAGGGCACGCAGATTTATGCAGTCGGTTTGGGAGAACTGATAAAACTATGGGATAAGTGCATCAATGTTGGTGGAAATTATGTTGAGAAATAAAGGGATAATGTATGTATACAAATAAACTGGTTTCAAGTTATTATCATATTTAGTTATTTTTCTACAGCCATTTGTGACTTACTTATTAACTTACCCTCGTAGGTACAGAGACATATTACGAGAAGCAAAGGCGTGATGTACCCTACAGTACCTACCGAATGCTAATAGATCTATAAAATATTGGACATGGCACCATATACCCAATACCCTCCCGGGGTGTAAAGTGGCTCTTTATCTTTACTTCCTCCCCCCCCCCTTTCCCCCCACCCTGTCAGACACCACCTGGCTTTTGTAAAGGACCATTTTACAACGAACTAGCTAGGTCGGTGTCAGCCGCAGGGTCTCTCAAGTCGGACATGGGCAGGGTCTTGACTAACAAATACCAGAGCATGCTTGCTGGTGGCTCTCAGAATTTGCTTTGGCTTATACCCGCTCCATTTAATGACACACTAAAATGCTGATATTTGGGTATATTTGTGTTGTCGTAGGAGGGTGTACCATGAAGAACAAGACGGAGTGTTTGACAGGCTTCACAATTGATGTAGCGGTCTCTGTGACGGAACCCACACATCGATGTATAAATTGAGAAAATATTTATCGAAAGCAAAATATAAAGGAGACACCGTCAACAAAAATTATCTTTTGGTGGCGGGATTTATGGAAAAATAAATCTAACAGTATAGGACTGGCCGGACCCTATTTGAATAATGTGTGTCAAGTTTGAAAAATGGATATTGATAATTACACCACATTGTACGAGAAAGAATATCACGACAAAAGATCCAGGATTATTGACCGTATGGATAGAGTTAAAGTAAAAGAGTCTAGTGAAAGTTATATTATATACAACTATAAGAAACAGACAAATATCGTTCTTTGGTCATGTGCTCATTGGAAAACATCTACTGGAAAGATCAGCAGAGAAGAGGCAGAGCTAGAGAAGTGATACTGGACGGAATGTGGCATGCTGAAATATAATAAAAGAGTTGATCAGAAACACCAAAGGTGGAGATATGTGGAGAGACATGAATGGCTAGCCAGTTGGCAGGTCACATGATGATGATATGAGTGAAAATATTAATTTCTGTTAGGTCTGTGTTTTTAAGAGAAACGTTTCGGTTTCTCTGTTATAAGATCTTTCATTCTAAGAGAAACGTCCCTGCTTCTTTGTTACAAGATATGTGATTCTAAGATAAACGCTCCAGCATCTCTGTTACAAGATCCGGCAACCCTATATTTTAGTCTAAGTCAGCCTGGTAGCCATGGTCTATTTAAAAACCCTCCTCGACGTAAATTTAAACCCAAGGCCAGCCGGTCGATAGGCATGCATGATATCCATTGCGTTGCTGTGATTACCCAGCCCTTTGATATTCGGAATCAGTTTTATTGATAGTCCTCTGTGCAACCTCCAATGCCATCCAGCATCAATTCTGTCTGCCTGCTTCTAGTGTCGATCTTTCAAAGTCGTCACAGTGTTTGCCTGTAGGGAAATAAATGAGCACTCTGTATATTGATGTATGAAAGGAACGGTGAGAAAGAGTAGAGTACGATATGTTCCAAAACTTATTAGTAAGAATAATTGTATAATCCAGTTTTGCTGGAAACCACTAAGCTAGGGGGTGACAGGTGATAGAGGGCTGGTGAAAAGTGTCAGACAGGGGTCACTTTTGTGAGTTAGGTAGAGCAGGAGTTGCTCAGGTGGAGCTCAGTTGAGCAGATGTGACGCCATTGGAATAATAGTGATAGATTAGTATGTTGAGCTAAGGGAATATGTATCACTTCTCATGGCCCGAGGTCTACCGACACTCTGCGAACAGCAGGTTTTACTGTGGTTTTATTTGGCAAATATCTGTTCCCAGGAGGACTCTTCATGAGGACATTAGCCAGGTCGGCATGGCAGAATGGTTAAGAGCTTTCACTCTTAAAACTGTCGGTGTGTGATGCAGATGTATCGAGTTCAGTATCTACACCGGCTAGTCGGACTAAAATGTGTTCTTCTCGTCTGTAACTTTTTTTCCCCCGCATATCCTTTACAGGACATCGCTATCAACATCAGCATCTTTCAGCTGATTTCTTGGCAAGATTTCGCTCAGTAGCTTGCCTTTGCCTATTGAGCGTCTTTAACTTGGAGACGTGCATTACAAGTACCATAGAAGTCGGAGTGGGTTCTCCTGATGGCGAGGGATACTGATAATAGGGAAAGCTAATCCGCACACAAAAATCATTCTAATTCACCAGAAGCAGTAGCACGTGTAAGGACTACACTTGAATTCAAAGCGAGCAAGTGCGAAAATGGACATCGACCTAACGGATATTCTGTAACTAATGGATACAACTGATGGCGCTGTTCATGTGCATTATTAGACAACTTATCACCTGTTATTTGTATTAACTGAAAGTTATACCATTCTCATCGGACCCAGATGGATTACTTGTTCATATAGTGTGTGTGTGTGTGTGTGTGTGTGTGTGTGTGTACTGTGTGTGTGTGTAAGAGAGAGAGAGAGACAGAGAGAGAGAGAGAGAGAGAGTGTGTCTGTGTGTGTCTGTGTGTAATATATGGAGTCGACACTCATAATTAATCATTGCGTATCACATAATGAATGTTACGTAATAAATGTATGTGGAACCCACTCGAGTGTCTTATCAGTGTATTTCTAGAGACCAAGACTACATTACAAAGTTTACTTACTGTTGTCGTTGAATACACCACTTCTCATAACATAACCAAAGAGCATGTTTGTCTTCTATCTAAATCTACATATATATAATGTTCTACTCTCATTAGGCTTTTCCAGGTACTCGCTGTTATTCCGTCAATCCGAGGTTTCCTTGAACATTTCACTAAACAATTGACTAGTGAAACTATGATAGTTCAGCGTTATTAGTATTAACTGATTCAGTGCCGAAGGATTATATATATTGCCAAACGTGACCTCCCATTTGGACAGAAGGACGATATATCGCCATACTAGAGTCATTGTGTTATTTGTATTATTTCTTTATAAAATGTTAGTTGTATATTCTTTACAGAACGTAGTAGTCAACTCCAGCATTCTTGGCTGTTTGTGATTCCTGAGCAAGTTTACGTTCAGTAGTTTGCTATTGCTTTCTGAACAACCGACACTCATAGCTTTGTATGAGGAAACCAATTCAAGGTAGTCTGCTTTCAAATCGCCCGCAGCTGTGTTTCGAACGTGGTATGCGGGATTACGAGTTGTGTTTATAAGCCCTTCGCTACAGAGCCGGCTATTTCTGGATATCTTCCACAATTTCAACGCTCAGTGAACGGACATTTATATACTTGATCATTTGATAGTGTGCCACGTTTGGTCAAACCTACTATTTCTTTGGCACTGAATCAGTTAAACCACAGAAGAAATTAACTATCTTTTACGTTAGCCAACAAATTTATATCATGAGCAAGTGAAAATCTTTGCTCTGAGCAAACGGAACACCATACTTGACCGGCTCGTTCATTGTATCAGTGTGACGCAGCCTGTACCACATTGATCCGATCTGTACTGGACGGGTCGAGATCTTTTAAAGAAACGAAGAAAATGAAATATCAATGCGAGGCTTAGAGAGGACGGAGTAGGAAAATGTCAGCTTTGCGTGTTGAATAGCGAATGAATGATAGGGCTCCAGGAACCGGGGTAGAGGGTGGCGCAGAAAATCACAGAAGGGGAGGCAATGTAGAAGTAACAAATCTGGAAAGACATGGGAGGAAAAAATTATGTATATTATGTCCTACAATATTTTCGTCTATTATTTTTTTTTTTCTCTTGGGTTTCGAGGTCTTTGCCACAAAGGGCAAAGTTTTCTTGAAAAACACACACGCGCGCGCGCGCACACACACACACACGCACACACACACATACACACACAGAGAGAAAAGGGTGAGAGGGAGTTGGTGAGAGATATGGATGGCTAGCACTATAGATGGCGTGGGCGAGAGAGTGGCTATGAAAACCCCCCCTGTCATGTTACAGCACAGTCATATTGCCATCTTACAGAATGGTGCAGACACAGCAATACATGTGAAATGACATTAATTTTTAGGCACGGATATAGTTTCATGTTACAATTATACTACAGATATTTCAGTTTCTAATTACACATATACACACACAAACACACACACACACAAACACACACACACACACACGAGACACACATAAACACACGCACCAATTCACACATATACAACGCTATATATGTGTGTGTGTGTGTGCGTGTGTGTGTGCCCGCATGTGCGCGCGTATGTGTGCGTACGTGTGTTCGTGCGTGCGTGCGTGCTTATGCTTGTGTCTTTGTTAACTATTGAGGGCGATAATGCATCACCACAACTCACGGTCCTTGTGTTTTGGATCAATTCTGTCGATGCCACTCCTCCATGCCTCCATCCCAGTGCATTCGGCATCATTGCTCTCGCCCTGCCCCAAACACAACGGTCTTCACGATGTTTACCAATGCCCTTATTCTCATTGTATGGCCAAGGAACAGTATGTATCCCCTTCTTATATGTTCATTAGTCTTTTACAGGCAATAGATAATGATCTGACAGACCAAGGTTTCACAATATATATCTCACAATGAACACCCCCGTTGACTCCAGGCTAATAATTTCTCTGTTTACAGACCAAGGTATCACAATATACATCTCACAATGAACATCTCCGTTTACTCCAGGCTCCTAATTTCTCCGTTTACATTCCACGATTCACTGCCATACAACAGAACAAGTGTAACAAAACACAAATCAGTTACCCGCTGATAACGCATCCCCAGTCAGAGCTCTACTCATGTCAGTACTTGAGAACCTTAGGCATGAGATATTCGAGGATTCTATGTAGGGACTGTCCAATTAATCTCGTCAATTTACTTCTGTAAACTAACATAAAACATGAAGTTCAGAGAGATGAATTCACCAATCCTCGAGAATTATACAGTGAGGTCTAAAGATCTGTCGGTGTCTGTGGGGGGGGGGGGGGGGGGGGGTGGGGGGGGGGGGGGGGTGGGGGGGGGGGGGCAAAAACACATTCTCACTTGTTCCGGATAACTGTCGATCTGACTTTATAAAAACCCGTAAATTATCTTGCACTAACGTCCGGGAAGACGACCGACAAAGTTGCTTCAACCGACGACATCAAACTGGTGAAATAGACGTATTCAGGGGCCCATAATCCAGTACAAGGTGTCTGCTTAGTATCATAAAAGTGCCTGTTTTTTAGTCAAGTATCAGTTTGATTAAATTAGGAATAGATATATAGTTTCCTACTGTCAAAGACTGAAATACAAAGGCAGGAGGTATGCCTCAAGATAGAAGACCACCGGGAAGAGTGGTCAACCTCAAGTAGATTAGAGGTAATACAGTGCCCCGATATAAGGGCAGGGTAGATGATAGAATGGGGGACTATTAACTAGTTCTCTCATGAGACACGGAGGCAACGACCAGATAGTTAGTACTCTGGTCACGACAGAATCACGCCTACGTGATTGCCACGGAGAAGAGTGCCACTCAGTAGGAGAACGGCTGCTACAAGCGTGCTAAGTGGAACAGCACGCAAAAAGCCGAAGGACGCAACAAGGTCCTTCCGCGTGCTGTGTAGCCACGCGTGTAGGAAAAGTCAGACTGGGGACTGACTTCGTAGAGAGCAGATCGTTTTAGTGTCGATAGGAGTTTTTGTGTAGCCAAATAGATAGAGATTAGCAATAGGGTTAGGAAACTAGTGATAGGCAATTCTGTGGCTTTGTGTGTGATTTGATAGCGACTGTTTTGTAATTGTAAAGAGCCAACGGCAATAAAATGTACCATTCAGTTCCTCTCACACGACTTGCAAGTTCTTTGTATGGTGTGGGAGAAGTAATCCGATGATGCCTGACACATCAGTTGTTGACAGGCAAGGATTAATGTGGTGTCAGAAGTGTGGCTTGGACAAACGTTCAAGCTAATACACCGACCCACGGCTCTTGACTAAGGTTGCTAGTAGGTTTAATTATGTTTAATTTGTGTCAGTGACTGACGACGTGTGCAGACTAGGACAAGTTGCGAGCTAAGCTGTGCCTATCGTAACAAAATAATGCTTATTGGTGCTTATTAAAATATTATTTAATTAAATCATGTGTTCTTCGAAGTTGTAAGTATTGATATTATTTATTTCTTTCATTGATTTATGCAATTATTTATTTGTTTATGAATAATTATCAAAGATGATTCATGGCGGAGCGATACACAGCCAGCAACAATATCGATTTTTGCAAGCTAAAAATAGCGCTGCGCCTCTGACGTAATACGATTGACAAGCAGTTGTGTTACGCCATTAGCATTCAGCATTTAAGTGTTTACAAATCGCCAAGCTGCTGCCCGCCTGAATCTGTGCTTTATATTACTTATTATTTGTTTAATTAAGTTAGTGAATGAATATATTTATTTATTTAAACAATATTATTATATTTTTATTTATTTAAAAGCATTTATTGAATGTTTTTCGTACTTTTTCTATTTGTTTACCGTCACGATGGCACTACTTTCGGCGATGCAAATTAGACTTGGTCTGCACAAAACTTCCATAGATTAAACTAGGTTAGGGACGAAAGGCATAAAACGTTAGAACGAAGACAGGACATTGACATTTAACATTAATTAACCTATATTCTGTTTGTACGTGGGCATGTCTTTGTCATTGTACCAAATTGTCAAATATAACGTGTCGGTTACAATTTGTTAATTGTTGCTGCTCTGTGAACCAGGGTGAACAACAGCTGATAGAAAACTTGTGTGTATGCCGAAGTGCCAAACGAGGTGACCTGTGTTACCGGAGTGGTGTTCCTGATTCTCGGGAACATTAAGTTGAGTATACTCAATATATTTGGCATGCAATGTGATTAATAGTGCATCTCTTTTTCAGCTTGTGATGCATTAGCAGATTTTTGTGCTCTGTTTTTTTTTTTCAGGATAAAATTTTCCAGGTTATAAACAAAGAGTACAATTTATAGTGCTCAGATAATAAGAGACATAGCCATATCTAAGATAAAGAAGTGATTAAAGAGTTCAGTGCGGGTCAACGCTAGCTAATAACCCAACAACATGGCTACTTTAGCTGATTTTATAAAAGCAGGTAAAGAATTACAATACACAGGAAAGGAGCTAGAACAGTATGCTGATCAAAAATTTAAAGAAGCAAAGGATGCGGAGAGAGATGAACGCGCACAAGAAAGACAACATCAATTAGAATTAAAGCAACAACAGCTAGAACATGATAAGGAAATTAAACAAAAAGAATTAGAAATAAAACAAAAGCAATTAGATCAAGAGAAAGAATTAAAGCAAAAGCAACTAGATCAAGAGAGAGAACTAAAGCAAAAAGAGATAGATGAAATGGCAAGAGTTAAGGAAAAACAAATTCAAGTAGAATCAGAGACACAGTTAAAGATGAAAGGTATGGATGTAGACTCACACGCAGAGATCTCTGCCACTAAACTAAAAAGTCAACAAGAAGAAAATAAGTTCAACAAATACAAAAATATTATCAAACCATATTGTAAAGAGGATTCCATATCAGCCTGGACAGAAAATGTCGAGTATCAGTTTAAATACCACCAAGTTCCAATAGAGATGTGGGCTATGATTTATATGAAGAACCTGAGTGGTGAGCCCCTTAAAGTGATAGAATCTATACCAACTGATCTTAGATCTAACTATCAGTACATCCATGATAGGATAATGCAACACTTTTTACTTGATGCCCCTGGGTATCAGGTTCAGTTCTCAAATTTAAAACCAAAACCTAGTGAGACTTTCATTGATTACGTCTCAAATGTTCAAAGTGTACTAAATAGGTGGCTTAAAGCAGCTAACATAGGTAAAGATTTTGACAGACTTAAAAATCTAATAGCCATGGATAAAGTCATATCCACTATACCATCTCCTTTTGCTAAATTCCTGCAGCAGTCAGACATTGAAAACATAGAACAATTCGAAAAGAAAGGCTCTGCATATTTTTCTTCAAATAGAGATATTTTTAAGACTTCAAATGACTCTGAAATAGTTTCCTTTGTAAAGGACCAACCTAAAAACTATCAAAGTAATAGAAAACCATTTCATAAAGTTGATAAGAAAGATAGGAAAGTGTCAAAATGTATCTACTGTCAACTTTTGCATGACACTTATTCTATGTGTGATAAATCGCCAAATTATCCGGCGCATCTTGAAAATGTTATTAAGAAGCAACAAAACAAGCGATCTGCATACAGGCGTGCAATCAAATGCTTCTTTTGTTCCAGCTACGGCCATTATTCAAATAAGTGCCTGGGCCGCCAACGTATGAAAGCCAACAATGCTATTTTGATTGATACATCTTCTGATAGTGGTAGTGAGACTGAGTGTGAAGTTGAAAATGAATTACCTGTTAACCAAGCTGAAGATGTGTGTTGTGTAAACGATATGTTAAGCTTTGACAGTTGTGAACGATGTCACCAATTTCATGCAGACGGAAAATTAGAATGTGGACATACAGTACCATTCTCATCCGAGAGTGTAAATGCAGCATTAGCCTCCAGAGGCAATTTAGTGTTCCACAATGCAATGGTCAACGACAGACCATGCCAATGTTTGCTGGACAGCGGCAGCACCCTTATTGGTCTTAGAAAGGAACTGGTGAGTCCAGATGATTATACAGGTGACTCTGTCAAATGCCGAACCTTTTCGGGTAACATTGAAATTTACCCTTTGGCCAAAGCCCGTATTAACACTCCTTTCCTTTCTGGTACCTTTACTTGTGCAATACTTGACAACCCTTGTACTGACTTAATTTTGGGTTGCTTACCCCAATTGAAACAATGTACTAGCGATGAAATAGCTGCATGGGAAAGATTAAATGCAGCTAATGCAACAACCAGAGCAGACTCTATAAAACATCAAGACACACTACAAGATGAGAGACTACTGTTGCTATCACCAACTAGCACGGATGATACCACCAGACAAAAATTTATAGAACAGCAGAAAGCTGATCCTAGTGTGTCTCCATATTTAAAATTATTGACAGAAAGAGCCAAAGTGACCAAAAACGCATCATGGTTCTTTAGACTTAATAATGGCATTCTTACTAGGTATTATACAACTGGTAACCATGAGATTCAGCAAACGGTGTTACCTGTACAACACCGCCTAACTGTGCTAAAGATTGCACATGAGTCACCGTTAGCTGGTCACCTTGCATACGACAAAACCAGGGCCAGAATTCAGGCTCATTTTTATTGGCCAGGTTTTTGCAATGATATAAAATTATTTTGTCGTTCCTGTAATGTCTGTCAACAATTAGTACGCAAGGGTAAACATCCTACAGCTGAAGTACAACCTTCTACACTGGCTTCTAGGCCATTTGAGAGTGTGGCGGTAGATCAAGACATACTTTTGTTACTTCCAGACAAACGAAATTTATTATTGACCTCATGGCAAGGGCCATTCAAGGTGGTACGTAAAATTTCAGATGTTGACTATGAAATATCGATAAACGGACACTTAAAGATATTCCATGTCAACATGTTGAAACCTTACTTTTCACGACAAGAGACAGAAGTAGAGACAGACGAACACAGTGCACCCACACCTAGTGATCAGACGACAGACATACACAACGCAACTACACTAGTTAGCGAGACTGGCAATTCCGACGATATCCATACATCTAGTGAGAATACAGAATACGCACTTAGCACCACCACCGTACTGAATCAGGTAGACGACGACGGAATGGAACTACCTGTTCCTATTGTAGACAAGACTGCGACATTGGATAGCATACGGATAGAACAGGAACTAACAGACGGTCAACGACGACAATTAATAGAATTAGTGACAGAGTATAAAGACATATTTTCTGACATTCCAGGTAGGACGGACAGAATCGAGCACTCCATTCTTCTTTCGGACTCTAAGCCTATTAAATGCAGGCCGTACTCAATCCCACTCAGCTATAGGGAAAATCTAAATAAGGAAATACTTAATTTAGAAGCTAGTGGGATCATCCAGAAGTCTACATCTGAGTACTCCTTTCCAATCGTCCTAGTTAAGAAAAAAGACTCCACAATTCGTCTGTGTGTGGACTATCGAAAACTCAACAACGTCACCAAGATCGACGCAGAACCAATTCCTTCCTGCGAAGATCTTATTCTTGACATGTCCACCTCCAAAATCTTTTCTAAATTAGATCTTACTAAGGGATATTGGCAGGTCCCTATGCAGACTCAAACCATTCATCTTACTGCTTTTTCAACACCTTTAGGACTTTACGAGTGGCGTTTTCTTCCTTTCGGACTTCGAAACGCTCCTGCCACTTTCGTACGCTTAACTAGAGATCTACTTCATGGAGTGACGAATACAGTGACGTATATAGATGATATATGTGTCCATACAGATGACTGGACAACACACCTACTGAAACTAAGACATGTCTTTGATAGGTTGCGACTCTTCGGTCTCACTGTCAAACCGAGCAAAGTCGAATTGGGCCTAAAAGAAATTGATTTTTTGGGTCATGTCATTTCACAAGGTCAACTAAAGACTGACAATAGAATCATTACCAAAATTATGAACCTGACCATGCCTACCACAAAGAAGCAGGTCAGAAGCCTTTTGGGGTTAGTAAATTACTATAGCAAATTCATACCAAACTTAGCGGAAATTACAAGTGTATTTTCCAATGTTTTAAAAGCATCTGTAAAATTAGATGTCAAAGATGCATTATTAATTTCTGCATTGTCAAAATTGAAAATCCTGTTTAGTAATGTACCAATCCTCCGCTTGCCTAATCCTAGGCTCGTTTATTATCTTAGGACAGATGCCAGCAGAATCTCCATCGCTGCAGTGCTAGGCCAATTTTATGAGGGCATCTTCCATCCGATTTGCTACGTGAGCCGTAAGATCACACCTGCTGAGTCCAGATATTCCATATCAGAGTTGGAAGCCCTAAGCGTCATCTATGCGGTGAGGAAGCTCCATCGATTTCTAGCGGGTGTTCACTTCGTTGTCCAGACTGACAACTCCCCAATCACGGTCATACAAAGTGGTGTGCATCGGAATGACCGTATATACAGGTGGTCGCTAATCCTACAAAACTATACGTTTAGTATAGAGCATATTAAGGGTAAGGACAACATTCTTGCTAATACCCTTAGTCGACCATCTGAGGTAGAAATACCGGAGATTCCACATAAGAGTGTAGAGTAATAGATTATTAGTACATTAGAATATTCTATGTGAAATGTTTATACTAATACATAGATATTACGTGCTGAACTATGTACTAAGAACAGCGAACTACCATGTGTCCGTAGACATTAAAAGAAGAACTGTGCTCCGAGAACAAATGTATCACCGTATGAACTGGAACAACTCATTACTTACTAAGCTCCATAGGTAATCCGGTGAATCATTGGTGTTAAACAGAGAAAAACAGTGTCAGAACATTACATAAATACAGACACGAAAATACTGGTCTACGACACAATCGAACTCTACAGGTGCAATACCCATAGGACACAAGTATGACTGTGTAATGTGTTTAATATACCCAGGACAAGTGTGAATATATAGTATGCCAATGAAAGCAATTTCTGAACATTAAGGCAACGACTAACCTGAGGTATTTAAATACTATGTATATATAAACTTATTGTGATATGTATTATAACATTTTAATATAGTGATAAATTATAGGTAGATTAGGTCACTTTAATTTACATTTAGATTTAGACAATATAATAGTTTTCATTTTTTTAAGTAGTTTAGATAGGATTAATTAGATAGATCATTAATTTACCCACTGACTTACTTTAAAAGTAGAATATGATACTCATTTAAACGTAATAACAGCTAATTATAAACTAGAATAAAAAGTTTAGATAGTATTAGGACCATTTAGGTTTATTACATTTCACTTTGTTTCATTTCATTTGAATTCATCCCATCTTAATGAACCAATCCATTTAACAAACGTGATCATGTAGTATTAGGATTAATGTACATCATTATCATAGGATAAACAGATTATACAATTAAACATACATCATTTACACCATTTAGAGTAAAAATATCAATCATATATTTTTCCATTTAAAAACATTAGTTATAATTTTGTTATATTTC
>JACEFZ010014412.1:277500-292500 GCA_014155875.1 Cepaea nemoralis
TAGGAGAAGAACAATGTGGGTTTGTAGAAGGCAAGGGTACAGTAAATGATGTGTACAAGGTGAGAATTGAGGAGACCAAGGAGAGACCGAGAAGTAAATACCTGGATGGCTTGGCCACATGGCATGGTCGAGACAGAAACACTGAGCTGATCCACTACTATGGTGATCCATTGAGATGACAAAACATGACCGCCCACGCTTATCGGCATGGCACATGATGGATGGATATGCTGAGAATATTAATTGAACGTTCGATAGAAGTCAACAAAGACCTACATCTTTGCTTTATTGACTACACAAAGACTGTCCATAAAGTGAGACATGTCACCGTGATGAAGTTCTACAAATTGATGGGAAATACCTTAATCTTGTTAAAAACAAACATTTGAAACAACAAGCTGCCATAAAGATTCATAATGAATTAGGTCAATATTAGCCTAATAGGAGAGGTGTGCGACAGACTTGTGTCATGTCTTCAAATTTTTTTTCCCTATTCAGTAAAACTAATATGGCAAATGTAAAAGATATGAGAGGAATCGTCTTTGGGGGGTGTAACATTAATACTCTTAGATACACGGATGATACAGTATTGATTGCAGACAATGGTCACGAACTGGAATTTAGTAGATGCTGTTAATGTACACTGTGAACAACTGGGGTTAGAGTTAAATTTAAGAAAACAAAGATTATGGTCGTCTCTAACAAGAAAAACAGAAACCAGAATGTAATATATAGGAAAATGAGAATATTCTTAAACAAGTGAATGAGTACAACTATCTCGGAATAGTCATAACATATGATGGGAGATGCCTTGAAGAGATGATTAGAACAAGAATCGCTATGGAAAAAGTAGCCGTATGCAAGATGAAAGACACACTGTCCAAAACAATTATGTCAATGCATAGGTAACAAGAGGGTTGAAGTGCTGCATAGAGCATGTACTGTTTTATGGATGTGAAACGTGGACAATGAGCAGACAAGCTGAGAAATATCTGATGACAGTGGAAATGTGGTTTCTGAGAAACTGCAAAGAATACCACTGACAGACAGAAAAAACAATTAGCAAGTTCTACAAGAAACAAATGAAAAAAGCATACTGATTAGAGAAATTAGATGGCATATTCGAGACCAGAATATAATTGGTGATCGTGTGAAATGGCAAAACACCTTGCCGCCCTGACAGTTGATAGCTTGTACTATTGAGCTATACCTCTCCATAGCGTAAAGCTGCGGGCGATTTAGCAGCATACAGCATTGCGTTGGCTTTTTACGGAATGGTGTAGTTGCCGGTCGTTCAGAAAGCAATGGCGAACCACAGAACGTAAACTTGCCAAGAGATCACAGCAGCAAAACATGCTGATGTTGACTGCGACGTCCTGTAAAGGACATGCAACTAGCTTAAATTAATAGTATAAAGCCTGGACTGAGAACATGTCTTGCCTATGCAGCATGATACCTCTCACGGCCTGTCAATACGTCTGGAACCAGACAGGCTGCAGAAGCTGCCAGGCCAGCAAAGTAATGCTTTAACTGTCCGCCTGTCGGAGCTTCCATCCTAGACCAGTTATTGACCAAGGCTTGAGGCCTGGTCTGCCCTACTATGGCATGCAGTCTTTAGGTTGCATTTCCTCGCACGGGGGTAAAGCGTGTACCTTCCCAATCGCGATCAGCCGCCCGAAGCCGTTGACACAATGTGAGGTGTCAGGTTTGGTGAGCGCAGCGCAATCGGCGCTAACAGAAAGCAGATAGTACTATCTACTGTTATACGGTAGCTCAGTCATATCTCACTAAGACTTGACTTAATCGTCCACGCTTATCGGCATCACACATGATGATGAGATCGTTGCTTTAGTTATTCTGCATGTTTTATATCCCTCAGTCCTAATTTGACAAGAGTTAAATATGTTACCTCCATTTCCTTGTTGTTGTATCCACAGACATGTTTAACTGAATCTTTCTAGATCTGACAGCGCCCGTGTCTAATTGTACACTTCCTAATTTAGCATCACTTCCCTGACACTGCTGTGGATTAAGACTATACCCGGAAGTTGCGCTGCTGTTTTTCAACACCAGTTGTTGTTTCTTTATCCGGATGTGCTAGCATAATAATTTATCAAACATTAGTCCTGTTTGTTTTGTTCTTGACCAAGGTTGTTGTAAACAGAAAGTGTGACCTGTTTTAAAGTGCATATTATTGCAACGAGAACAACATGTGTCTTCATCGCCGCAGAAAAGCGGAAAAACACTTAATGGTAGTGGAAATGTGGTGTCTGGGGGAATTGCAAAGAATACCGTGGACGGACAGAAAAACCAATAAGCAAATTAAAACCATAAATTGATTAGAAAAATTAGAAGTAGAGAGTCAACATTTTTGAACACGTTAGAAGAAGAAATGAATTATATAACTTGGTGACAAGAGACAAGATTTAGGGGAAAAGAACAAGGAGAAGGCAAAGAAGTAAATATCTGCATAATTTGGAAAGGTTGCATGGTTGAGACAAGGATACGGAGCTGTTCCACGAAGCCGGTGATCGTGTGAGTTGGTGAAACATGACTGCCCAAGCTTTTCGGCATGGCACATGATTATCATTATTGTTATTACTTTTATTGCGCCGTTTTAACGTATTTATTACTTTTCCTGGCATGTTTTAATGTACATATTACTACTTTTACTGGCGTGTTTTAACGTACATATTATTACTTTTGCCGGGCTCCCTGGCGAAGGGGTTACGGACTATGTTCGTAATCCCGTATACCCACGTACGAAACACAGTTGCGCGAGATTCGGCAGCGGATCATGTCGCGTTGCTTTCTTACGGAAAGGTATGTGAGCCTGTCGTTCAGAAAGCAATGGCAAACTACTGAACGTAACACTTGCTAAGTCATCAACAGCAGCTGAAAAATGCTAGTGTTGACTGCAATGCCCTGCAAATAGAATATGTAAAAAAAAATTATTACTTTTACTGGCAAGTTTTAAAGTACATATTGCTACATTTACTGACGTGGTTTAACTTACATATTAATACTTTAATTGGCAAGTTTTAACATATATATTATTACTTTTCTTGATGTGTTTTAAAGTATGTTTTATTACTTTTACTGGCGTGTTTTAATTTGTACATCATTATTTTTACTGGCGTGTTTTAACGTATATATTATTACCTTTACTAGCGTGTTTTAACATATACAGTATTACTTTTACATGCGTGTTTAACGTATGTGTTATTACTTTTTGGCATGGTTAATGTATATATCATGTTTTTCTGGCGTGTTTTAACGTATGTATTGTTACTTTCACTGATACGTTTTAACGTGTAAATTATTATTTTTACTGGCTTGTTTTAACGTATAAATTATTACTTTTACTTTCGTGTTTTAAGCATATATTATTACTTTTATTGGCATGTTTAAACGCACATACTATTACTTTTACTGGCGTCTTTTGTTTTGCAGTTCATGTTTTGAGATACAAAACCGTTTCTTTACCAACCCCATGAATAACATAAACTTTACTTGCGTACACCAAATCGATTTGCATGTATACATTTCGATGTTAATGATGTTAGGCCTGTCCAATATGGCGGATAGGCTGCAGAGTTGCTAAGAAGTCTGGAGTGTTTTTTTGCTTTTCGCTAAGCTTTGCTTACGCATTTTAGACTGGTAGTAAATAGTTCCATCGACCAGCGACTGAGTTGTCTTTTTTTTTCTCTTAAACTGTGTTAACATAATTTATTCATATGAACTTCTTGATTTTAATAAATCTGGAGGAATTGGGTTGTAGGTTATGGTCTCCACCTTCACGACGGTAGGCAGAGGATCTCTTTTTTTTCGAGGAGACAATGGCTACGGTCACTGACCAGTATTGTCGCTGCTAAGAAGGAAAGCAATAGCAAACTACCTTCTTTATAGATGTCAAGAAAATCATGTTGTGTGGATACAGACTTGTAGAATGGGCAAAAGAACAAGAAATGGTTGTAGGAAACACCTGGTTTAAACAGCATCCTAGAAGATTATGGACATGGAGGAGTTCAGACAGCAGGATTAAAAACCAGATAGATTGCATCCTGATTAGCAAAAGGTTTCGAAATGCGTTAACAGTCGTAAAAACAGTTCCAAATGCAGACTGTTACAGTGATCACAGATTAATTATAGGCACATTGAGGGTAAAGTTAAAGAAAGTCAAGTATACAGCAGGAAACCCTAAATATGACTTGTGCAAATTGAAAACTGACAAAGAAATACAAGATAATTTTAACATAGAAGTAAAGAACAAATTCGATTTATTGTCTGATCTAGAGATCCTATTTCAAGATGTAGATGATCAATGGGAAATGCTGAAGAATTCAATCAGTTGTGCAACAGAAAAAACTATTCCTAATGTAAAGAAAGTGGGCCGTAAGACATGGATGACTGAAGAAATTTTACAACTAATGGAAACAAGAAGACAGAACAAAAATAATCCTGCCAAATATAAAGAAATTCACAGAAAAGTCAGAACCTTATGTAAGGAGGCAAAAGAAGCATGGCTTGAGAAAAATTGCAGAGAAATTGAAGAACAACACAACAGTAAAAATGCGAAACTAATGCACAAAAGAATTCAGGAGCTTACTAATCAAAGAACAAGTACATCAGCAGGCTGCCTAAAGACAAAAGATGGAAGAGTCATAATAGAAAAAGATCAGATCTTACATGTATGGTCAGATTACGTGAAAAACCTTTATGACGATAACAGAGACGAACAGTATGATGTTCAAAATAATAATGAAAGACCAGCAATTTTGAAGATGGAGGTTCAGAATGCTCTTAACCATATGAAATCTGGCAAGACCCCCGGTTCAGACAGCGTCACAACAGAAATGATTAATGTTTTAGAAGAATATTGAATAGATAAAGTTACCAGTCTGCTTAATACAATATATGATACTGAAAATATACCTCAGGAGTTATGTAATTCTGTATTTATTGCAATCCCAAAGAAATCCGGAGCCTTGGAATGGGATCAACATCGAACAATTAGTATAATGAGTCACATTACGAAAAAAAGTCGCTTAAAAGTCGACAGGGTCGACTTCATTGCACCGGGTTTTATCCCATATGGCTCGGTCTCTTTCCGTAGCACGGAAAGCGTCGCACAAAGCACGAACTCCGTAGCTTTTAGCGACGACCCACAGGAGTCTCCGAAACATTTAACTCGTAAACCGAAGGTGGCGGCCCGGAATCGAACTCACAACCTTCGGAGCACGAGTCAAACGGCTTGACCACTTCGCCACAGAGACTCGCTAACATCACGAAGATTTTGCTAAGAATTATCATGCAAAGAGTTAGGAGGAAAGTACAACCTGAAATAGGAGAAGAACAATGTGGTTTTGTAAAAGGCAAGGGTACAGTAAATGCTGTGTATATACTGAGAACCGTAATCGAACGTTCTATAGAAGTAAACAAAGATCTACACCTTTGCTTTATTGACTACACAAAGGCTTTCGATAAAATGAGACATGTCAACATGATAATGATGCTTGAGGATCTACAGATTGATGGAAAAGACCTTAGACTTCTAAAAAACATATATTGGAAACAACAAGCTGCCATAAGAGTTGATAATGAAGTAAGCCAATATCAGCCTATTAAGAGAGGTGTGAGACAGGGATGTGTAATGTCTCCAGATCTGTTTTCCCTGTACAGTGAAAGTATTTTCAGAAATATTGAAGATATGGAAGGAATCAACATTGGGGGACGATGCGTCAATAACATTAGATATGCAGATGATACAGTCTTGATTGCAGACAATGAACAGGACCTGCACAATTTAGTAGATGCGGTTGTTACAAACAGTGAACAACTAGGGTTAGAATTAAATTGTAAAAAAGACACAGATTATGGTCGTCACTAGGAAGAACGAAATACCACAATGTAATATACAAGTAAACGGGAATATTCTTCAACAAGTGAATAGGTACAATTATCTTGGAACAGTAATAACATCTGATGGGAGATGCCTTGAAGAGATTAGAACAAGAATCGCCCTTGTAAAAGTAGCCTTTAGCAAGAAAAAACATACTGACCAATAAAAAGATGTCAATTGAAACGAGAAAAAGAGTGTTGAGATGCTACATAGAACCTATACTCTTATATGGATGTGAAGCTTGGACAATGAGCAGTCAGGCTGAAAAACATCTGATGGCTGTAGAGATGTGGTTTCTGAGGAAAATGCAAAGAATACCATGGACAGCCAGAAAGACCAATGAACAAGTTCTTCAAGAAACAAATGAAGATCGTAAACTGATTAGAGACATTAGACGTAGACAGTCACAATTTTGTGGGCATGTTATGAGAAGAAATGATCTGGAGAACTTGGTGACAACTGGTAAGATCGAGGGGAACAGACCAAGGGGAAGACCTAGAAGCAAGTACCTGGATGGCTTGGGCTTGTGGCATGGTCGAGACAGAAACACGGAGCTGATCCACGACTCTGGTGATCGAGTGAGATGGCAGAACATGACCGGCCACGCTTACCGGCATGGCACATGATGGATGGATGGATGGAGGAATTGGTGGCACTAGTACCAGGTCTGTCGTGTTTGACTGGCGTGTAGGTAATGGATAATTCACCCAAATAGTGGCCATGCATCTCTGGCTTGATTTCAACTTGATTACATGGTTTGCCATTGTGCACACCAACAATAGATCTAACCATTTCTGGGACAATAATCATGTCACGAAGAATGTGATTTCACCACCTCTGGTTTCTCTAATGGTCCAGCGTTCTTCTTAGTTAAGTGCGTGGAGCGACATTGTGATTTCGTGTGAACTGCCGAAAGAGATGCCGAAACGTTTGCTATACACGTGTGTAAGCTACCATTGTATGAACAAAAGAACATATAGTGTTTTTGTTTTTTTTAAATTACCATGGTAACAGTAAATCATACGATACCGTAGTTTCTGTGTATTTAATTTGATAATATTGATTACCATAGTTTATTATATGCTGACTGTTTTTTTCTGCGGTATGCACATGACACGATACAGCGAAACATGCCAGGCAATAAATTATGCAGTATCATGTTTATGTCTTCAGTCCTCTAGAAATACAAAACAAAAAGTGAAACAGAAATTTATCAGACATGAAATTCTATAGACATGGATGAAACAAGAAACACAAAAACAAAATAAGGAAGAAACATAAGTGCATTCATTAAAACAGCAAACAAATGGACAGCGGCTGAAGAACTCTGGCAGACTGCATAGAGACTGGGGAATGTCATGGGAATTCCATATATTCTACATATCAACACATAACTATTTAAACAGGAAAACACGGAAGATATTGCATAATTAAAATCTAAGGATGGCGCTATATTAATGAGACAAAATAATATAACTGATAGATGGACATTCGATCGAAGGCACATCAATTAGGTCAAAGCAATCATAATGGAAAGACGAAGATAAAGATAATGAATCAAGTTAAAGGTGTGGCTTGATGGAATCATAAACCTATTTATGCAGCTATTTAGACAAAGAAAGGGCAATAAATCGAGATTTTAACATAAGAGCTAAATTGAGTTGTTGAGATGAGTTGAGCTAAGAACCGACATCACTGCACTCAAGACATTACCTTATGCACTCCGTCCCCCACCCCCCCCCCTTTCAACAACAAGCGAAGATTCATAATATTAATCGTTCCCACCGCTGTTTGATTGGAAATTCTCCTGGTCTTCCCTCTCAGTTGTGAGCTATTTTTCAGAACCTCCACCGATCTCTCGCAATCTCCTTCTTTCCACATACGTGTTCTCAGTCTGTTCCCACGTCTTCTCCATTTGGCCCCACGGGAGCTCGACCACCTCTCCTTTGTCCGTAAGTAATCTACAACCAGGAGGTGCATTCCCTGCCAACCTATTGCCATGTATCAACAGTGGGTATACAGAACCATCGCTATGTACTAACAGAGTGTATACGGTACAAGTAACAATCGACAAGATTAGGCTACAGTAGAGTTAACAACAGTATAATGACAATCACCACGAAAACGGGGTAGAGCAGGAGATACGAGGAATAGTGAATCACAATGAAAGGGAAACCACTCGAGAGGCCACGACATCGAGAGATCACGTGACCGGGCGGAACTGACGTCACGGCGACGGGCGTTTTGGAACTCAGTCAGGCCGAAGCTGTGCTTTTGAATGGTTGCGTAAAACTGTTGGTGAACATTACGTAAGTTATTTTAAGATTGCCATTAAGTTCGTCAAGATGCCTGTTGATGGAACAGAACCCCATCTTAACTTGTTACGCCGAGTTGGCTGAAAGTAAGCGAAGTTACCTGTGCCAAGGGTGATTGTGCGGTTGTTCAAGATGGCCCACAAGAACTTTAAGTTGGCCTGCTAGTAAAATATTAACATTGCAGCTCAGTAGAGACGTAGGCGCTCGGGAAGATAGGTACTGACACATAAAATTAAGAACAGTTATACCAGACGTCAGATATATAAATATGATGTCCATCTACCCTCCTACAGACTGTGAGCATGATGTGACTGTGGACGACTGGATGTTGTAACATTGTCAAGAATTAAAGATTGTGATCAGTCCTAGGACGCCGAGTTCCTCTTCCTACAGTTGCTACGTGTCTGTATGTTTGTGACATCGAGAGATGTCGGTTCCTAAATCAATCAATCAATCAATCAATCAATGTATGTTTGTGAAAGTGTCTGAGCATCTGTTCAACGAGCCACATATGTCAAGCAGATCTCTGGCACCTATCAGCCTTTATTTTTAAAACATAAGAATACATCAGGAAGGAAGAGTTTGCATGGCGGTAGGAGCTGACGTCAAAAAAATAAAAATAAAATAAAAGCTGGTATAACATTTAGAACAATGAACTCTAGTGTTAGATGAGTACTGCTCCGTGGATACGATAAGCGGAGAAAGACTAGCACTGTGCCCAATAAGCTAGAATCATACATGCAATGGAGGCTGTGCAAAAAGGGGAGCTGAAATGGTGTGAAATAATCACTAATGCGGCGCTTAATAAGGAAAGAACTGGACAGATTTCAGCGACTTGGGAGATGGGAAAAGACACTGTCACTAACTAGTATACACCGGAAAATCTGATAATAGTATAATAATAAAGTCATGTCTATCTAACCCACAGGGCAAACAAAATTGTGGGATATAGGGAGAAAGCCTAAGCACGCACACACCGAAGAAAGAATTTGAGACAGACATGAATAACACGGCTAGAGCTTGTAGGGATCTGCATGTGGTAGCAACAGGCGGGACGGAGTGGCCAGAGTTGGTTGAAGGTCAGCGATCCAGCGGATGATGAAGGGCAGAAGAAGACTAGATGGACTGTAAACATATGAGAATATATAATAATAATAGAGTGGGCGCGAAAGTCCACCTATACTTGCTGTCGAATTTAAAGATGCACTACAACTACAGTACATGAGTAAAGGAATGGCATCCTGACCAGACAAGAATACATTGTAGGAAATAAGTACCTTCGGAGATGTGAAATCTTACATTAACATCATTTCTAAACAACGGTGTATTTTTAATGACTGTGGGTTTTTTTTTTTTTTTTTTTTTTTTGACAATATTGCCGTTCCAAGTTTTGTATTCACCCTCTGTGGAGTTATTGCAACATAAAAAGTAAATACAAAACTTGGGGAGGAAATATTTTCTAAAACCCCACCGTCATTAAAACCACACCCTGTATAATAATTGAGACAAATGACCTATACAAATTCATATTTAAAGATCTTCTAAAGAAAGCAGGCATTTCAGTTTGTGGAGACCATCGACTAGTGTATAATAGGTGTGATATGACCAACCTGTTACTGAAAATAATTATGAGAAGAATAATTAATATGATTAGAGCAGAAATGAGTGATACCGATGTGAGTTTGTGGAGGGGATGGGTATAAACACTGCCAAATGCATTCTCAGGACACTACAATACAGGCTTACAAATAGATCTATACTTAGATCTTATAGACTAAACAAACGTGATTGATAGTCGGTAATAACCAAGCTACTAGAACAATTAAGCACTGATGGCACTGACATGAGAATAATAAAGAACATATATTAGCTGCAAAGAGAAGCTACAAAATCCCACAGCTATTTGAGAACATTTCAACTGTTAAAGAATGTTCCTGTATTTGTTTTGATAATACAATGAAGACATAATGAGATGGGAAGTCACGGTGGCCATAAAGAAGCGGCTACTGTAATTCATCAGACTAAGTGGAAACGTTAATTATCTTTGTGTTTGAAGATAAGATTTGCACGAGGGGCAGAGAAAGACAGAGTACGTTTGTAGAAAGCTTACATAGATGAAAGATTCATTTCATTACTTTAATCATTGTAAACTTGTAAATAAAGGAAACAAATAACTTCGTCGAAAAAAACTAGTAGAGTTGACGGTCAGAGCTGTCGTGCAGTGTGGGAGAGAGAGAGAGAGAGAGAGAGAGAGAGAGAGAGAGAGAGAGAGAGAGAGGGGGGGGGGAGGGAAAACAAGCTTTCACTAACCTGAACTAAAGTCGTATAGCAGAGAAATAACTCTGGATAATGACGAAACTGGTAATAATCTTCAGTCGGGGGTAGGGAGATCGGTTCCGAACTTTTAACAATTGACCTGCGCTGCCAGGTCGATTCAGCCTAAAATGGGTACCAAGGAAATGTCTTGGTAAGTAAAGGAGGCCGAGTGCAAATGGTCCATAAAAATATGCTTAATGCGCCTTTAGGAGTGTAAATGGGTCCTGTATTTGTTTACTTATGTAGGTATATACCAATACCGCCTTCTTCGTCTATAGTATGTGGAGTTTTGTATTGGTCTTTCTCCTAATGATCTCGTCAAAGCCGCCATGCTGTATTCGTCTTTCTCATCGAGATCTCGTCATAGCTGCCGTGTTGTATTGCCTTTCCCCACAAGATCTCATTATAGTGTCACAGGATCCCAAGTGAACCTATGATCTATCCCGGATGTATAACTATTTTCTACAAATTGCTTACAAGATAGTTGTCCTACTCTCTCCGTCACACTCTCAAGCAAACAATTACAAAATGTCAACACCTAGGGGAATGTTGCACATTGATTAGAGAAGTGTTTAATAAAAAGATAGTTTAGACAAACACATACATCCAGAGCTGAGTCAGACTTATGACAAACCATTTAAGACATAAATTCCCACTCGTTCTGTGAATTAATAAATAAAGTTTGTTGAAAGTATAACAAGACTATTTTAATAAAGACTAACTAGACATGAGTGAGAACAACTGAGCAGATTAAAATGAAAATGGTCATTTCATAGAATATGTCTGATTTATAATTGATGGTGTCTGGATGTGTATGTCCATATTAGAACGTGGATCAAGTAGAATGTTGTAAGTGAATGTATGTAGGTGTTAGAACTCTGCAGTAACTGGAAAACAGAGTCACAGTGTAAGTCTTGAACTGATGATATAAGGTATAAAAAACAAAGTTTGACATTCACTTCCAAACGACACAGTCTTCACACAGTCATCCCGCAGTAATTTTCTCAGGATGCCGTCAAGTCAAGAGCCACGGGCTGTTAAGAGGAGTATCATGGATGGCTGAGGCAGAAGAGACCATCAGGGAAATGTACCCACTTGAGAAGATTGGTAGAGGAAAAAAGAGAGTCAGGGTGCCGAATAGAAATTGAGACTTGTGTGCGGTTACATACAAGCACATTAGGTCGTGAGTGTGGGAAGTGGCCAGCAGGCGCCACGGAAGTAGACATTCAGCAATTAATTCATGACTTCTCTCGTCCTGGCGATGTGATTATCTATACCGATGGCTCTGAGTTAAGAGGCAAAAAAGGTGCTTGGGGAGTCATAGCAAAAGCGGATGGCAAATGGAGAGTTTGGCATATAACACAATGATCTCAAGTGTAAGAATGGAGGTAAAATAAAATGTTTGCATATCCTTTACAGGACATCGCTGTCAACATCAGCATATTTAAGCTGATTATTAATATCTTGGCAAGATTACGCTTAGTAGTTTGCCATTGCTTTCTGAGTGGCCGGCTCACATACCCCGTAAGTTACCGACGCGATTCGAACCACTGCTGATTCTCACCGTCGTCACGTTACTTACGAGAGTATACAAGATTACAGGGAAAAGTCGCTAACCTCTAGGATAGGAAGCCGGCAAGAATGGAGGTGGAGTGGGGAATTGCAGCTTTCCAATGGTTGGATAACAAACTGTATATGCATGTTGTGATTGTAACTGATTCACAAAGCATGCCGACAATGGTGAAGACTGGCATGCAGAATGGCTTGCATCGATTCAGAGATCACGGGTTGTGAGCATTCGCTGGATCTGTTACCCAGGACACTGATGTGGTTGGCAATAAACAGGCGTACAGATTGGCTAGTCTGCATCATTGAGATGTGATTTGATGCATGATAAGGCAGATGTGGTGAAGGTCCTCTGGGAGTACGTGAATAATGCAGAAGAACGGATAGACTATCATGGTCTAGAGAAAATGCGGCAGCAGGAGGTGGTCAGAGGATCTAGTAGATAGTCGTCACTTAGAGGTTAAGCAGGAGGTGGTCAGAGGATCTAGTAGATAGTCGTCACTTAGAGGTTAAGCAGGAGGTGGTCAGAGGATCTAGTAGATAGTCGTCACTTAGAGGTTAAGCAGGAGGTGGTCAGAGGATCTAGTAGATAGTCGTCACTTAGAGGTTAAGCAGGAGGTGGTCAGAGGATCTAGTAGATAGTCGTCACTTAGAGGTTAAGCAGGAGGTGGTCAGAGGATCTAGTAGATAGTCGTCACTTAGAGGTTAAGCAGGAGGTGGTCAGAGGATCTAGTAGATAGTCGTCACTTAGAGGTTAAGCAGGAGGTGGTCAGAGGATCTAGTAGATAGTCGTCACTTAGAGGTTAAGCAGGAGGTGGTCAGAGGATCTAGTAGATAGTCGTCACTTAGAGGTTAAGCAGGAGGTGGTCAGAGGATCTAGTAGATAGTCGTCACTTAGAGGTTAAGCAGGAGGTGGTCAGAGGATCTAGTAGATAGTCGTCACTTAGAGGTTAAGCAGGAGGTGGTCAGAGGATCTAGTAGATAGTCGTCACTTAGAGGTTAAGCAGGAGGTGGTCAGAGGATCTAGTAGATAGTCGTCACTTAGAGGTTAAGCAAGACGGAAGTCGTCACTTAGAGGTTAAGCAAGACGGACATATAATCAGATTGCAACGGGCATCATTGGTATTAGAGCTCTCCACTGGCTGTTGAAGATGATGAATGAGCGCTTATGGGAATGCCCCGAGTGCAATTATGTTGGTTCTGGACTCAGTTCAACTCAACTCAGGATGCTGTCAATCATACTTTCTGCTCACATTGTCAGTACACTCGTTGATCGTTTACAGTTAGGTTGAAAACCTGAGTTGTAGGAAAAGGAGAATCCTGCAATAGAAAAAAAGGAGAACTCAGTGAGTGCTTCCAGTCACGCCCAAACGTTAATCTTCACCCCCACATTATCCACTATTATCAAACTCAAGACCTCCTTCAGACCGACAAGAACAGATCAACAGACGATCTGCCACAACCAGACCTCATTCCTCCTGACAAGAGACAGTTCTCCGAGAATGATTCCAGACAAAGAACCATGGGCATTCAATAATAATCTTACATAGAAACGTAACAGTGATACTAATTCATCCTCCTCTCAGAACCAGTCATCATAGTATGTTATACTCAAAATAAGGACTATATATACTTAAGTAACCCAAGGAAAAAATATATTGAAAGCTAGGAGTTACGGCACGCCACACGATGAGGAGACGTTGACTTTCACTAAACTCCACGAGAAAGGAGTCAATCCTTTTCTATTCGCGTCCACAATTCAAGTGAGTTTTTGTGGCAGTCTACCTTTTACAGGCTTCAGGATCCTAGGAGCCCAAGAAAACAAATAGAAAAGAATGTCGAAAGACACCCAGCCATTTTTCCACCCGACCTAACTGACGATTGACCTACCAGGGCAAAAATGAAATGACAGCACTTTCATGTATTAGTTCATTGACAGAAAAAAAGGATTTTTATCTGGATAACCACCTAGGATGATAGTTTATATGCTTACTTTGCTAATAGAACAATACTCCTAAATGGAAATGGTCAATCTTCCAGCGAAAAAATCTTCTGGAATTTTACAAAACACACAGTCCATCTATTATCCTCCCTGAAAAAAAAAAGACAATAACTGACAATGATTAACAACCTAACAGAAAACTTTGACGTCACGCATACTGCGTTCATGTCAGACCCAGTGAAAAAGAAAACAACAGAGATTTTCCATTCCAGCAAGATGCACACTAGCCGAAAGAACAACGTATATACATAGTACAATATAGGTATATCAATGTAATTATTATAATATATAAAATTAAATAGAAACATGTTTTATTATTAATCACCAGGCAATGTTATAGTGTAAATACTGCATGACTGTGATAAGGCAGACTGGAGAGTGGCTGATTCTCTGACACATAGCTACCATGTCATATCGGTCTTTCTCCGCGTTGTATTCTACAGGCGACATCAGAGCAACCCACTGCTATACACTATTACAAAATGTTGTACACCCGACACCAGGCTCAGCAATACAGTCACTGGGTATCTGCTTAGTACACCGGTCACCATCCGGACAGCGCCCATCCTAGTCGTCTGGTTCAATCCCTTGTGTGTGTGTGTATGCGCGCGTGCGCGTGCGTGCGTGCGTGCGTGTGTGTGTGTGTGTGTGTGTGTCTGTGTGTGTGTGTGTGTGTGTGTGTACTCACCTCATAATTCGTGAGGTCATGAAAGAGGTCAAGGTAAAAACAACATTTTTGACAATAGATCGTGACAGGTTCATGATTATCCCGTGAAACTTACTGAACGCAAAACTCTTTGACCATATTATTGAATGCCTATAAAAGATTGACATTCCTCGAATAAAGTTAGTTGAAACTGCAATGCGCAAATATGGCTCATCTCACTACATAACAACGA
>JACEFZ010014412.1:297500-432500 GCA_014155875.1 Cepaea nemoralis
TGCATCACCATCAGAGCTACAACACGCTTGTTTAGTGTAATACAATATTACCATCAGTTACAGCTGTAACTATCTGGCGTATAATTGTGAGAGATTTAGTGTTAATGTGTTGTGTTCGTCGAAGAGCAGTGGCTAGCACGCGAGCCTGTCGGCCAGTGAGCCATGAGTTCGAATCCCCATTTGAAGCGGGATTTTGTTTTTAAATTGATCTGGGCTCCTAGGTGGACCCAGCCTAAAATGCGTACCGTGAAATATTCTAAGAAGGAAAGGTGACTGACGTGATATTAACCTCATGATCCTCGAGTGACCCTACAGTGTCTATACACATATGGGGCTAGCCAAACATAGCCAAAACCCCAGGCGTGGAGACGTGGTATTGACTTTAACTTTCAGTGAGAGGGACACACCATCATCATCACGTGCCTTGCCAGCTGGAGTGGGCGTTCATGGCTCTCCACAGACCTCCGTCTTTGATGTTATAGATCACCTCTGCCGATGATATTCCTCCATGCCACCGTCTCAATCAGTCCAGCATCATTTCTCTTGGTCTGCCTCTGTCTCTCTGCCTCTCTGTGCTGTCTCTGTAGGTGAGGTAGGTGTGACTGAGTGTGGAATGTGCGGATGGGTAAAGGATGTATGTGTTGATGGGTGGGTCAGGGAATGTGTGGGTGTGAGTAGTTGAGGGATGAGTACGTGAGTTAGTGGATATATGTTGGAGATGAATGTATGGGTAGAGGATGTGTGTGTGTGGGTGGAAGATGTGTGTGGGTGGGGATGTGTGTTGGAGATCAGGATGTGTGTGGGTGGGGATGTGTGTGGGTGGGAGGTGTGTGTTTGTGGATGGGGGATGTGTTGATGGGTGGGGATGTGTGTGGGGGATGTGTGTATGGGTGGGAGATGTGTGAGTGTGTGGGTGGGATGTGTGTGGGTGGGAGATGTGTGGTTAAGGGATGTGTGATTGGGGGATGGGTGATTGGGGGTGGGTGGGTGGAGGATGTGTGGGTGGGTGAATGTGTGTAGGTTGGGGGTGAAGGTGTGTGTGGGTGTGTATGTATGGACGTGGGATGTGTGGATGGGTGGGGGATGTGTGAAAGTGGTTGTTGTGTGGGTAGGTGCGTTATGTGTGGGTTGGCGGGGATGTGTGTATGTGTAGGTGGGGATGTGTGATTGGGGGATGTGTGTTTGCCTGGGTGGTTGGGGGTCTGTGCGTGTGTGGTGGAGGATATGTGGGTGGGTGAGTGTTTATGGGGTATGCGATAAGTGGAGGATGTGTGTGTTGGTGGGGAGATGTGTGTATGTGGGGGATGTGTGGGTGGGTGATGGGTAGGCGGGTGTGTTTATGTGTGCCTGGGGTGTGTTTGGGTGGGTGGGGGTGTGTGGTGGGTGGGATATGTGTGTTTGTGTTTCGGGAGATATGTGTAGGTGGGGGATGTGTGTGGTGTGGGATGTTTGGGTGGGGATGGTTGGATGGGACGGGCATGTATGTGTGCTTGTGTGTGTGTGTGTGTGTGTGTGTGTGTGTGTGTGTGTGTGTGTGTGTGTGTGTGTGTGTGTGTGTGTGTGGTTGGACGGGGGATGTGTGGGTGGATGGGGGATGGGTGGATGGTTGGGGTATGTGTCTCATAACATAATAATATGCATTGTTTATGTTTACAACATTCATTTGACAATGTATTTTTTCCTATGTGAATGTATTATGCATTATTGATGAACGAAAGATGAGTGATTGGAAGGGCCGAATGTAAGACGGGCTTGCGAGCCCAATTTGTTACCCTTTGAAAATAAAGTCCGTTCGTTCGTTCGTTCTTTTGCCCTCGATCTTTCCAGTTATCACGATGTTCTCCAATGCCGTCTTCCCATCACATGACCAAAGAAAGCTGTTTGTCTCTGTCTTATTGTTGTATATAGTGTTCTAGTTTCATTAGCCTCTTTCAGGCAATCGTTGTTAATTACTCTGGCAGTCCAAGGAATTTGCAACATTCGTCTTAAAAAAGGATACACATCTAGAAAACATCACAAACGTAACCGCACCGGCACCCAGCTGACGACACAAGCAGTAACTGCTGCAACAGATAGAACAACACAGAAGAAAAGCTAGAAAGAAAATCGCAAAGACAACTGACCTCAATTTTTTTTTAATGTTGCATATCCCTTACAGGAAGTTTGCAGAACGCAAAGTAAAATAAAACTACATACGTCTTGGACGCATAGTTAAGAAACAATATACAAGTCAAAACAGTGCTACTCATAGAGACAATATGCTGAACTGTGGTGAGGTAGTTTTTTTTCGGTGTTGGATAAGTACTTTCATGAAACAGACTCGGGCGAATTCATAAACTTACTGGAATATTAATACTGTACGGTGATCCAGTGGTGAACAGTTTTGTTTCGGTCAATAACGGATTTACCTTCACTCAAGCATACGGAACATCCAGGGTGAGACCTTTCCTGTTGTATGTGCTGTCCAGTGGTTTGGAAAAAAAGATTGGGCGAGATGTGACACCGCTGCTAGACATTCTGAGTTCATTCTTGCACCAACAATAGAATACACTATCAATTACGCTTACACAGTCCATACATACACCAGACATAGTTTTTATTAATAAATATTTTATTAATCGTTGAAAGGAACTGTTGTCGGAGTATGTGTTGAGGGAATAATAGAGAGAGAGAGAGAGAGAAAGGAAAAGATATATGGAAGGGAAGACAGAAGGGAGGAGTGTAGACAGAAGTCATTCAATAATTCCAAAAGAAAATAATCTTGAAGATGTGCTTGTTGATTCCACTTTCCTCCCGGGAAAATAAGTGACATAATTGGTGGAGCAGCGGGGTAATTACATAATACCCACATGAACTGGAGGCATAACAGGGCATATGCATAGAGGGGTACCTGCATATTGGCACAGGCATAGCGGAGTACCTGCATGTTGGGACATACTGATTGGAATAAATATAAGTATACATTGATGACTTTTAATGGAAGGACGTCCATTGGATATATGGTGCCATTACATTTATGGTAGAAACATTTCATTAATGCTGGTGACTTTACAGTGAGAAAGTTCCAGACAGGGTGAATGTGGATAGGTGGTAAGACACATTACATACCTAGTCACACGGTCACACGTCTACATAAGTCTTTATCCTATATCTCCTCTTGTGGATGAGAGAGTGGTTGTGATGTATTGTGTGGTGTTGTAGATTAATAATATTGGATAGACATAGATAAATGATATAAGTTCTGGGTAGAATATAATTCTATAGTGAGTATTGCTTTACTGCCTTGAAGTGTCTGTACTCTATTTGCTGACTTACCTTCTTTAATATGGCCACTCCTAAACTAACAACAGCAGAACTTAGGGCCAACGGGGAAGAAATAGGGTTATCTGGCTCGGCCCTAACGGATTACGTACAGGAGAGAGAGAGGGAAATTCGTCAAGCGGAACGCGAAGATCGGAAGGCTGAGTTGGAATTGAAACGCATGGAAATGGAACAAAGCAACAAGAGGTTGGACGCGGAAGAGGCCAACAAGATACGGGAACATGAATACCGCATGAAAGAGATGGAACTCAAAACACAAACTAAGGGAGAAATAGATGGAGTGGAAGGAAGTTCTTCTTCACCTGGTGCAACCCACATGATTGGACATGGGTACCATGCCATGAAGTTTCCCTTAGCTGTCTACGATCAGTCTAAGGAACGCTTTGATCAGTACGCATCTCGCTTTGAAGCAATGTCAGTCGCTATGGGGCTGGATAGGAGCAGATGGGCTCTTAAATTATCCCAAGGATTAATAGGTTCGGGATTCGAGGTGTACACACGCTTACCACCAGGACATGAAAATAATTACGAGGAATTAAAAGCCGCTTTGATGAAGCATTTTGACATCACAGCACAAACGTATCGGAAAAAGTTTAGATCGTCTAGACGAGAGCCGGGAGAGCTATTCGCAGCCTACAGTCTGAGGCTGAAATCCTATCTCCAGAAATGGATGGACTTGGCAGAATTCAAGAGGGATTATGAGAGTCTCGAAGAGATGATGGTGGTCGACCAGATGCGAAAGCAAATGTCGAAACCTCTCAGATCCTTCTTGGGAGAACAAGGGGCGGAACGGATTGATGTTGTGAATAAGCTGGCGGAACGATTCTTAGAGGTACATGGGGAGGCTGCGGAACTCAATATTCAAACCAAAGGTCTGGAGAAACAAGACCAAAAGAAATCCAAGCACGGGAAAGAAAAAAATGGGAACCTTATATAAAGCACACAGAGGAGAGTTCAGAGAAGGTGAAGGAAGGAAACAAGAACACCTCGAATTCTCCAGCTAAACGACCGTGGTCCGAGAAGTAGTGTTCATTCTGCAAGGTGCCCTCTCATAACACGAAGGACTGCAGATCGAAACCTAAAAGTTCTTACTTCGCAGCATGCAAAGTGATTCCTACGACGGTGATCACAGACAAGGATGAGGTCGGCGAAGGAGCTAGGAACAAAAAGGACACACGGAAACCTAGGAAGGGAACATGGTGCACACACTGCCAGTCGACAACACATAATACTGTGGACTGCAGATGCAAGGCAGAAGACGCCAATTGCATAACCAACCTCGAGGAATCAAAAGAGGAAGGCAAGGAAACGGTCAAGGAGATGGAAGACACTCCGGACCAAGAGAGGCCACCTGTGGTCGAACTGATTGAAGTCAATGGCCAGCAGGTTGTTTGTCTCTACGATACCGGTTTGGATGGGGAAGCGGTGGTGGACGCCAGCTTGGTAAGCCCAGACCAACTTACAGGGGAGACCATAGAGATACAGCCGGCAATGAGGAGTGCTGTTACCATGACGCTGCCAATCGCCAAGGTGGAGATTAAATCCAGGTACGTCACGGGCATTATTCCAGCTGCTGTATTATCTGACTCCTTATTTCCCATGATCATTGGCACGAAATATGTCTTTTTGGGGATGCCCAAACAGCCAGCCCACAAGGGAACAGTAGTCAGTGGATCTCAAGGGAAGGAAAAAGAGGCAGAGACACTATGCGACAACTCAGAGATAGGAGAATTGCATACTGCCCAGAGGAAGGATACTACGTTGCGTCCTTGCTACAGGAAGCTGCAAAGAAGTGCTGAGCCACCAGAACGGGGACAGTACTTTCTGAAGAATCGACTACTCTATCGGAGAGCTGGGAGAGGAGACAATCTGCACGAGCAGTGGGTGGTTCCAGAGACCCACCGTCCTCACATTCTTCAGAGTGGACACATCATAGGCGAGAATCGACATATGGGTGTCAGAGAGACCTTGCAGCAAATTTCCGGCCATTACTGCTGGCCAGGAATGACCGGAGATGTACGCCGGTGGTTGAAGTCTTGTTCGGAGTGCCAGAACGCACCACCCAACAAGCGGACTAAGAGGAAAATAGCTCTTAAAGTGGAAGACAAAGTGGAAGTGTGGGGTCCAGCAGAGACCAATATACTCCAAGTAGGATGGAAAGGACCTTATCCTGTGGAAAAGGTTGTGTCCAAGAACATCTACAAAATACGGATCGGGGAAGAGCAGAAAAATCTCCCTAGACATCTCATTAGGAAATATGAGGAGAGATCCGAGAGTAAAGCTTCGCACTTTATGGTGATGGCAGCCATTGGGACAAAGGTTACCAGTCCAGACGAAGACCAGAGATAGCCAGTACAACATAGGAGGGCCTATGGGACAGTACGTGATAGGTCAGATTTACCCAACGGAGGGAGTAGGGAAATCACACGTCAGGGAAGGGACAAGAGTGAAACTTTCACTAATAACCAAGTTCAGACGGGGTGGGTAACGTCGGGAAAGGCGAGAAATACCCAGGACTCCAACCGAAGATTGGCTGACCAGATACAATATCGCCCAAGATGGTCCTGGAAGCAAAAGTCCAGGAGATTTGGGAAAGACGACTCGGTCCAACGAGGACGAGGCGGAACATCCCCAGAGGCAAAGCCGGGAGAAACCAAGAGAATATGGAAACAGTGTTACAGTAAGGATGGGACGATCCGTCTGTATTGTGAGCCATCGCTTACGCCAGTCGAAAGGAGGTCGACTGAACGTACAGGGGCGATGTGCCAACACTAATGGTGATCATGAGTAGTATGGTAGGGTGTCTATGAGGTCGCCTACTGGATGAGGTGCTGATCCATGTGAGGATCCAATCATATCATCAACACGTGAGGTTCATAGCTACTTCGCAGAAGCTCAACGCAAGATTGATGAGATGGTCGTTGTTACTACAGCCGTACAACTTCACAGTGGAATACATCCCTGGTAAGGAGAATGTAGGAGCGGATTTCTTATCTAGACATCCAACTCCAGAGGAAGAGGAATAAGTTGGAGGATCATAGGAATCAAAACTACAATGATGAAGAGTCGACGCGGTCAACTCTCTTAAGAGGGGGCCTATGTCACGGAAAAACTGCAGTTTAGTGATTCCTTGATAACTTACATATCAAAATGCAATGGAGGAGGGTTAACAATTGTGTACTTCATTCTGAGAGGAGGAATAAAGTAAAGATCATTGACCTACTAATATAAAAATAGGATACAGGTGTTCGCAGAGTTCATTGCCTGACGATCGGATCGTACGGACACGGAGAACCGGGGAAATCGCGTGGAGGAAAAATGAACGGAGAATGCTTTGAAGTATCAGCGTCAGGGGAACAGCGTGACAACGGAGAGAAACGAACAACTAACCACTACGTGATTTCACCGCTTTTGATGGGCAGGATACGTCAAGAGATGAGGGTTGAGGATGGTAGATCAAACAATCACCGGAGGATTGGACACTCGTTATAAATAGCAGAACAGGGGGTTTCTGTTTAGTGTGCTACCAAACTGGACGGAAAGATGGATTTATGTGTCCCGTAATGAAAAGAAATATCCTCCCTTACAATGGGATAGAGTGCTTATGTGCGGATAAATTTCGATTCGGGGACTTACATTAATTCTATATATATATATATATATATATATATATATATATATATATATATATATATATATATATATATATATATATATATATATATATATATATATATATATATATAAGGTAAAACTAATATTAGAGTATAGAGATGTGTATAAGAGACAGGTATAGTTTTAGCATAGGAAAATAGATGTGTGTGCATAGCGTTTACCATTGCTTTCTATTAGTGAATAGTTTAGACTTTGGTGAATTCATATGTCTTATGTGGGTGTTTACTTCGGAAGCCTTGTCATTATGGCTGGAGAAGGACATTTGCATAAGTAGTATTAAGTGGCAGACGCTTATCACTGGATCTGTTATACTTCTCACAGGTTCCACCTCCCATCCGGATATATCAGAGAAGATAGACACACACTTCTTGGGTACAGGAAAAGCTTTATTGATAACCTCAAGGCATTTCATTTGTGAGGAGAGCAAATACCTCAATAAACCAAGGAACAACCTATACAAGGTCTATACGAAATAAACATACCTTTAAAGGAACGTTGAAGAATAAGCAAAGAATAATTAGATAACCACATTAATAATGGAAAAAGAAATATAAGTTTGCAGAACGCAAAGTAAAATAAAACTACATACGTCTTGGACGCATAGTTAAGAAACAATATACAAGTCAAAACAGTGCTACTCATAGAGACAATATGCTGAACTGTGGTGATGTAGTTTTTTTTCGGTGTTGGATAAGTACTTTCATGAAACAGACTCGGGCGAATTCATAAACTTACTGGAATATTAATACTGTACGGTGATCCAGTGGTGAACAGTTTTGTTTCGGTCAATAACGGATTTACCTTCACTCAAGCATACGGAACCTCCAGGGTGAGACCTTTCCTGTTGTATGTGCTGTCCAGTGGTTTGGAAAAAAAGATTGGGCGAGATGTGACACCACTGCTAGACATTCTGAGTTCATTCTTGCACCAACAATAGAATACACTATCAATTACGCTTACACATTCCATACATACACCAGACATAGTTTTTATTAATAAATATTTTATTAATCGTTGAAAGGAACTGTTGTCGGAGTATGTGTTGAGGGAATAATAGAGAGAGAGAAAGGAATAGATATATGGAAGGGAAGACAGAAGGGAGGAGTGTAGACAGAAGTCATTCAATAATTCCAAAAGAAAATAATCTTGAAGATGTGCTTGTTGATTCCACTTTCCTCCCGGGAAAATAAGTGACAATCATTATGGCGTTTCCCCAGTCTCGTGGTGTCTGTTGTGTGCATGGGTGGGGAATATGTTGTCGATGGAGATGTGGCTGGGGGATGGGTGGTTTGAGGTGTGGGTGGGGAGAAGATGTGTGGGGTAGGATGTGTATGTGGATGGGCGTGGGATGTGTGGGTTGGTGGGGGAATGTTTGTGGGTGGCGAGTGTGTTTTGGTTGGGGGATCAGGTGAGGGCAGTGTGTGTGGGTGGGGGATGTGCGGCAGGCGGATGGGTCGGTTGGTGGGGTATGTATGTGTCCCTTGGTGTGCGTGTGTGTCGGTAGGTGGGGGTGTGTATGTGTCCCTTGGTGCGCGTGTGTGTGGGTAGGTGGGGGTGTTGTGTGGGTGGGGTGATGTATGGATAGGTGGGAGATGGGCTTCATAACATGGTAATTAGCCTTGTTTATGTTTACAACATTCATTTCACAATGTTTATTTTTCTTCCTATGTAAATGTATAATGCTCTTGATGAACGAAAGACGAGTGATTGGAAGGGCCGAATGTAAGACGGGCCTGCGCGCCCAATTTGTGACCCTAATAAAGTTGATTTGATTTGATTTGATTTGATTTGTTGTTCTACCCAAACATGGTTGAATAGTCTATGTAGCCAAGCTGTTCCTACTTCCCTTGCTGCTTTAATTAGTTCATTTGTCCTGGTGATTTGTTCAATGGGGCTAATCTGATGGCTTCTATAATTTCTTCTTTTAGTATGTCTGGTTCTAGTTCCTCGGTGACATCTGTGAAGGTCTCTTGAATTCCTGTGACATCTGATGGGATGTTGAGAAGTTGTTCGAAATACTGCTTCCATCTTATTAGGATCTGTTTTTGTTCACTTATTGGTTCTCCATTTTCGCTGTTAATTATTTCAGTTGGGTCAAAGGGTTCTCCTCTCGTTCGCATTGCACTTATCTTTTTGTAGAAGTTTCTGGTTGCCTCCTTGTAGTTTTTATTTAGGGTTTCTCCATACTCTTCCCAGTCTTTCTGTTTTTCCCTCTTTACTATTCTACTCACATGTCTTCTCGCTATTCTGTATTCTCTGTAATCACATTCCTGTTTGCTCTTCAACCACTTTTTATATTTTTCCTTTTTTTTCTTTTACCGCTTTCTTTACTTCTGCGTTCCACCAACTTGTTATTTTCTTTATCCGTGTTTTGCGTTTTTTCGTGGTTCCGCATGTTATTTTTTCAGTATTTAAAATGTTTGATTTGAACATCTCCCATTCTTCTTCCACTGTTTTTCTTTCCGTAGGTAATTTTACAAAGAGTTCAGTTAGTTCTTTCTCATAATTTTCCCTTACTGCCTCGTCTTTAAGGTTTTTTTAAGTTTACTGATTCGCATGGCATGTATTTTCCTACTCTTTGTTTTCTTCTTCTAATGGTTCTTATTGTGGCAACGACTGCTTTATGATCTGTGTTTATACTGAAATTGGGCACTGCTCTTGCATCTAATATATTTCTCTTTCTGTTATTTCTTGTTAATATAAAATCAATTTGGCTTTTAGTATCTAGATTGTTCCATTTATACCAGGTGTATACTTGCGAATCTTTGTGTTTATAGAATGTGTTTGTTATATAGAGGTCGTGTTGGCTGCAAAGCTCTATCAGTCTACTTCCGTTATCATTCCTTTCATTTTGCTGATCTCCAAATGCTCCCAGGTGTTTTCTATGCCCACTCTGTTATGTCCTAGTCATGCATTGAAGTCATAATCATAATAGTCAGCACAATTGACCTCACCAAACGATGCGTCTTTCCCGCCGGACGTTTCCACCTCCAGGAGCTTTGATAACCACGATGCTTGGTCACCACTCAAATATACAGTCTGGGACTGATCCTACCTTGTTCCTAAACACTGTTACTAAATTTTTATAGAAACTGAGACCACACAATTCCTGCACAGTGAAAAGCGGAACACTGTCTCATGAACATGACATTCTTCCTGCCTACGAAATGTTCTAAAGTTTTCCCTCTTAACACAGTCATTGTACATAGTCTCATATGAATCTCTTAATTTCCCAGATAAGTCCTAATGTTCTAATTTCCTTGTTATGTGGAAAGAACACTCTCTAAAGTTTTGGTTTCATGTAATGTGAAAGTCAATCACTACTGTTCTAGTTATAAGTGGAGTGAAAATCCATCACTACTGGTTTATTCACGAATGGTGTGAAAACTAAAAACCATTACTATGTTGCTGTCTACAGGTAGTGTGAAATACTATCACTAATGTTCTCAGTATTTATCCTGTAGGATACTTATATGATTCAGCTCCACAGAGCCATGTTCTTTCAAACCTTTTCTAGCATACGCCCAGTGAGAAGGTCGCTGACTAATCCTCCTGCACCAAAATTATCTCGGATCTGAATTTTCAATGTTTCCGTTGTTTTCATCCTAACCTGTGGGAACCTGTGAAAGAGAGAACACACCTGGTGAGAGCCACCCCGTCACTGATCCCTATTAGATGAGTGTATGCCACTGGCCTCGCTCAGATAAATAACAGTGAACCAAACTCTGTCATGGACAGATGAGCTCATCACATCGGTCTGAGTTAGGGTAAGACAAGGAAAGACCAAAATAGAAAGAGCAGGACCCCAGTAGCCACCCCACTGTAAGATCCCACCATTGGACATTTCCCCCATCCTCCCAACCAACCCCAATCCCTCTAAATATCATCCCCCTTCACTATTCATAACCAGCTGAGCAAATTGATTTCCCATACTAGTTAATTTTAACAAGGCAACTTCCTCCTGTCGCCGACACTCCTTAAACGACTAACCACAACACAACACTATGTTAATGACCTAAACTTTATTTATACCTAGACTGTACTACATTATTCACATCTAATGTTTACTAGTAATTGCCATATGAAAACTCCACTATCCCTTAATCAAATCTTATCCTTGTCATAACAGACACATGTCCAACCATGTAAAATGGATATTGACACGTTAGATTCTCCTTTCTACACCAGGAAAGGGCTATTCGAATTACGTCCGCCTAGGTTGACTTTATTCTGCACACTAACGGTGACAAGTTTAGTTTTCTCATTTCCAGTCGGGGATTGTCCTAGTGACGTCCTTTGATGTCACGCAGATGTCCCCAAGGGCAGACTATCTTTGTCGCTAACTTCCCAAGAGTAGTTTGTCTCCCCCTTTTTACAACGAAAACAAGCCGGTGTTTTCCCTTCATTCTCCCGATCGAGCAAACATCATGCCAACGTTTCTTTTGATGTAGAAGAATTCTCAAAGACTCCCGACTGTCTTGATCTACCGCTACTAGTAGTAAACAACTTGCAGCTGTGAACACAGACTTTTTCTGTAATTTTATCATCTTATCGCCAACCACAGTGTTTTTCGTGACAGGTTGGTCAGATGAAGTCGCCGTAGGCATTCAGGCAAGCATCTCATTGCTTAGGTAGGCGGCGAATGCCATGCGCAAAAAAGGATTGTGGTTGCTCACTGAATCAATTTTTACCGTGTTCATTACGTATTCATCTGTATGAAATCGTTGCCCATTAAGAGCTTTTTTTAGAGGTCCGAACAAATGAAAATCACATGGTGACAAATCAGGAATATAGGCTGGATGTTGCAGAATTTCCCACTTCTTCCTTGCTAATACTTTCTGCACAATCTTTGCGACATGCGGACGAATATTATCGTGCAACATAATGCAATACTGAGCACACCGCGAGAAAGCATGCTGGGTCGTTTATTCTTGATGGTCTTTTGCAGCTTGTCTAGTGTTTGCAAGTAGTTGGTAGAGTTGATATTGACACCAGGTTCTTTAAAGTCGGCTAACAATAGCCCTTCATTTTTAAAAAATGCGCTCAGCATAACCTTATCAGCGGAAACCTGTAACTTTAATTGTTTTGGTCTTTGGTGATCCATCATGCTTCCATTACATGCTCTCTCTTTTGCTGCTCGGCTCAAAGTGGTGACATCATGATTCATCGCCTGCCACTATGCGGAAGAGAAATGCATCACCCTCCACTCTGTAACGCAGCAAGTGGTTCAAACACCATCCCATGCGTTCCTCTTTTTGGTGGTCGGTCAACATCCGTGGTACCCATTGTAAATACACCTTCCGATATTGCAGTTTCTTACGAACGACCTTTTGAATTTCCCAATTGACACATCAGATTCTTTCGCTAGCGAACGCATGCTTCGACAACGGTTCATCTGTACTGCTGCATCAATTTTGGCGATGGTTTTTTTTTCTGTTGCAACAATATGCGCTTGACCCGGCCGTCGAAGATCTGTCGTGAACTGACGTCTTTTCCGAAACATTCGTGCCCAGTCTGTCACTGTTGTCTTCGACACACATTTGTTACCGTACGCTGCCTGCATTCTTCGTTGAATGTCCACTGGTCTACATCCTTCGAATGAAAGAAACTGAATCACCGCTCTTTGAGCTTCTTTGGGTGGATTTTGGATCAACCCGGCCATTTTCTCAACGGTCAGAAACAGAACCTATGCATCATGGGACGATAAGCACGTGCTCTTTTATTCATTAATCAGTACTTATTACATGACTATGACATGATCATGTTCAACGTACGCAATTACGCGCGGTGCGGCACGAACGGATTTCAAATGAACGCCCCTTATTCAAAACTTGGAACGGCAATATTTTCAAAAACCCCTCAGTCATTACAAATACATTCTGTATAAACCTAGACAACGACAACCGGTTGAACTAAGTCCAACTTTTTGTTCAACAAGTGAAAGTGAAGTCTTTTATGTCTGTCCTGTAATAACTCTAACAGCGCTCTTGTAGACCTCTCACTTGATCCTCGTATAGCACGTTCATTCCAACTTCAGGAGCCTAACTTCCCTGAGAGTCTTCACACGGCGCTCTATCATTAAAAATCTACGCTCGCGTTATTAAACTAGTGTTGATCTTTCTCTTAGACTTGCTCATATCTTAAACGCGTCCTATTTCTGGCTGCAAATTTAATACACTGTCTATGAAAAAAATCAAAATGCGTGTTTTTCTCACTCTCTCACGTGAGGGATACTCGTTTAAAGACAGCTGAATAATTCCTCCTCTGATTTATATGCACTTGATACGACCAACAATCTTATTTCTTTACACCCTAATATCACTAATTGATTGTCTACTGCGATAGCATACCACTACCTGGCCACAACAAGTCACTCCCTCCCGACATTGTGCCTGCGCTATTTGTAGCTCATGAGATTAATAACAGCGTCAGAAAGGTCTTTCAGGAGAAATGTGCATGAACTCAAACGATAGTTAAGGGGTGGGTTTTCATGGCTTGGGATTACCTCTTCCCACATCTAACTCACAGTATTAACCGACCTAACAGCATATACTGTAGCAATGGACGGTGTCTTAGAAGAATACTTGATGTTACGTGCCAAGACAAAATCACAAATACTGAAGTACTGGACAGATCGGATTTTGTGACAGTGTGTTTCATGCCCAGTCTTCGACAACTTAATATGGATAAGACACATGAGGTGGATGCACGGTGGTAGAATACCAAAGGCTATTTATTTTTTGGCGTATTACAGATGGTTAAAATATTTCAACTTCTTGTCTCTGGGTAGTTGGGGCCTGTTAGCTAATGGAATAGAAGAAAAAGCAGCGGCTGCAGCAGGATATAACGATATGAATTGGAAACAAATAGGTATATTAAGCTCCTGCGAGAAGAAATGTACTAAACACAAACACGTTGCACATACCTTACAAGGAAATCCATCGTATACCGGAATACAGGTGAAAATCCAAAATCAGAAGTAATCAATAAATATATAAAATGAATAATAAAATAAAATACACACAAAAGCGTACAATACGACACACAGGACGGCCGACGTTTCGATTCTCAGAATCTTTGTCAAGGACAGGACAACACAGATAGATAAATAACGGAATTAAAATTTAAAAAAAGCAAAAAGCACCACTACACTGTTTCCATGCGGGAGCAGAAAAAGGCGGCTAAGCCAATTGCGGGGGCACTCTTTGGCTGCAGAGTTTAAGTACAGTAGGTTGCCAGATAGGATTTAGGTCGCCAAAAATATGCGAACAGTCTGATATGAAAATATAGGGGTGTGGAGACAGTTAAGTATGAATATGTAGGGGGGGAGCATAGTGATAAACAGTGTAGACAGTTGGAGAAGATGACACAGTTACACAGTGGCGTCCACAACCGTATTGATTCCTGCTGGATGGAAGCATCCCAGAGAGTTGATTAATTGGCATTCAATTTTGAGCCTGATGGAGCTGTTGGAGAAACAGGGTTTCAATGCAGTGACCCACATACATCGTCGACTCCATTATGGTTGGGGAAATTAAAATGGTTGGGGACAGGTTTGTCAGCGCCCTGAGTAATGTCTCTGAGGTGTTCTCTAAAACGGTCAGCAAGGCGTCTGCTTGCTTGCTTGCTTGCTTGTGTTCGTTGGCTTGAGCTCCAACGCGAAGTCCTGTATGTCGGATGAAGACATCCTGTTGTCCAACATCAGTGTGATGTCATACAGGACCTGAGGTTTGCGTGAGTATCCGTTGTCCCATGTCTGGCTTATTGGTGTGCAGACTGGTGGTTCCTCGCCGTACAGGCAGACACTCTCCGACTTCGGAGGAATCAGCGATCCTATTGACCTCAGCCAGGACCCCGAAGGGACCTGTTGCCCAGGACGCTCGACGAGGACGCGTCAATAGGTCTTGGCCAGTATATAACCCGGCCCTGGTGCCTTGGAAACACCTCTGCGTCCCAAGGCGTCTGCTAATTTCACCAATGTATTTCATGTCACATTCTGAACTGTCATCTTCAAAATTGATGGTCCTTCATTATTATTCCGATGATCATATTGTTCTTTTCTTGTATCATAATAAAGGCCTTTCACATAATCTGACCACGCATGTAAAATCTTATCTTTTTCTATTACGACTTTACCATCTTTGGTTTTTAGGCAATCCGTTGATGTGTGTGTTCTTTTGTTAGTGATGTCATTAATTCTTTTGTGCATTAATTTGGTATTCCGGGTGTTGTGTTGGTTTTCAATTTCCTTGAAATTTGCCTGAAGCCATGTTTATTTTGCCTCTTTGCATAACTTCCTAATTTTCCTGTGAATGTCTTTATATTTTTCATTGTTAGTTTTTTTATTTCTTCTTATTTCCATGAGTTTTAAGATGTCTTCCGTCATCCATTTCTTGCGTCCTATTATCTTTATTTTTGGTATGGTTCTGCAGTTTTTTTTTACTGATTTCTTTAATATTTCCCATTGGCCACTGACGTCTTGAAATAATATTTCCATTTCGGACAATGCATCGAATCTGTTCTTTACCTCTACGTTAACTTTATCTTTTATCTCCTCACGCTTCAGTACCTGTAAATCAAATTCTGTGTTTCTTGGTGAATATTTGACTTTCTTTTATTGTATATGTAAATTTATTACGATTAATCTATGGTCGCTGTAGCAGCCAGCGCTTGGTATAGTTGTTGCGACTTTTAAGGCATTTGTTAATCTTCTGTTGTTGAGAATGTAATTAATCTGATTTCTGATCTTATGATCAGGACTCCTTTCATGTTTATAATCAAACCTTCTGTTGATGAGAATGTAATTAATCTGATTTCTGATCTTATGATCAGGACTCCTTTCATGTTTATAATCAAATCTTCTGTTGATGAGAATGTAATTAATCTGATTTCTGATCTTATGATCAGGACTCCTTTCATGTTTATAATCAAATCTTCTGTTGATGAGAATGTAATTAATCTGATTTCTGATCTTATGATCAGGACTCCTTTCATGTTTATAATCAAATCTTCTGTTGATGAGGATGTAATTAATCTGATTTCTGATCTTATGATCAGGACTCCTTTCATGTTTATAATCAAATCTTCTGTTGATGAGAATGTAATTAATCTGATTTCTGATCTTATGATCAGGACTCCTTTCATGTTTATAATCTCCTTGGGTGCTGTTGATACCTGGTGTTTCCAATAATCACATCATGCTCTTTTGCCCACTGTACAAGTCTGCAACCTCTTTCATTCAGAATGGATGTGTCTCGCTGTCTGCGTTGGATATCAGTTTTCCTAACGTCTGTTAAACTTGTGATGCTTGTGCGAATAGAGTTCAGTTACACAATTTGGGGGGCTAAGGCTTTGGAATGGGGCAAAAGTCCCTTAGTCCATACTTGCCTACTATGCATCCGTCCTGTTGATTTCCAACTTTGGCATTCAAGTCACCCATTATGATATTTACTTCATAATTCTTGCATTTCTTGAATGTTTTCTCTAAATCAACCAATGCTGTAATTCACCAGTGCTGTCATCACTACTGTCTGCTGGTGGTGCATAAACTTGTATGACTTTGACATCAAAAGGTCTTCCACTCAACTTTACAAGTAACATTCTGTCTGATACAGTCCAATATCTTTTGATCGATTTTGATCTCTCTGTATCCATGATAATTGCTACTCCTCGCTGTTGTTTCTCTCCACCAGAATAGATTATTCTATATTCCTCAGACAGGAATGCCCATTCCTGTCTATCTGGTCTCACATATACCTAACAGGTTAATATTTAATCTTCTCATTTCATTATTAATGTTATCAAATTTTCCATCCCCACGCATAGTTCTTACATTCCAAGTTCCTACTTTCAATGTTGATACTCTTTTGCACTCAGTCGCCTGCTGACGGTCTGGATTCACCTGGTGCACATGACTACCCCTACCGGGCAAGGCTGCTCCTATGGAGCACCCAATTACGCCGTTTCTCTGATTATCGAAAAGACTGCAGTACATTATATTCTTGGTATCTGCAAATAAAGTCGTTTGCCATTGCTTTCCTTTCTAGCAGTGACCATACTGGTCGATGACCGTAGTCATTGTCTCCCAAAAAAATGACATCCTCTGCCTAGAAGCTGGAGACCATAACCTACGACAATCTGTTGGGTGCTCTTCAACTTCATCCACCACCTGCACACATAGCTTCACGTAACCCTGATCGGGTGGGCTAAACGGGTACTCCACCTTGCCCAAGGGTGTCCCGTAGGCTAGCGAAGGGAAGGAGGCACCTTACTTCTACTTTGATAGGGAATACCCCTACCCCGCCACCCAATTTGATTCTTAACCCATATTATATACAGTTTAGACAGGACAGTTGTGGAATCAGTTGATACCAAACATGGATTACTATCGTGGAGCTGGCGTGGAGTTAATGGACTTTCTGTCCGGGACATGCTGAAGTGTCAGTCAATAGCCAGCAGCTGTTGAAACACTTATCGTGGAAAAAGGGAGACACACTAAGGATCGTTACAGAGGCAGTGCTGGATGAAGGAAAATATTCATGGATGTTCGAATTAGGAGTTAGTTGTGGGTCTGTTAAGGTGAGACGTGTGCGCGGACTAGGTCGACGTGTGTGCAACCAGTGGATCAGAGGAGCATATGTCATCTACACCTGGCGTCAGTTGCTCTGGGAGACGGGCCATTTATCGGCTTCTCTGTTCAAATATCGATTCTTCAATAAATCAGTTAATCAATATGAGTTCAATTTCAGCACCAAATTTCCCCTTTGGTAACATTTTATTCTCGTTGTATGTGTGCGTGAGTGCGCGCGTGTGTGTAAACAATTTTACATGCATTCGCTATTGATTTATGCCTTTTGTGTGATTGTTCTGATACCTGCATTTTCTTTATCTGTCGATAATGATTTTCAGTCACAGGATCGTTGTAAGAGTTTAGCCCAGACTACAGGTGGTATTGTGTAGGCTCGCATAGAGCTGTGTCGGTATAAATGAACTGCCCAGAGCTGGAAACCCCATCAGTTGGAGATCACCCTATCATTCCTGTTACCTCTCGTAATCATCATCATCATGTATTCCATGTCGATACACGTGGGTGGTCATGGTTCACCATCTGACACGGTCGTCAGAGTCTTGGATCGAGCCGTTGTTCTTGTCCCGATGACGTCATATAGCGAAGCCATCCATTTATTATCAATTAACTTCTCCTTGGTCTTTTTTTCATCAATTTTTCCAGTTGTCACTATGTTTTCACTGTTTTTTCTCCAGGTGATGTGCCCTAAAGCTCTTGATTGTCTACTTCTAATTGTTACAATCTATCTGCTATTTGCGTTGAAGTTATGTTGTGATATTTCTGTATTCTTGGAGAAGACCACACTATTTGTTTTCTCACAGCTTAATTCTATTCCTAGATGCTCTGTGTAAATAACATTTACTAAATATTCCAGTTCCCGTTCTTTGTACGCAATCAATATTCTATAATCTTGTTTTAGTCCCTAGCAGGAACCTGTTGTGGCATGTGAAGTGTTAGCACCATCACATATTTATCGACCAGAGTAGACTTCACGTAGCGAACTATGAGAGAACCCTTGTACGACTATACCCATGCCATTCTCAACTTCAAAACCTAACAGTGACACCACAGCGCCCGCTATTGTATTATCTGCGCACATGATATTCCTGATGCCACGTCCTCTAGTGGCTATCTCCTCTCATATCTTTAAAATATCTATTAATATGTTCACTATATAAGAAAACAAAAGGTGGCCGGGGGGTGGGGGTGTTGAGACACTACACATCCTGTAGCACACCTCTCTTACTTGGCTGGCATGGGCCTACTTTATTATGAATTTTAGTGCAGATGGTTGTTTCCGAAATGTTTTCTTTGCAAGTCGAAGGTCTTTCCCATCAATTTGTCGATCTACAAGCATCTTTATAACGTCGACATGTCTTACTCTACCGAAAGGCTGCGTGTAGTCAGTAAAGCAAAAATGTAGGCCTCTGTTTACTTCTATGTCCATCATATATACACACAACAAGTCAGGTCTTGGTCAGATATGACTGAGCTAGCCTATGACAGACAGTAGACAGTACTACTGCTTTTTGTTAGCGTCGAATGTTGAGCGGCGCTCTTCGAACCTGACACTCCACGTTTGTGCACATGACTTCGAGTGGGGGAAAACAATTGGGAGGATATGTTTTCCCTAGTGGGCGGAAATGCAACCTAATGACTAACAGTCATGGCAGGGTAGACCAAGTCAGACCATGGCAGGGTAGACCGATCGTAAGACATTGGAAAACCGTCTCATCTTCCAGTTGGGTCAACGCTCCCTTCACAACCTCAATGTCCAACACAGTTTCATTTAACTTCCAAACCCCCACCCCACCCCTCCCATCCCCTCAGTTGTATAATCCACTAAAACAGTTAGTTGCATGTCCTTCACAGGATGTTGCAGTCAAACCCAGTATTAATTTAGTTGTTTGTGATATTTTTGGCAAGTTTGCGTTCAGTGGTTTGTCATCGCTTTCTGAGCGACCGGCACTCATACTATTTTATGAGAGCCAACACAGGGTGGTCTGCATACAAATCGCTGCAGCTGTGTTTCGAGCGTGGGATGCGGAATTGCGACACCTTCCCCACTGAGCCGGCTATAGTACTCTGCTAATCTCTATTTCACCTTTCGCTCACATTGGCGTTCTCCTATCCCCCAGCAGATGTCTTCCGTCGGGTGGCTTAGCCAATCCCTGAGCTTCTGGTGTGATTGACCTTTAGTCCTGTGACCACCTTAACCACACATCCGGTTAATTCCATCCACTGCTAGTCGTTCAAGACGTATTCAGCCAAATACGGATACAGATAAATAGCGTTAATATTACATGTAGTGCTTTTCGTGTAGTTGTGTGTCAGTATGTGTGTGTGTGTCCTGTGCTGACGAAGGCTTTAGCCGCAATAACCATTTTGTTTCTTGTAATCGTGTTCTAGTAAAGCTCACAATTTACTTCTCGTTGTTTGGGGATTCATTTATTGCGTGTTTTTTTAGAGAAGCATATAGCAGAACGGATTTTGTCAGGATTCCAGGTAACCTAATTACAAAAGTAACTTAAGTAGTACACAATCTTAGACCGTGTACCTGGCGACTAAGATGACATGTTTTGTCTTCATGTAAAGGTAGAAGACAAAAGTAGGAATTCAGCAATCTCAATCAATCAATCAGGTGATGTCTCCACAATGAAGGTTGCCTCATTGGATCTCCACTACTTTCTGTTTCTCGCCCTGGTTGTACTCCAATGCGGACTGCTCTTCGTTCTTTCCTTGATGGTATCATCCAATTTGTACTGATGTCTACTGATGCCTCTTGCTCGCCTGCCTTCATCTTTACATCCAGTATGTTTCTTGTAAGTGCGTGATCTCTTCTAATGTGGCCAGAATATTTTACTTGTTTCCTTGTTAATTATTTAAACAGCCTTCTGTTTGTTCCCAGCATCTCTGGATTGTTGTATTTATTTCATATGCCACTTTTCGCTCTATATACCACATCTCCTGTGCCTCATTCAGCTGTACAATTGATTGTACATTTTGCAGATTTCTGCGCCATATTCTTGTGTTGAATAAATATTGTTGACAATGCTTGATAGATGGCGCGGGACACACATACACACACACTCACACACACATACACACACACACACACACATACATACACACACGTGCACGCGCTACCACACGCACATCACGTATATACATAAGTGAGATTTGAACAAGTTTAGTCCCAGAAAGCCATATCAGCAGCCCGGTGGAAGAAAACAGAAACAATAAAATAATCACAAGTGTATTATTTTCACAGCGGCCAAGTGTACATGTCTTTTGGAAAATACATTTCTTTTCTGTGTATTTAGAAATCTCTGACTAATCGTAATAAGTACAGTCATACGTGACACCTTGATTGATGCACGTGAAGAAGTGCTAACCACACGGTGCGTTGCTTGGGACACAAAGAGTGAAACACACCTGAGCTCATGCACACACGCACGCGCGCATACCGCTCAGATGTTTGCGACAGTCGGTGCCAGTGGCCGAGCGCGCACTGTGACATTCAGCCTCCCTTGGCAGCAGCAAGCCAGCAGATAACGCTTCCAGTTCCGGAATCCGATAGACAGAGCTTCAGTAAAAGCCCGGATCAGTTCGTCTTAGACACAGACAGTGATCGAGTAGCCAAACGGCACACGCACAACGCAAACAGCCAACGTAGACAGCAATAAGACACTTTCATCTGGGAGAGATTTACAGGTCCATTTTCGCAACTTCCGTCTTTCTCTCTCCACGAAACAGCAAAGAACAAGAACCAAGCGTCATCCGATTGTAGACAAGTCAGAAGTGTTAGCAGCATTAGTCAGCCCAAATAGAGAATTGCTTGTTACGAAACCGTTGGTTGTAAGTGAAAAAGTTGCAAGAACTTTCGGACATTAACAATACAAAAGTAAAACGTAGTTATCTCAGTTTCCAAGTAGCAGTTTGTTGAAGGCAACAGCAGAGATGTGTTCATCCATCGCCCTAACCGTTTGCTACATCGCAGTGTTGAGTGCCGCTGTCTTGGGGGCGCCAGTTTCTGACAAAGAAAGCAACAGTAAGTGCCTGTTAACTTCGGTGTACGTGTTCGATGGCTGTATTCTTTGTTCAGTGCCATTGGCTGTTGTGCTGACGCTTGATTATTCTGTATAATGGTTCATAACCATGTCATTATTTGTTGTGATCGTGTCTGATCATCGTGTATAATTGTTCATAGAGTTTCTCCTGTTTAATTATTGTGTCATTGTTTGCTGTGGTACTGTCTGAATATCATGTATAACAGTTCATGAACATTTTCTCCTTTTCCCTCATTTTGTATTTTTTCTCCCCGTTGCAAATTGTTGCGTCTGATGCGACGTGATGACTCCTCTTTTATATAATATCAGCTAGAGTAACGATGGCTACTTCTGTTGTCAAGACAGTAAGTCTGTGTCATCTCTATGTTCAGTGTGAGAGTATTTCGGTGTTTCGCCATTTAACCACGTGTGTGTGTGTGTGTGTGTGTGTGTGTGTGTGTGTGCGCGCGCGAGCGTGTGTGTGTGTGTGTGTGTGTGTGTTACATCCACACTGGTTACTCTTAGATAACAGTACAGCTCGGGTCTTTACACACAGAATGAAATAAACACGTGTAGCGACGTTTGGCAAAACTACCAGTTTCCTTATTTCACACAAACACATGCATTATTATCAAGTCACCACTAGGTTTTTCTAGCTCTATGAGCCCAGACAATTCATGTGTATTTATCTATGAACTGGCTTAGTGGCCTCAAAGATTTCGCAATAGATATTTCTATTGTGCATACCGATTATACTTCAAGGCGCGAGAAGGTAACGCGTATTTACTGCTTACTTACCTATAATGGAACAACAGAGCTGTCTGAACCAATTAGAGCTTGTGTTCTGTGTGATCCTACGCGTGGTTACACTCAAGTCTACTTTGATCTCATAATTTAAATTAAAGGGAATATCCGGGCACGTCTGTTGATCCTACCCGAGGTAGACTATCACATGCCACAAGGTAAAGATAGCTCCAATGCAAACCTAAAGTTGGTTTCCAATCCTTCACAATTACAGGCCGCGATATAATGAGACGAGCAAGTCAGTCAGCTTCCTCGGCGCCTTTCCTGTCTAGTAATTACTCATACAATTATTGGTACTTTTGCCTTAATTCACTCCAAACAAACGAAATCCCAGGGTATGACGTCACATCCAGGGGTTCCCTGTGTTGCGCCGTAGCTCGGTGCGCAGTTTTATCGGTGTGCATCAGTTGTTCTCGGCGACATCCCCCGCCCCAACTGTAACTGGCCAAATGAAAAGCTTGTCAACTCTTGAGACCAGCAGTATACGAAAAGAATGATGATGATCTGTCTGTACGGGAGACGCGAGGCCTTGCAGCCATGTGCGCCTTGTCTCAGCGGGAGGATGTCCTGCCGACATACATGGTGAATGTCGTCGTCGTCGGCATCTCCCATCTGTCCTGACGCTCAGTCAGCGATAGCACCATGATGACATGATTATGAGAACAGTGTCTAGCAGAATGTCAGATGCCATGATGCTGCTGCAGAAAAGGCAACGCTACTCTGGCTTGTCGTGGACAGCTGCTGCTGCTGCTGCTGCTGCTGCTGCTGCTGATGATGATGATGATGCTGCTGCTGATGCTGCTGCCAGTTCCAGAAAACTCATGATGACACACACACACGCACTCACACAGAAACGGTTGCCAAAAGCCAAAGAAATAACTGTGGGGCAATTGAAACGCACTGGCACGCATTGAACCCGAACACAGAGGAGATCACCGTCAGTGCTAAATATAGCTGGTGACGTTTGTTTGGGATGAATTAAGGCAAAAGTACCAATTATTAATATTATCAGATAACTATATTATTAGGTTGTGTCAATACTACAACCGCGCTGGCTAGAAAAGAAAACAAAGAAATTTGCCACTACTGGTTATTTATCTGTCTTCATATAAAACACTTGCGCACTAACTATGATGCCACTGATATCCTGTCTTGTACTTCGTATTGTCGTGTTCATAAACTTGTTCATCCATCACTCTAGCAATCTAAGAATCTCGCAATCTTGCAATTTTGTTAATGGCACGGATAAAGCTGTCAACAGCATGGCTACTGTTGTATTTGTCATTGAGAACATGAAATGTAAATACGTTTTGACATTGCATGCCAGACTTTGTTGTCTGTAGTGAAGTTTTGGGTAATTTTTGTGATGTTCTCCACTTAATATATCCATGGTATGTTGACGAAAAAGGTCGTTTATAGTGCAGTGGCTAATACGCTTGCCTTGAGTCCCAGTGGTTATGTGTTCGAATCTCTATCGTGACGTCGATGTTTAGTTAATCTACCGAGTCTACAATGAGTCCCGGGTAATGTTTGAGGAAGTCAAGGCAGCCGGTCTGACATTTACCGCATCATTCATCGAGTGTGGATTGATCTAAATAAATATAATATGGGGCTAGCCCCATATACTCACTATGCATTTAGATGTTGAAATGGGTTCTTAAGTGTTTATGTTGACCACTGGGTTGTTGGGTAGAGAGTTTAAGTGATCTTCATGTTGACCACTGGAATGTTGGGTAGAGAGTTTAAGTGATCTTAGTGTTGACCACTGGGATGTTGGGTAGAGAGTTTAAGTTATCTTCATGTTGACCACTGGAATGTTGGGTAGAGAGTTTAAGTGATCTTAGTGTTGACCACTGGGATGTTGGGTAGAGAGTTTAAGTTATCTTAGTGTTGACCACTGGGATGTTGGGTAGAGAGTTTAAGTGATCTTAGTGTTGACCGCTGGGATGTTGGGTAGAGAGTTTAAGTTATCTTAGTGTTGACCACTGGGATGTTGGGTAGAGAGTTTAAGTTATCTTCATGTTGACCACTGGAATGTTGGGTAGAGAGTTTAAGTGATCTTAGTGTTGACCAATGGGATGTTGGGTAGAGAGTTTAAGAGATCTTAGTGTTGACCAATGGGATGTTGGGAAGAGAGTTTAAGTGATCTTAATGTTAACCAATGGGATGTTGGGAAGAGAGTTTAAGTTATCTTAGTGTTGACCGCTGGGATGTTGGGTAGAGAGTTTAAGTGATCTTGGTATGGACCACTGGGATGTTGGGTAGAAAAAAAATGAGAAAGTCCTACAGGAAACAACTGACAAACTTAAACTTATTTTTAAAATGTAGACATTGACAGTCAAGAGGTTGGTTTTTTTTTTTTTTTAATGTAGACATAGATATTCAAGGTATATATAAAAAATGGACATAGACAGTCAAGAAGTTTAGAAGTTTGGACATAGTCTAGAAATTTTGGCCACGTTAACAGAAATAAGTTATAGAACTTGGTAACTACAAGCGGACTTGGTGGGAAAAGGTCAAGTGGAAAGAAACAAACTGAGCATGGCACACTCAGGACACGAACACACCCCTGGCCATTGTTCGTCTGATAGTGTGAGATGACGGCCAGGGGACTATATGTCCGAAAACACATTAAGGCGAGGTTTTTAAAATTGCAGTGTGCACATATAATGAAATCTACAAAAAATTAGCCAGATATCCTGGTTGATGGTCATAATATTAATAACTTACGTTATGCTTAATGCACTGTCTTGATTGCAACAAGTCAGAAGGAACTACAGGAAATGATAAGTGCAAGGGTTGTAGAAAGTGAAAACAATGGGTCTTGGCTTAAATAAAAGAAAGACGGAAGTCATTGTGAAATTTAAAAAAAAAAAAAAAACATATTGTGCCAAAATGTACAATTAAAGTAGCTGACGTTATTGTGGGGCAGGTGCAGAAATAAATTCAGATATCTAGTCACATGGAATGTAAATGAACAAATTAAGAAGACATTAGAAGCAACAGAGATGTGGTTCATGAGACGAATGTTGCGAATTCCTTGGACTGCCAGGGTACGTAACAACGACTGCCTGAGACAGGCTAATGAAACTAGAACATTATATACAACAATAAGAAAGAGACAAACAGCTTTCTTTGATCATGTGATGAGAATAGAGGCATTGGAGAACATTGTGGCAACTGGAAAGATCGAGGGGAATAGAAGCAGAGGCAGACCAAGAAAAATGATGCTGGATGGATTGAGACGGTGGCATGGAGGAATACTTTCAGCAGAGTTGACCCAGAACACCAAAGACCGAGATCTGTGGAGAGCCATGAACGCCTACGCCAGCTGCCAGGGAACTTGAAAATGATGAGCCACATGGATAACATCAGATGGAAGATGCATGAGAGATTTTAAAAAAAACACAATAGGACAATCAAAAACTACATTCTATCAAGTGAAGAACATTTGATGCAAAAGCTCATGTCATTAGACATTAGAAAAATACTGCTTGCATGTTACATAGATCCAATTGTAACTTACGGCCGCCAATCCTGGACAATTAGTAAACAGGCGGGAAAATGTGTGTATTCTAGTAAACTGCTCATTGATGCCACACGATTCGTGAGTATTGTTGCATGTATGTTTAATGTTGATGTTTTGTTACATTGTTGAAGAATAATACAGCATGCGGTCCCGCTGTTGATCCAGTTGTCTGTCAGAAGTACTTTGAACAAAATGGACCTTCACAATGGTTACTGTGCTGTAATCTAGTGGCTGATGCTACGAGCATGTATTTAATGGTAAAATGGCATTCTCAAACTCACAGTAATCGCCTCTACATAATTTTGTCTCGTAATTGCACCCATTTCCTATAGAGATGTTGCTTTGGGCAACGATGCCAGCTTGTTTTGTTTCTTCCTGGTGTGTCTCCCTCCGTCTCTTCTATCGTGCATCTTTGCCTTGTTCACGATAATTTCCAGTTTATCACTTCTCATGACATGTTTAAAGAATGTGGGTTATATACCTTTTATACAAGTGGTCAGTTATCCTCCTGATCTGGTTTGTCTCTTTATTAGGTCTTCACTGTGTCTTCATTAGGTCTTCATTAAGTCTTCATTAGATTTTATTTGTTCAATGTCTTCACCCTGAAGTGTGTGTGATAACTATTGTGACATGACACACATGTGTGTGGGATAACTTGTAGATAATAACTTTCGTGTTTTGACACACATGTGTGTTTGATATCTTTTGTGACTTGACACCCACGTGTCTACAACCATAAACTACACAGATGAACATTCGTCTACAATCATAAATTACACAGAAGAGCATGCGTCTACAACCATAAACTACACAGAAGGACATTCGTCTAAAATCATAAACTACACAGATGAACATGTGTCTACAATCATAAACGACACAGATGAATATGCGTCTATAACTATAAGCTACACAGAAGAACATGCGTCTACGATCGAAAACTACACACAAGAACATTCGTCTACAAACATAAACTACACAGATGAACATGCGTCTACATTTATAAACTACACAGATGAACATGCGTCCACAATCCATAAACTACACAGACGAACATGCGTCCACCACCATAAACTACACAGATGAACATGCGTCCACCACCATAAACTACACAGATGAACATGCGTCCACCATCATAAACTACGATGAACATGCGTCCACCACCATAAACTACACAGATGAACATGCTTCCACCACCATAAACTACACAGATGAACATGCGTCCACCACCATAAACTACACAGATGAACATGCGTCCACCACCATAAACTACACAGATGAATATGCGTCCACCACCATAAACTACACAGATGAACATGCGTCCACCACCATAAACTACGATGAACATGCGTCCACCACCATAAACTACACAGATGAACATGCGTCCACCACCATAAACTACACAGATGAACATGCGTCCACCACCATAAACTACACAGATGAACATGCGTCCACCACCATAAACTACACAGATGAACATGCGTCCACCACCATAAACTACACAGATGAACATGCGTCCACCACCATAAACTACACAGATGAACATGCGTCCACCACCATAAACTACACAGATGAACATGCGTCCACCACCATAAACTACACAGATGAACATGCGTCCACCACCATAAACTACACAGATGAACATGCGTCCACCACCATAAACTACACAGATGAACATGCGTCCACCACCATAAACTACACAGATGAACATGCGTCCACCACCATAAACTACACAGATGAACATGCGTCCACCACCATAAACTACACAGATGAACATGCGTCCACCACCATAAACTACACAGATGAACATGCGTCCACCACCATAAACTACACAGATGAATATGCGTCCACCACCATAAACTACACAGATGAACATGCGTCCACCACCATAAACTACGATGAACATGCGTCCACCACCATAAACTACACAGATGAACATGCGTCCACCACCATAAACTACACAGATGAAAATGCGTCCACCACCATAAACTACACAGATGAACATGCGTCCACCACCATAAACTACACAGATGAACATGCGTCCACCACCATAAACTACACAGATGAACATGCGTCCACCACCATAAACTACACAGATGAACATGCGTCCACCACCATAAACTACGATGAACATGCGTCCACCACCATAAACTACACAGATGAACATGCGTCCACCACCATAAACTACGAGGAACATGCGTCCACCACCATAAACTACACAGATGAACATGCTTCCACCACCATAAACTACACAGATGAACATGCGTCCACCACCATAAACTACACAGACGAACATTCGTCTACAACCATAAACTACACAGACGAACATTCGTCTACAACCATAAACTACACAGATGAACATGCGTCTACCACCATAAACTACACAGACGAACATTCGTCTACAACCATAAACTACACAGAAGAACATTCGTCTACAAACATGTTGTTGTTGAAGAATGACTTGCGCGATGACTTGGATTAAAAGTGAGGAAGAGTTGCGCAATTCGTCGACCTCACTCTCTCGCCTGAGTCCATCTGAGTCCAGTGGCAAGACAAGTCTAGACGACTGGAGACGAATACAGGTGCCGTGGATGATCAGGGCGTTCTACGTGCCTTGCAGTGCTCATTACGTTCCACAACGCTTTGCAGGTAAACGCCGTCTTGCCCGTTGAATCAGGAATGATTTCTTCCTCGCAGTCTGCCTAATCCTGTCTTCATATGCTGGGTAGGCATACCCTAGTTCACCTATAGGTTTGACACCAAATCGGATACCCATGCCTGGTTTAGCCAGCCTCTCACAGCTGTTGCCTGGGGGGTGGCCGTTGTCGCATGCTGACAGCTACTAGGAGCCACAGGCATGAGCTGGGTGACAGGCTTGGACCAGTGGGGGATGGGTCCTGAAAAGAACATGAGAGTCATCCTTACCAAAGGTGCTACCAATGCCTGACACCCCATACCCCCCAAACATCTACAAACATAAACTACACAGATGAACATGCGTCTACAATTATAAACTACACAGATGAACATGCGTCCACCACCATAAACTACACAGATGAACATGCGTCCACCACCATAAACTACACAGATGAACATGGGTCTTCAACCATAAACTACACAGAAGAACATGCGTCTACAACCATAAAATACACAGAAGAACATGCGTCTTCAACCATAAACTACACAGAAGAACATTCGTCTACAAACATAAACTACACAGAAGAACATTCGTCTACAAACAAAAACTATACAGAAGAACATTCGTCTACAACCATAAACTACACAGAAGACCGTTAGTCTACAAACATAAACTACACAGAAGAACATGTGTCTACAACCAAAAGCTATACAGAAGAACATTCGTCTACAACCAAAAACTACACAGAAGAACATTCGTCTACAAACAAAAACTACACAGAAGAACATGCGTCTACAACCATAAACTACACAGAAGAACATGTGTCTACAACCAAAAACTATACAGAAGAACATTCGTCTACAAACAAAAACTACACAGAAGAACATGCGTCTACAACCATAAACTACACAGAAAGACATTCGTCTAAAAACAACTACACAGATGAACATGTGTTTACAACCATAAACTACACAGATGAATATGCGTCTACAACTATAAACTACACAAAAGAACATGTGTCTACAACCATAAACTACACAGAAGAACATTTGTCTAAAAATACAAAATACACAGAAAAACATGTGTCTACAACCATAAACTACACAGAAGAACATTCGTCTACAAACATAAAATACACAGATGAACATGTGTCTACACACATAAACTACACAGAAGAACATTTGTCTACAAACATAAACTACACAGATGAACATGTGTCTACACACATAAACTACACAGAAGAACATTTGTCTACAAACATAAACTACACAGATGAACATGTGTCTACACACATAAACTACACAGAAGTACATGTGTCTACAACCATAAACTACACAGATGAACATGTGTCTACACACATAAACTACACAGAAGAACATGTGTCTACAGCCATAAACTACACAGATGAACATTACCCCAGCAACATCCATGCACTTCGCTGGCGCAGCATATGGGGCATACATATAACGATGATGGGTCAGCCGGAATTCAACAAAATTAAATTGCCAGGGAGGTATTCTCCTGAATCTGTAATATGGAAGAAGGAGGACAAAGTCAGCAGCAGCTGGACAGTTACCAAGTAAGTTCAGAGCAGAAATAGTAGCCTTGACAACTGCAGCGCTAATATTGTTGACATACACAAATAAATAAAGGGACTCTTTACAGATGCGAAGACAGTTGTTTAATACTGAAAAATTGAAAAGTGTAGAACTAGCAGACCTAATGGCAGCACCGCTGGCAATAATGTTCCAATAATGATATTTAATCGAAAACGCCTTTCCAAATTGGGATTCCTTCTTCTCCTTATTCCTTCTTGACACCAAATTGTATGACATTGCGATTCCATCTCCAAGTTATTCAAATACTCAAAAGCAAAGCGATGATTAAATGAAAGATGAATGCGTGCGCATTGTCTTGATGAATGCATAGCAAGTGTTTCCATTCGTGTGATTTTTTATAGCTCCATTTTATGTCCATTCCCGCTCTTAAACAATCTTCTTCCGCTTCTTCAGCGTTCCGAGCCATTGAGGTTCTTTGCTGCAGATACAAACCATTCGTCTCTCTGGTTGACCTTCTCTTGCCAGTCGTTGATTCCAAGTGCTTTGTCTTAATTCATTTATGTGTAGAGAACTCGACATAGTTCACCGCTAAGTACCTCTATACGGAAATAGGAACTTGCATGTGAGAGAGCTCGTATATGATGGACAAAGGTTCATAAAATGATGTTGTGTAAAGGTCAGAAACCATATCATCATCATCATCATCATCATCATCATCATCATCCAACCCGTTACGTTTGGCTTGTCGTGGTTTGCCTTCTCACACTATCGCCAGTTTCAGATCAGATCTGTTTTCTTATCCTGGTTTTGTCGTGTGACCAAGACTTCAAAGTTCTTTATCTCTTTGTCTTCCTATTTCCCCTTTCTCCATAACGTTTGGCTAATGTTACTATGTTTTGAAGATTATTTCTGCTAAACACATTCCCATAGTATCTTGATTGCCTACATCTAATTTATCTAATCGGTTTACAGTTTTAATCTGTTTTCGAGGAAATACCTTGACTCTAGAAAACATAGATATGTTGAAACATACATCCAATGCCAAATATGGCTAACGTCTGCAACATGGACATTATTAGGTGTAAGAGATCCATGTCTGCGAACATTACAAAGGGGATCTTACATTGTTACAAACTACCCATTCAGTTTATACCTGTCGTCCATGGATACTGAACAACAAGATTAAAATGAAACGGGAAGCCACTGAGATATTGTTTCTTCGTTACATAAAAATCTTAGAATCATCATTCTGAGCAACGCATGGTCTCTACAATTCAGCTCAGGCATTGTGCTATGGAGAGGTTACTATGCACATTTTTAAAAATACATTGCAATAAACTATCGTCTGTCAAGACGGCAGGTATTGTGCTAGTAGAAGTAGCAGTACTTAGAATCGCAGGGAGGGCAAAGGAATCAATATTCAAGTGCTGCCAGAAAGGAATTCACAACGGCAAATGATGATTATTTATGGTCATGAAATGAGACGAAAGGGCTCCTGCGCGGTTATAACGAGGAGGTTATTAGAGACCGATCGATAAGGGAGAAAATGCTCAGTGGGTTGATCGTTAAGTAATCAACTTGCCTAGAACATAGCTTTCCACATTTAAATCTACCTTGTTGTTGGCTACGAGCTGTGCATTTGGGGTGGTAGTCCTGAACGGGTCACTCAAGCAGGCCAGCTTCTTGGTGAGAGGTCAGACTAAAACGCTGATTTATCGGTGGAACCCTTTAGGCATAGATGCAGAACCCTCCGGCCAGTGATACAATCTCTGGTCTGTACCAGGGAACACCCAGCACACGTGTTAGTAGCCTCAGTTCTATCTGCGGTCTTTAGCTTACCAATCCCCGTGGATGACGAAGACATATCAGTGACATTGCATTATTGCCCCTTTGTGAAATCCCCTGAGTGACATAAATCAACAGGCATCATCATCATTACAAACGAGCTGACAAAGAAGAATAAAGAACACGCTGGCTGACGTGTATTTGCTACTTCCCTGTCAGAATGTGCCTATTCTGGAATAGTGTTTTCACTCGCATCCATCTCTTCAGGGATTCAACATGCAATGATTACCTTTCCTATCAATGACATGTCTCTCTTCGGGGATTCAACATGCAATCATTACCTGTCTTGTCAGTGGTATGCCTCTCTGCGAGTATTCAGCATGCAATGACTACCTTTCCTATCACTAACATGCCTCTCTTCGGTGATTCGACATGCAATCATCACCTTTCCTATCAGTGAAAAGCCTATCTTCAGGGAATCAACATGCAATCATGACCGTTCCTATCACTGGCATGCCTCCCTTCGAGGATTCAAATGCTATCATTATCTTTCCTATCACTGGCGTGCCCCCCTTCGGGGATCCAACATCCAATCATTATCTTTCCTATCACTGACATGTCTCCCTTCGGGGATTCAACATGTAATCATTATATTTCCTATCACTGGCATTTCTCCCTTCGGCGATTCAACATGTAACCATTACCTTCCAATCACTGGCATGCTTCCCTTGGCTTCAACATGCAATCATTACCTGCATATCACAGTACCATGTTCAAATAACTAACACATGGGACATATGGCAGCCCAGGAGCATGTTCGACTACACAAGGCACAGATGATGATGATTATAATTGTGATGAAGATGCATGCCTACGATAAGACACGGGTCTTTAATATGAAGCACTATTGACTGTACATATTTCAGATGAAAACTGGAGATAAAATATTACTTTAATACAGACAAGAATATCAGGCAAGTAAGAACTCTAGCATCTAATTTAATTAGGATAATCTCCATAATTGGTTGGCAGAATTATAGAATCCTGCTGGTTACCCAGGCCAATCAACATAGCGTGTGGTGTTGATTATACTCTTATGTCTGCTACATTGATTATTTGTGATGAAAGATGACACTCAATGAGGCAAACATAGCCAACATGACCTAATATGAATTGTGGATTTAACAAGACCACTTCAGTTTCACGTTTTTATAATTGAATGCAAGACTTGGGGCAATTGAAAGAGAACCAGGAAAGCCTCTGGGACGATGATAATACCTTGTGAATGAATAATCCAGCTAAATATGGTCATGAATGTCCCCAAAACACATACTTATCTTGAACGAATTTTAAACAGTGCATTTAAATTATTGTCCAGTTATCTGTAACATCCTTTAGCAAAATGTTTCCCGTGATATATGTTGAGTTGAATATAAATGGATGAAAAATGATTCCGGTGGATTGGAAATGCAATTTTCTAGTTTTTAGCTTTCGATACCAACATTACAATGTAGTTAACACATCTGAGATGGTTGTGGCAATGTGTCTTGACAGAACATCGCACCGTGTTAGCTGTGAAATCTCTGTTTATGAGCAGCGTTTTTATGTTTGAAATTGGAAATTAATTGGTCGGATTCAGGGTTTCTACAACAGAAACTGTCAGAAAGTAGCTTGAGCTTGCGTTTCTGTTTGTTCGTGACTTTTGTCCGGGGATGGAGTTTTCACTGTTCAGACAATGTAGTGTGTTTGAAGCCGTGTCATAAATTTTCACTAACGTGTTTGAAAAGATTTGTTTATAATGTGTGAACAATTCTCTAATATAGATACGCTATCGTGTATTTGACCCCTTGACATAAATATTCACCCACTTGTTTGGAAAGAATTGTTTACACTGTGTGAACCATTCCCTAATATAGATACACTGTAATGTATTTGAACCCCTGTCATAAATGTTCACTCACTTGTTTGGAAAGAGTAGTTTACACTGTGTGAACAATTCTCTAATATTTAGCACACTAAAATACAGTTTCCGCTGTATGCAGGACACTGCCATCATTTCCAGTGACAGCACCCGCAGGCTTCAGAATGTAGAATAGTGTATGTGTGGGGGTGTATATGTGTAGGTTGGTAGGTGGGCACATACATTCATGTGTATGTGTGTGTGTGTGTGTGTGTGTGTGTGTGTGTGTGTGTGTGTGTGTGCGCGCGCGCTAGGGCAAGTGTACATCCCTCAACTTTTAAGAAAATAAAGAACATAGTATCGTCCCAAATGGAGGGTATGGGGCGATGGAAGTATATTCTTGAAGAAAGGGCACGTGATAGTGATATGGACACCTATACAATTCCCCCATTTCTTTAGGAATGTTTTCAATGCCAGTTATATAAAGCTGGGTTCACCTCTGGCTGCGGATGCGTACAATCCCACATGATTGGAGATGTGGGTCCAGGATAAACCCAGTGGCCGACCCAGGATAAACCGAGCGGACGGCGAGTTCACTAGCAACCGAGCTGATTGGCTGAGTTCTATTGTGTGGAACATGGGGAACGCTGCCTTGGATAATGGATTTCCTGTTGTTGGTGCCTGCGTGTTATAAATGATAAATGACAACCTATAGACTTTCATAAACCAGCATTAAGGAGCGCAATGTGAGAGAAAGGCGGATGTCACTGAGACGGAGCAGGCAATTTAGCAAATGATTGCACATGAGTAATTTGTTTAAGGGAAATATTAGGTTATTGCTTCCACCGACATGCATGGAGGTTTATGAACATGTGTCTCAACCATAAATAAATCCAACATACTTATATCCACCATAAATGTATTCTGCTTACACATATCCACTATAAACATATTCTTCCCACACATATCCACCATACATATATTCACCAGAAATAAATCCTCCATACATATATCGACCAATTATATTTTCCACTACACATGTCTACCATACATATTTTCTCCCTGCACATTTCCACAATAAATATATCCCCCCTCCCTGCCCACTTCCAGAATAAATACTTTCCCTTTACACATATCCACAATAAATATATTCTCCCTACATATATCCACCATGCACATATTCACCACAGATATATCCACCACACACACACACACACACACACACACACACACACACACACACACACACACACACACACACACACCACAAATACAAGAAGAGCGTTGTGATTGTCCATAAGCTGATTCTTGGTCAGTTGACGTTATTGGATATTGATCTGACTGATTCATGAAGAAGTTAAGCCTATCATGGCATAGGCCTCATGCTATAAGGCACCAGGGGAAAAAGTAAATGTGAAAAATTTGGTAAGGCCCAGAATATAGCAATAAGATATACTCTTACAACAAATAGAAACATTTGCACACAGAATAAACACAACACTTCTAACAAATTCAAACATGCACTGTACTCGCGCGCGCACACACACACACTGTACCCGCGCGCGCGCGCACACACACACACATACACACACACCACACACACACACGTACATACACTCTCACACACTCACACAATAAATTTTTAAACAACACTGTAGATAAAGTCTGAATCGCCATACAAACAGCAGCAAAACATAATCGAACAACTTATTGCAACGAACACAGTGTATGTCTCTGTTCTATCGTATGTGTATGTATAATGTCCCTGGCCATAGTTTAAGACAACTGAAGCGTTGGATACGTGTTTCCGTATGTTTTCATTCTTTTATTGGGCATGTTTACGTGTTTCTTGTATATGTGCATTGTGTGTTCCTACACTAGCAATTTTGATGCAGTCAACGTGGCTCTTAGTGAAACTAATCGTTTCTTTGTTGCCTAGAACTTACTTGTGAATAAATCCAGTATACTTATATAATGCATGTGTGTGTTGTTTCTGCTTGGAGTCTCAAGAAAACGTATTGTGTGTCCATGTTGCTCTGCCACATCTTACCTCCTGTAACACCGATCTGATTTATTAGATGTAACAACGAACATGCGTGTTCTCAAACCATGTCTGCTCGCGCAGTGTAGCTAAGATATTATACTTGAATTGATTACTGTTTAACAATCTCAGGCGTTTTCCAGCTATGGAAGTGATCGTGGCTAGCTGTGAATCTGAACCTTTGCTTTGGCATTCGGTGAGTTCTCATTGGAATTCTACACCACAATATTTGATCAAGTGTCTTGGGTTGATTACACTCTGTCATGATTAGTAGCGCTACAATTGATACACCTCATGTCTGTTATAGTAACATCTCTCTCTCTCTCTCTCTCTCTCTCTCTCTCTCTCTCTCTCTCTCTCTCTCTCTCTCTCTCTCTCTCTCTCTCTCGATAGCAGTATCGACGTAAAGCCAACACATTTACAATGCGGGAACAAAGACGCATCAGCGAAACCTAATCAAAATCAAATAAAACCGGAAGAGAACTTCCAGTTATGAATTGGATGCATCATTTGCTCAGAAACGCGGATGACATGTGAGATCAAGCTAGTTTAGTTTAGTCGATGGATCAACATCACGACACACGGGTGTAACCCATAAGTGCTCCATCAACGGTCTGAGTTCAAGCGGTCTGAGATATCAACATAATTTAAATTTTAAAAAAAAAAAAATATACACACACAATAAACAGTCTGCAAAATTATATCCTTTGTTCAGGATTTAATTATACCATCTTCATCTTACACTTTATCAAAAGCTTTAGTGTAATATTTATGAGGGGGCTTCACATGAAAACCTTAAATGTGTGATATACATTGCAAATATCAAGCCATTCTCTTGTAACCTGTCAATAGTGTTGTTAAGGATGTCAAGAGTGTTAGCGCGTGACATCCCGTTGCAGACAAACACGATGACGTCATAAAATAGTTTTAAATATGGCCTCCCCACTGTTGACATGCACCAAAGAGGAGCAGCGTTCTGTTATCCGTTCTTGATCAGTGAAGAGGTGACGCCTATATACTTTCATCGGAGAATGAAGTTCCAGTATGGTGATGCATTCCTGTAAGCCCAGCAGGTGTATGAGTGAAGTAGGAAGTTTTAAAACGGCGTGATTTCTGTGACAGACTTGCTCTCTCACGACGACCGGATCAGGCACACCGAGTAGTGACCCCAAAGAATTTATTTCTAAAGGAATCCAAGAACTTTATCGGCTCTGGAGGACTTTCATTTAACGCAGTGGTGACTCCATCGAAAAATGATACATTTGTTCTTAACGTTTTCAAAATATATTCACACACACACACACACACACACACACATATATATACACATACACACACACACGCACAAAACCTGTACGGTTTCCATTTGAATCCTCTTGTATAAAGCACACGTATGTTTGTCTGTGTTTCCATTGACCTCTTTATTAATATTGTTCCTTATAGTCTATGCCGTGTAGTGCTGATGGTCATGTCTGCCCAGAGTCTTCTGTCTTGTATGCTTCCAGTCATTATTTATACCGACACGCCTCCATGCCATGATGTCAGACTGTCCAGTATCTTCTCTCTTGGTCTCCCACTGCCCCTCCTCCCCTGCAGCCTTCCCGTCATGACGACAAACTCTAGCTTTCCTCGTCAATTGACACGCACAAATAATGCATCCTACTTCGGATGTGGGTAACTCTTTGTGAGTTAACTTCTTTCAAGATATTTTCATAACTCTTTCTGTCTACGGTGTGCTCACCATTCTTCAATAAAACCACATCTCCGCAGCTTCCACAAAATCCCAAACTTCTTTGCTAATTTTCCATGATTTGCTTCCGTACATCAGGATTGGCTCAATATAGCTTTCGAGAACTCTTTTCCTCGTCTGGATTGACAAAGATAAATTGCATAGAATATTCTTCATCTTGTGAAATGCCGCCTTCTTCAGTTCATAACGTGACGGAAAATAACGACCAGCTTGTTCTTGTGTCATTCGCCCAGTTGATTTGAGTTGAGGTAAGAACCGACATTACTGCACTCAGGACATTCCCATACGCGCTCCGTCCCCTCGTTAAACAGCCTGCGAAGAGTCGTACTACTAATCGTTCCCACTACTATCTGATTGAGAGTTCTCCGTGTCTTCCCTCTCAGCTTTGAGATTCTTCCAGAACTCCAGCCGATCCCCCAAAATCTCATTCTTTCCAAATACGGGTTCTCAGTAGTTCCCCCACTTCGTCCCACAGACGCTCCACCATCTAGCCCTTGTAGGTGCATTGCCTGCCAACCTATCTGTTTATTCCCCCGCCTGTTCATTCCCCCGCACTCTCACATGACCAGGGTAAAAAGATCCATACAGTTCTCACAATCTGTGACCCATGAAGCGAGGATAGCCATTTCACACGAAAAGATCCTTTCTCCTTCTTACAAAGCATACTCTTTGAGTCCGTAATGGTCTCCTCTAACCAACAGAAAGCCGCTATTACTGCTTCCACCTGCATTCTCATGTTGAAGGCCGTAGGTCTTATATGCCATGCTCTCCTTTTTCAAGCACCGTCTATTAGCCTTCGTAATGAAACTCCCAACCACTACGTCTGTTTCTCACCACTAACCCATCAGTATAGATCACTATGTCACCTTGATGTTTATCACTCTGGATCAGTTGTTGCATCTCAAACTCAGTGCGGCCACCGCCCAATATCTGCACTCACGATCCAGTGTTATTATAACATTGTGCCAGTCCGACATGTCTTCCGGTACTTTAACCCACTCTTTTTCACGATTGATGGTCTCTAGATCACACACCTGACGAATAGACAGTTCTGTATATGTCATCCAGAACTTGCCTCGCCTCAGTCTGTGACTCTTCACCAAATCCATGCTTGCTTGCTTGCTTGCTTGCTTGCTTGTGTTCGTTGGCTTGAGCTCCAACGCGAAGTCCTGTATGTCGGATGAAGGCGTCTCAAACTCAGTATTTATTACTTCTTGTAACATGTCCAAAAAATGTTTACGGTCTGCGTCTAATTTCTCTATTAAGTTTACGATTTTCATTTGTTTCTTGTAGGACTTGGTTGTTGGTTTTTCTGTCTGTCCATGGTATTCTTTGCATTCTCCTCAGAAACCACATTTCCGCAGCCATCAGTTGGATTTCAGCTTGACAGCTCATTTTCCACGCTTCACATCCATGCACCAATACAGGCTATATGCAGCACCTAAACACTCTTTTTCTCGCAGCAATTTACATAATTTTATTGGTCAATATATTTTTTCATCTTGTAAAAGGTTACCTTCGCCATGGCGATTCTTGTTCTAATCTCTTCAAGGCATCTCCCATCGGATGTTTTGACTGTTCCGAGATCATTTTACCGATTCATTTCTTTAAGAATATTCCCATTTACCTGTACATTACATTGTGATATTTCGTTCTTCCTAGTGACGACTATAGTCTGTGTCTTCTTCCAATTTAATTCTAACCCTAGTTGTTCACTGTGTGCAACAACTGGATCTACTATATGTTGCGGATCCTGCTCATTGTCTGAAATCAATACTGTATCATCTGCATATCTAATGGTATTGATATTTCTTCCACCAACGATGATTCTTTCATATCTTGTACATTTCTGAAAATATTGTCACTATACAGGGAAAACAGATCTGGAGACATTACACATCCCTGTCTCACACCTCTCTTAATAGTCTGATATTGACCTACTTCATTATCAATTCTGATGGCATCTTGTTTTTTCCAATATATGTTTTTTACAAGTCTCCATTTATCCATCCATCCATCATGTGCCATGCCGGTAAGCGTGGGCGGTCATGTTCTGCCATCTCACTCTATCACCAGAGTCGTGGATCAGTTCCGTGTTTCTGTATCGACCATGCCACAAGGCCAAGCCATCCAGGTACTTGCTTCTAGGTCTTCCCCTTGGTCTGTTCCCCTCGATCTTACCAGTTGTCACCAAGTTCTCCAAATCATTTCTTCTCATAACATGCCCAACAAATTGTGACTGTCTACGTCTAATGTCTCTAATCAGTTTACGATCTTCATTTGTTTCTTGAAGGACTTGTTCATTGGTATTTCTGGCTGTCCATGGTATTCTTTGCATTTTCCTCAGAACCCACATTTCTACAGCCATCAGATGTTTCTCAGCCTGACTGCTCATTGTCCAAGCTTCACATCCATATAAAAGTACAGGTTATATGTAGCATCTCAACACTCTTTTTCTGTTTCAATTGACATCTTTTTATTGGTCAGTATGTTTTTCATCTTGCTAAAGGCTACTTTTGCCATGGCGATTCTCGTTCTAATCTCTTCTAGGCATCTCCCATCAGATGTTATTACTGTTCCGAGATAATTGTACCTATTCACTTGTTGAATAATATTCCCATTCACTTGTATATTACATTGTGGTATTTCGTTCTTCCTAGTGACGACCATAATCTGTGTCTTTTTACAATTTAATTCTAACCCTACTTGTTCACTGTGTGTAACAACCGCATCTACTAAATTTTGCAGGTCCTGTTTATTGTCTGCAATCAAGACTGTATCATCTGCATATCTAATGTTATTGATGCATCGTCCCCCAATGTTGATTCCTTCCATATCTTCAATATTTCTGAAAATGCTTTCACTGTACAGGGAAAACAGATCTGGAGACATTACACATCCCTGTCTCACACCTATCTTAATAGGCTGATATTGGCTTACTTCATTATGAACTCTTATGGCAGCTTGTTGATTCCAATATATGTTTTTTACAAGTCTAAGGTCTTTTCCATCAATTTGTAGATCTTCAAGCATCCTTATCATGTTGACATGTCTCACTTTATCGAAAGCCTTTGTGTAGTCAATAAAGCAAAGGTGTAGATCTCCATCTATAGCAAATTAATAATGAGAGAAGCTAGAAATACTATTCGGAGATTATAATATAAATAATATACGCTTTGCAGATGACACAGTATTGGTGGCTGATAATGCAAAATATCTCCAACAATTGTTGGACATTGTAGTAACAGAGAATGCAAAGAAAGGATTCTCATCGAATTTCAAGAAAACAGTAACAATTGTAATATCAAAGGAAAAAAAATGTTTTGCATATCCTTTACAGGACATCGCTGTCAACATCAGAATCTTTCAGCTGATTGTTGATTTCTTGGCAAGATTACGCTCAGTAGTGTGCCATGGCTTTCTGAGCGGCCGGCTCACATACCCCGTAAGTTACCGACACGATTCGAAACACTACTGATTCTCACCGTCGTCACGTCACCTACGAGAGTATACGAGATTACGGAGAAAAGTCGCTAACCTCTAGGCCAGGACGCCGGCATCAAATAAAAAGGTGACACCAAAATGTGAAATGGAAATAGAAGGGAAAATTCTTAACCACGTGGATAGTTTTAAATACCTAGGGACATTTATAACATCAGATGAAAGATGTACAACAGAGAATAATAGCAGAAAAGGGCAAACAAACGCCGCATTTCAGAAAACGAAAATGAAGACTATCTTATCCAATAATCATTGAATGTAAGAAAGAGAATGCTATATAGGACTTGTTTTGCTGTATGGTTGTGAATCTTGGAATGTAAATGAACAAATGAAGAAGCGCTTGGAAGCAAAAGAGATGCGATTCCTGAGACGAATGTTGCGAATTTATTAGACTGCCAAACTAACAACGACTGCCTGAAAGAGGCATCAGCAGAGTTGATCCAGAAAACCAAAGACCGTGATCTGTGGAAAGTCATGAACGCCTACGCCAGCCGGCATGGCACTTGATGATAATGATGTATGTGTGTGTGTGTGCGTGTGTGTGCACGTGTGCGTATGTGTGTGTGTGTGTGTGCGCGCGGGCGCAACATAACTTTATTCAAATGGATGACGGAGAAGTATGGGAAGTCATTATCGCCATTGTTTTCTCAAGACTTGGCACCTAAGAAGATCAAAATTATCAACGCGGAAGACTTTCGGTATTTCGCTACTGGATCATGTGGTATTTAGTAGACTAAGTATCTAGGTAGTTACTCCACATCGCAGACACCGCTTTAATGCGCCACGTTCGCCAATGCCTCTTTTTCAACATCGATATTGGAAAACCTCGATACAGAACATCATGGGCTGGAGTTGTGCAAGACTGTCAAGCCCACACAATGTAACGTTATCCCTGTGGGTATTTCGCAATCCTCCGCACAAGCGTATATGTGTCTGAGTGAGTGCTTGTGTGAGTGTTTGTGTTTGTGGTTTGCAAATTTCCCAAAGCACAATGGCAGCTGTGCCATCTGTAACTCCCTGTCCTACTTGTGTGAGTTACAAGCAAATCGATATCGTGACATTTAGGGTTGTTTTTTTTTTTAAACAAATGTCGGTTTTCGGGATGACATTAATATATAAGTAGCCGCCTCCCCTGTCAGCTGTACACTCCCATTTTCTTGTAAATATTTAACGTAATTTTGCTGCACAGTTTCCTCTGCCTCTTATGTAATGTTTTGACTTTGTTTTACAGTTTTGTGGTGTTTTGTTAGTTTGGAAAAGTTTTGAGTGGGCAGACACTACTTCGGACAGAGACATGGCTGTCTGTAGAATAATTCCCTTATATGTCATCGCCTGTTACTCTACGTGAGTCGCGCTAGCACACTACGTAACATGCTTGCCTGCCGGTTTGATGATCATGTGTTCAAATCTCTGCGAGGTGGGGTTTATTGTCATTCACCTCTGCTACCAGGTCTAGTCAGCCTGAAATGGGCATAAGGAAACAGGGGTGGGCCGCTTGTGGGTTGGTTGTTATATAAACAATCACGAGGTTGTCTTTCATATAAACAATGACAGGTGTGATGTTGACAACGCCACTCATAGGGGTTGGTTTTAATATAAATAATAAAAGAGGTGATATTGACCACATAACTCATAGGGGTTGGTTTTAATCCATCCATCCATCATGTGCCATGGCGGTAAGCGTGGGCGGTCATGTTTTGCCATCTCACTCGATCACCAGAGTCGTGGATCAGCTCAGTGTTTCTGTCTCGACCATGCCACGAGGCCATGCCATCCAGTTATTTGCTTCTAGGTCTTCCTCTTGGTCTGTTCCCTTCGATCTTACCAGTTGTCACCAAGTTCTCCAATTCATTTCTTCACATAACATGCCCAAAAAATTTTGACTGTCTGCGTCTAATATCTCTAATCAGTTTACGATCTTCATTTGTTTCTTGAATGACTTGTTCATTGGTCTTTCTGGCTGTCCGTGGGTTTCTTTGCATTTTCCTCAGAAACCTCATTTCTACAGCCATCAGATGTTTTTCAGCTTGACTGCTCATTGTCCAAGCTTCACATCCATATAAAAGTACAGGTTCTATGTAGCACATCAACACTCTTTTTCTCGTTTCAATTGACATCTTTTTATTGGTCAGTATGTTTTTCATCTTGCTAAAGGCTACTTTTGCCATGGCGATTCTTGTTCTAATCTCTTCAAGGCACCTCCCATCAGATGTTATTACTGTTCCGAGATAATTGTACCTATTCACTTGTTGAAGAATATTCCCATTTACTTGTATATTACATTGTGGTATTTCGTTCTTCCTGGTGACTACCATAATCTGTGTCTTTTTACAATTTAATTCTAACCCTAGTTGTTCACTGTGTGTAACAACCGCATCTTCTAAATGTTGAAGATCCTGTTCATTGTCTAGAATCAAGACTGTATCATCTGTATATCTAATGTTATTGATGCATCGTCCCACAATGTTGATTCCTTCCATATCTTCAATATTTCTGATAACATTGTCACTGTACAGGGAGAACAGATCTGGAGACATTACACATCCTTGTCTCACACCTCTCTTAATAGACTGATATTGGCCTACTTCATTATTTCTGATTATCGATGAGTCCACACAACATGATTTTCTTGGCATCTATAAAGAAGGTAGTTTGCCATTGATTTCCTTCCCAGCAGTGACCATACTGGTCAGTGACCGTAGCCATTATCTCCTAAAAAAAGAGATCCTCTGCCTACCGTCGTGAAGGTGGAGACCATAACCTACAACTATCTGTCAGCTGCTCTCCATCTTCATCCACTACCTGCACCCATGGCTTCACGTAACCCTGATCGGGGGGCTAAACGGGTACTCCACCTTGCCCAAGGGTGTCCCGTAGGCTAGCGGAGGGAAGAAGGCGCCTTACTTCTCCTTTGATAGGGGATACCCCTATCCCGCTACCCTGTTTGGTTTTAATATAAACAATAAAAGAGGTGATATTGACCACATAACTCAGAGGGGTTGCTTTTCATATAAACAATGAAAGGGATTATATTGACAACATCACTCAACGGGGTTGGTTTTCATATAAACAATGACAGGGGTGACATTGATGACATGACGCAGAGGAGTTGGTTTTCATATAAACAATGACAGGGGTGATATATGCCACATCACTCAGAGAAGTTGGTTTTCACATAAACAATAAAAGAGGTGATATTGACAAAATTATCAGAGGAGTTGGTTTTCATATAAACAATGACAGAGGCGACATTGACAACATCATCAGAGGGGTTGGTTTTCATATAAACAATGACAGAGGCGACATTGACAACATCATCAGAGGGGTTGGTTTTCATATAAACAATGACAGAGGCGACATTGACAACATCATCAGAGGGGTTGGTTTTCATATAAAAATGCAAGACAATATGACGCAGATGGGGTGGTTTTCATATAAACAGTGAAATGGGTGATATTGACCACATGGCTCAGAGGGGTTGATTTTCATATAAACAATGACAGAGGTGATATTGACAACATCACTCAAATGGTTGGTTTTCATATTAACAATGACAGAGGTGTTATTTTTAAATATTGAGCACAACCCACTACTGGCAACACTGATCGCATTCTGGTGTGAACCTAAGGCCTATCCACGTCAATATGGAAGCATTATACTCGAGTTTCGCTCTCGTTTGAGCTCTTCAGTAGTGCATATCCTTGACCGGACCCGGAAACAAACCCCGGATCACTGGCGTGTGAAGCGGGTGTGTAAGCACTAGCCCACACGGCACATGCTGGACACGACCAAATTATCACAACAGATTACTACAACGTCACCCATCGTAGGCCGTAGCTCAAGATTTGCCCGATCGCCGCGACTGACGTCCGTCAATCGATGTGGACCCGAACGATCAGGTCTTCTCACTGGCAAGGCACACCAGACCGCCTAAGGTCCAGTGAGCAATAATCAGAGGTGTTGTCAGAGGTGAAAATAATAAGAGGTGTTATTAACAACATCACTCAAAGTAGTTTGTTTTCATATAAACAATGAAATAGGTAATATTGACCACATGACTCAACGTTGCTGCTTTTCATATAAACAGTGAAAGGGATTATATTGACAACATCACTCAACGGGGCTGGCTTTCATATAAACAATGACAGGGGTGACATTGACGACGTAACTCAGAGAGGCTGGTTTTCACATAAACAATGAAAGAGGTGATATTGACAACATCATCAGAGGGGTTGATTTTCATATAAACAATGACAGAGGTTACATTGACAACATCATCAGAGGGGTTGATTTTCATATAAACAATGACAGAGGTTACATTGACAACATCATCAGAGGAGTTGATTTTCATATAAATAATGACAGAGGTTACATTGACAACATCGCCAGAGGGGTTGGTTTTCATATAAACAATGACAGAGGTTACATTGACAACATCGCCAGAGGCTTTGGTTTTCATATAAACCAATAACAGAGGTGTTATTAACAACATCACTCAAAGAAGTTTGTTTTCATATAAACAATGACAGAGGTGATATTAACAACATCACGCAGAGGGGTTGGTTTTCATGTAAACAATGACAGAGGTGATATTAACAACATTACTCAAAGGGGTTGGTTTTCATATAAACAATGAAAGAGGTGACATTAACAACATCACTCAGAGGAGTTGGTATTCATATAAACAATGAAATAGGTAATACTGACCACATCACTCAACGAATATATCTGAGACAGACAGACAGACAGACAGACAGACAGACAGACAGACAGACAGACAGACAGACAGACAGACAGACAGACAGACAGACAGACAGACAGACAGACAGACAGACAGACAGACAGACAGACAGACAGACAGACAGACAGACAGACAGACAGACAGACAGACAGACAGACAGACAGACAGACAGACAGACAGACAGACAGACAGACAGACAGACAGACAGACAGACAGACAGACAGACAGACAGACAGACAGACAGACAGACAGACAGACAGACAGACAGACAGACAGACAGACAGACAGACAGACAGACAGACAGACAGACAGACAGACAGACAGACAGACAGACAGACAGACAGACAGACAGACAGACAGACAGACAGACAGACAGACAGACAGACAGACAGACAGACAGACAGACAGACAGACAGACAGACAGACAGACAGACAGACAGACAGACAGACAGACAGACAGACAGACAGACAGACAGACAGACAGACGTGTAAATTACACAACGGTGCCTCAACATAAAACGCGACGCGCTGTCAACAGTCACAATTATTTACACATTATAGTCCTCATTGTTGACATTTCGAGGGTAAATTCGATATGGTCGATCAAATTAGCTTCATTGTAACCCAGACAGAGAAGGAAGAGAAAGAAAGCTCTGCAAATTACATCGACATGACTTCTTCGCATCGACTTCTTCCTGCTTAAAGGAGTGGAACCTCAAAAACATACAGGGTCACCGGATCGTCTGCAACCTTTACTACCCAGGTAATCTGATTGTACCCTGTTCAGACTTGGAGCCCAGACCCATGGGAACAGTACCACCTCCAGAAGATTCCAATAGATGGCCGATAAGCGAGTGTGCCAGCCACGGCATTAAAGCGGTTCCTAATGTTTTGTGTAATCTCAACTGTAAGGGAAACACACATAAATACGGCTAGTAAATAATTACATAAAAATTGATACAGGACAGAAGTATTTTTAAAACTTATCACGGCTCGCACGTCGGCTCAGCTTAAAATGCGTACTAATAAATGTATTGTGCAGTAGGCTTTCAGTTTAGTGCGCAACATTCAGTAAAATCTCGAGTATTGTGCGCACGTTTTGTACTCTAATTTTGTATTTCAATTATAGATGCGCATTACATTCATAATGTTCTCATTGTTTCTTCGCGGGCCTATTGTAGACTTTATTCAAACAGTAAACATTAACAGATATGGTTCCGTCGCCCTGCTACTGAGTGAGTGCGTGGCGCGACACTGTGAGCTGTGAGTTTAGTGTGAAATGCTTTTGAATCTGCCCAAGGTGTTTTGGAATGTGACTGCGTGTTCGGAGCGATAGCAGCTGGCTATGTCCCAGAGTTGACCGGTTTTTGCCTTATGCAGAAATGCATGGCTGCTGGGCCTCTGGTTGACTGCCACTGCCGTCGACGATGAACTGTATTTTCGTGGACTGTGTGGGTCAACATCTAGGAAACATCCAGATGGGAAAATGACTGCCGATTCCATCAGAGGTAAACTGGATGTTTCGTGGGGGACTATTGTGTTGACATTCTGGCGGCGGCATTATGCGCAGTGTATCTGTTTGGGTTGTTGTTTGTCGAGACTCCTGTCTTTTCCACTGTTCACATTTGGCAGTGGGGAGCGTTTTGTGTGATATTCACTGGCACGGGAACGGAGCATAATGGGGACGACCCGTTGCTGTGAAGCTGGAACCGTGACTAACTAACTAACTAACTAACTAACATTAACAGACATGAGTCTTCGCACAGATAACAACATTAATGTAGTTACTGTGCTACAGTGTTCGATTGTCGTCGAGAATTCATCTTCAAATACTGAACATACGACATACATATGACGCCGATTGTCCTGTTTCCCTTACAGTTGAGATTACAGGCAAAAAGTGCTCTTGGAAAGGGTTGGCTGGCGTACGGTGACCCAGCAACACTACTTTGTGCCTCTCCGTATTTTGTACATAACATTATTCCCGTGATTCTTATAATGTAGCCGTTTTAACGTTTGGTTTATTCTGATGACAGCTTTTTATAGCATCTCAAGTCACGTGACTCATTCTTCTTGTAGTCTGCTAGATGCCATGTTTGACTGGTCACATTTTTTTAAAATATCCTATTTATTTACGAGAAATTATGCTGGATGTATTGTGGCATGGAGGAATATCAACGGCAGAGTTGATCCAGAAAACCAAAGACCGAGATCTGTGGAGAGTCATGAACGCCTACGCCAGTCAGCGCGGCACTTGATGATTATGATATCCTATGTACAGGAGATCGCTGTCAACATCAGCATTTTACTGCTGTTGTTGATGTCTTGGCAAGTTTTACGTTCAGTAGTTTGTCATTGCTTTCTTATTGACCGGCTTCCATACCAACACGTTAAAACCCAGCAAAATGCGGTCTGCTGCCAAATCGGTCGCGGCTGTGTTTCGAACGCGGGTAAGCGGGCTTACGAATCGCGTCCGTAAATTCTTAGCGACGGAGCCCAGCGCTGGTCACATGGTCTTGCTATTAAAAACGATATTTGTGTAGAGTTGCTTTAATGGTAGTGACAACTGAAAAGCTGATACAGTCGCTGTTTGGTACCATGCTTCAATGATGATAGCTCAACTACTACTAACTACTACAGTCGTTCTCTGACACCGCGTTTCAGTGGCGATCACTGATCTGCTACTACGCTGGCTTTCTGGCAGTTTGTGTCAACGGTGATCACTTATATGCCGCTACAGTTGCTGTCTCACATCGCCTTTCAATGGTGATCAATGTTATGCTACAACAGTCGCTGCCTTAAGCCTTGTTTCAATGGTGATAACTGGTGTGTTACTACAGTCGCTGTCTGACAGTGTTTCAGCCTCTCTATCAATTTGTAAACCTCTGTTAAATACTAGATAGACATGTGTTTAAGCCGACTATATGGGCCCGGTCAAACAATTCCCTGCTTTATTTCTTTGCCCACCACGGAGATTGACAATCGTATCTTACAAATATCCAAAAGCTTATTATCGGTACTCTTCATTGTTCTTGTTTGAGTAAGTCCTTGTTCAGTTTCCCAGTTCATGTTACTCTATCAGAATACAATGATCTATCTGAGTGAGAAAGTAAGATCTGCCAACAATTAGCTGGCTGTAAGCCGCCATGATGAACGTAAGCCCCTGTGATAAATGTGATCCCCTGCAGGACACGCCAATCCCGAGATAGATGTGAGCTTGCGGTAAGAACCTTTGAACAATGTTTTCTTTCACTCCTCCTAGTTGTGATTACTGTACATAAGCCATAGACTAGCCACTGTTGACACTCACGGACTTATCAGTTTTACTTCAATCAGTCAGCTGATTGCCTGGGCAACAGATACGTGATGAGTTTGTCTGTTCGCTGTTATTGCTTGTATTACTGGTTTTGCTTGTAGTGCCTCTCCACAACAGCACTTCTATTGCTCAGTGCTCTACTAATTAGGGCAGTCACTATTTGTCTGGGATCTTCTAAAGAGATAGAAGACGCCGCCTTGTGTGGCTTGCTTGCTACGTCTGGTTAACTCAATGAAAACGACTATTCATTGCTCATTAAATTTCGGGCACTCTCTGTCTTGTCTCCACCTTACAGTAGTAACGTGCTCCAATGACTCCAAGAGCTATGCCGACGGTAGCACAGCTACTGGTATATTGTTCCTAAAATTGTAAGCTTTTCCCCCTTCAATATCTGTCCCAATTTCAAGCTAGTAAATACTTTGTCGCAAATAATATTCTTTCCAATATTTCCAAGCCTTTCACCATGTCCATTACAACTCTTTCTCCTTGGTTTTTTTTCTTGTGGTTGCCCATGTTCTCTGCCGGTGTAAACTTGCATATTGAAGTATCACTGTCTCAGCAGCATCCAATTGTTATGCCATGTTTACTAAGTTTTGAGGGAATATATTGCTTCAAAGGGCATCTTCTTCTAAACGTACCTAACTGCTCATCAATTGTTACATTGCACGGCGGATCATAGCAACCCTGTAGATTTTTAGCCCAATTGTTGAATACTTGCTTTATTGGCTCCAATTTATCATTTCGTTCATGTTGTCATATTATCAAATCGTAAACATCTGGAAATTGCGGTAAATCTATTTCGTTGCATTGCCTTTGAAAATACTGCGCGTCCATGTTCTTAGCTCCAAAGTTGATCAATAGCTTCATGTTTTGATTTATACACACCAGCCAAAATCAAAACTACAAAATTATACTGCAGTTCAATTATCTCCAGAGTTTGCCATTTGTTCTGCAGGTTGCTGTCTTTCTTGGAGTGAAGTACCAAGTAATGTCTTTATTTTTCGAAAGGGACATCAGTCCTTGGTCTTTAGTCAATTCTGAACTTACATGTGTACTTGAATACTTATTTTAATGTTCACTTCACTCTCACAACTATTTTCTTCAATAGATAGATGTTCTTTACTTGATACATTTGAAACACTTCTTGGCGGAATAAATTCATCACTGCTACACTAATTTTATGAATCTTCCTCACCGTTATCAATAATATTTGAAGCAACAGCACTTTGACAGCCATAGAAAGATCTTACATCAATGATTCCAACACGTTTATGTCAAAAGTGTGCAGGGAAATGTCAAATGGAGAGTAAAGTACTTTCAGTTTTGGCAATATGATTGCATCATCATTAAAAGATCGCTGACTTCTTTTATGAATAAGTTTTGCCCACCTGCTGAAAATACTGTGTTATGAAGTAATCAAGTTTAATATCAATTAATACTGAAAATATGCTAATTTTCTATAGAAAATACATTAGGGTCCAGTCGATCCAACAAGTTTAAAAGACGTATCAAAGTACACGTAATGTTCATGCGATTTTTAAAATATTTCAGCATGGTTTTGAGGAATATATTGCTAACAATGTCATAAAATATCAAACATATTAAATCAAATTTAAGGAAAGTATAGAAAGCGAAAGTCAACACTGGGGGTCTATTTGGACCACATGGTAGTTCTAGAGTTAATAGAGTCCTTTACTTTGCTTGACCACTTACTCAATGCATCTAACGGGTTTAAGAGGGTCATTTACTTTACTTCACCACATATCCAATGCTATTTAATACGCAGTGACCCGTGTTGTTTACAAAGTCGATCGACTAACACTGTCTACACCGCCCATAAGACACTCGTCGCAAGTAGGGTGAAATGCTTTAGACAAGATGTCCGCTTTACAAGAGGGAATGGAATTGGAAATTATACGTCTTTAAAAGTATCATATGTACACCTAGATTGTTAAGATTTGAAGAGGAGTAGGGAAAATCTCTGGTTAACATTTGAAGAGAAATATGACAACTCTCGGTTCGCGCCACGCTGGTAACTTACGGGTTATATGAGCCTGTCGCTCAGAAACAATGGCAAACTACTGAGCGTAATCTTGCCTAGTACATCAACAGCAGCTAAAAATGCTGGTGTTTACTGCAACGTCCTGTAAGGGATATGCAACATTTAAAAAAAAATGACAACTCTCGGTTAACACTTGAAGAGCGGTATTTAAAATCGGATGGTTAACATTTGAAGAGAAGTGTGTACAAGTTGCGGGTTAACATTTGGAGTGAGGTATACACAAATTAATGGTAAACATTTGAAGTAAAGGTGTATCCAACTTCCAGATTATATTTGAAGTGATGTATATACATACAACTTAGTATTAACATTTGAAGTGAGGTATGCACAAACCGATGGTTAACATTTAAAGAAAGTGTGTGTGCACCTTCCTGATTGACATTTGAAGAGAGGAGGCGCATGAAGTAGTTCGGACATATTAAGAACGAACGATCGAACGAACAAACGAACGAACAAACTTTATTTTAAAAGGGTAACATAGTGGGCACGCAGGCCCGTCTTACATTCGGCCCTTTCAATCACTCATCTTTCATTCATCAAATGTGCATGTTACATTAACATAGGGGGAAAAAACATTGTCAAATGGATTTTGTAAGCATAAACAATGCATATTACGCATGATACATTCCCATGAGAAAACAAAAAAAACATTGTCAAATGATAGTTGTAAACATAAACAGTCATATTGCAATGTTGTGGGACACATCCCCGATCCACCCTCATATCCCGCAGCCACCAACACATCCCCCACCCACCAAACCTCCCTGACCCACTCACACATACCTCCACGCACTCACACAGAACCAGGCAAACATACATGCCGACACCCACCCACTGATCCCCCACCCACACACATTTCCCCACCCACACACACATCCTCACACACCAAGAAGAAGAAGAAGAAGAAGAAGAAGAAGAAGAAGAAGAAGAAGAAGAAGAAGAAGAAGAAGAAGAAGAAGAAGAAGAAGAAGAAGAAGAAGAAGAAGAAGAAGAAGAAGAAGAAGAAGAAAGAAGAAGAAGAAGAAGAAGAAGAAGAAGAAGAAGAAGAAGAAGAAGAAGAAGAAGAAGAAGAAGAAGAAGAAGAAGAAGAAGAAGAAGGAGGAGGAGGAGGAGGAGAAGGAGGAGGAGGAGGAGGAGGAGGAGGAGGAATAGGAGGAGAGGAAGAAGAAGAAGAAGAAGAAGAAGAAGAAGAAGAAGAAGAAGAAGAAGAAGAAGAAGAAGAAGAAGAAGAAGAAGAAGAAGAAGAAGAAGAAGAAGAAGAAGAAGAAGAAGAAGAAGAAGAAGAAGAAGAAGAAGAAGAAGAAGAGGAAGAAGAAGAAGAAGAAGAAGAAGAAGAAGAAGAAGAAGAAGAAGAAGAAGAAGAAGAAGAAGAAGAAGAAGAAGAAGAAGAAGAAGAAGAAGAAGAAGAAGAAGAAGAAGGAGGAGGAGGAGGAGAAGGAGGAGGAGGAGGAGGAGGAGGAATAGGAGGAGAGGAAGAAGAAGAAGAAGAAGAAGAAGAAGAAGAAGAAGAAGAAGAAGAAGAAGAAGAAGAAGAAGAAGAAGAAGAAGAAGAAGAAGAAGAAGAAGAAGAAGAAGAAGAAGAAGAAGAAGAAGAAGCCACACACACATACCCCCCCCCCCCCGCCAACCCACACATCCCGCACCTGTCCATACACATATCCCGCACTCTCACAATTTTCCCCACCCACCAACACACACATCAGCCAATCTACACCCACTCACCTACCCAATATTCGCCACCTCTCAACTACACATCCCCACCAAAGAGAAGGCAGCAGCATCATCTATCACTGTGTGTTCACAACGGGAGTCTCTAGGACTATAAGGCTATAGGCAGATCTAAAATGGATACTCTCCAATATCTATTATATAAACTCCAACTAATTGTAGTCTAGGTGCCACATTTGAGCGTCCCGTGTCTTCCAATGACTACCTGGCTAAGATACAGAGCTCAAGTTGATGTCAAACTGGTAGTAAAATAAACTAGACAATAGACTTAAAAAAGAAAAACATAAAACACATATGTGTTTTACATTCAGGACTTGTCGGTGTACTCCGTCGGTATTTTAAAATACATGGTTTATCAGTAAATGGTAATCATCACAAGTAATGTTAGAAACGATATTGACAAAGAACAAGAGGGTTACCTGGGTTGGGACATATAAAATAATAACAGTAAGAATACAAACCATATACGTACTTGCTGTGGCAATATATGGCTGTGGAACTTTAATATTTAACAAATCAACTGCAAGCACATAGGCCCCTATCAATATAATTGTTACAGAAGAGGCTTTGGCGGACAAGAAAAGAGCAAATCTGTCAACGAGAATTCAACACCGAAGAACATTTGTTATTAAGACAAATGAAATTGATGGAAACGAAATTCAGTTCAGTTCAGTTATCAGTTGGGGTATCTTCATTGCACTCCGGACATGTCCATAGGTGCTCAGATCCTCCCCCCAGCATATGCATCAGCGTCCGGTGGCTAATAGTGCCAGTTCTGTGTTGGTTGACGAGGCGCCTTATTTTCCCGATGTACCTCTCGCGTCAGGCCGTGCCGATTCTTACTCCCAAGTCTTTCATCCTGGACAGCGATGTGGATTCACTGACGTCAAAGTCCTCTGTTCTCGCTCTGTCTTTGAGGACGTTAATAACATCGACACGATCCATGGGCTGGCCATCTACAGGGGGTGCAGAGCCAGCCAGTTTATCATCTCGTTCATTTCCCTTGACTCCCGCATGTCCCGGGACGAAGATGAAGGTGACTTTACGGACAACAGACTTCCGCAGCGACTCAGTCCACTGTCTACGTACAGATCCAGCTTCGACCTTCTGAATCATGCTCATTGAATCACTTAGTACACACACGTTGGTATAATGCTGTGATTCCAGCCATATGAAAGCCTGTGTGACTGCCATCACCTTCATCGTCATGCTGCACGTGGTCATAAAGTAGGCACCACTGGATTCTTGAACGGTTCGGCCCGCTGAACGGGCTGTAAATGCCCACGCACTTCTCTGCTGCTTTACAACAGATCCATCTGTATAGATGAGCACTTCGGGGCCATCTGAGTGTTCATAGATGAGCGCGTTAACCTCTGCATTGACAGCGGCAGGGTTCTGCTCTCTGCACCGTCTGTCGAGTGTGATAATGCAGGAGAAAGTGCACTTAAAAGCTGGAGGCACAGGCACCCATTCCTTGCCGGGGTTGATACTGGTCAGACTGCAGACCTGTCTGACGACATCTTCCGCCCGACCCATCCATGATTTGCCCCTCTTTAGCCTGTCACCCTTTTCTCTGAATATAGCATCATGCAGAGGGTGCTGCTCATCTGCACTTATTTTTAAGTATGTACGAGCTCTCCAGAACTTGATCCTGTGTTCCATTGACGGGAAGTCAAGGAGGTATCTCACTACTACACAGCTGGTGTCTCTCGTGCAGCCCAAAATGATGTGCATGGCTTCGTTTTGTACCTTTTCAAGTCTTCTAATCTGTGTAGGGCTGACAGTGATGATGGCCAGGGCGTACTCGATGCGTGAAAGCACCAGTCCTTGGAACAGAAGTATTAGCAGTCTTTGCTCGATATTGCCAGTTACTATGATTCTCATTGCTGACAAACCTTTTCGAGCTTTCGTTATGACATAATCGACATGATCTCTGAAGGACAGGCTACGATCAAGCCTCACGCCAAGATATGTCATTGACTGGGTTCTACTCAAAATGCTCCCATCCATTCTTACTGCCGGCAGGTCTGTGTTCACAATATGGTTGTTCAGGGAGAACCATGTAACCGATGCCTTTGCAGGGTTGACAAGGGCACTTGCGTCATCACACCATGGGGAAATTCGATCTAGTTCGCCCTGCATATAATTGGCAACCGCCTGTCTATCTCGACCCTGTCGATACACGAGAATGTCGTCAGCAAATGACAGAGTCCTATCCCTCCCGTCCAACTGTTGTTCAGTGATCGGCACCGTATACACGTTGAAAAGTACTGGTGACAGTGGTCAACCCTGCGGTAATCCTGGACATATCGTTATCGGCTCAGAAGACCAACTCCCGCATCTTAGCACCTTCTTCCTTTGGAGCAGAACTGCAGCTATCCATCGTACAAGGTGAGGGTGCACTTTCAGTTTGAGGAGGGTTTGCATCAAGTGCTCGAAAGATACTCTATTGTATGCGTCCTCTAAGTCTATGGCGGCCGCACATGTCTCTTCTCTGACCTGAAATCTTTCGTAAGCATCTTGAGCAAAGACAAATGCATTCAGCCATGACTCTTTGTTACGTCTGTATCCTCCAAGTGTGGGCGGGAAGCAGCTGAGTTGTTCCAAGTCACAAGTAAGTCTGTGTGCTACAATTTTCTCCAGTAGCTTGCCAGCAGTGTTCTGCATCGTAATGATTCTGTAGCCGCTTATCTTGGAATGGCCTTTGTTTGGTTTTGGCAGCGGCAGCAAGTAGCTGTGTAGCCATTCTTCTTTGATCTGACCCCTCTGGATACTGGTGTTGAATTCTCTGGCTAGTTCTTCCATGTCATCATCTGATATCACCAGTAGGTCACCATATCGGATGCCGTCTGGGCCTGGGGCGGTGTTAGGTGATTTCTTGAGCATCGCATGCATTATCTCAGCTGTGATTATCCATTCTTCGTCTGTCCCGACCCCCTCGCACAACTTAGAGAGTGTCGTTGTGGTCCTCTGTCTGGCCGGCTCGTCTTCCTGGTCAGTCTGTTCTATGTAGCGTGCAATAAGGGCCTTACCTTTGTCCGCATCCGACTTTTTCCATGTGACGTTTGTGCCTTGAAAGTCTGGAATACCACTACGTTGTGCAGCGCCGTTCGTGCTCTTATGGCGGCTCCATAATGTCGTAAGAGATCGCTCGGAGCACACCTTCCTGCAGAACCCGTCCCATTTCTCTGCCTTGGTCTGTTTGGCGCAGGATTTGAATAAAGTCATCGTCCTATGGACTTCAGTCTTCAGGTTCGCCAACTCAACCTGTGGCATGTTAGCCTTTCTGGCCTTTTGCCAGTCTTTGACAGCCTGCCTCTTTCCCAGCAATGCCTTCGCATCCTCTCCATTCCACCATGGTGGCTGCAACCATCTTTCTTGTCTCCTGCGGGAGGAAGTTAGTTTTCTTCTTCTGATCTTGCTTATGGCGTCTTGACCAGTTGTTGTACGGGAAGGCATTTGTCTTGTTTTTTTTACTCATGGCCCTGTCTTTCTTGATCAGGATGACACAAGGGTAGTGGTCACTATCGTGGTATCCCAGTGTGCCCCACCGGCACCTTGGTGCGATGGTGGGCGACACCAGAGCCAAGTCAATGACGCTGTCATAGTCACCTGGTCGAGTGGCTATTCTAGTGACCTTCCCATCATTCAGACAGACTAGGGCAGCAGATGCCAGGGCGTCCTCCAGATCTTCTCCCTGTCTATTGGTGATGCAATTCCCCCATTGACTGCCTCTGGCATTCAAGTCCCCACAGTAGATGATATGCCTTTCATCCATATCGAACAAACTCTGCCATTGTCGCACGTCGACCTTCACAATTCGCGCATAAACGTTCACGATTACAAGCTGCACTGGCGTCATTATTGTTAATGCCTGCACTTGCAGGGCATCACTGTTCCAGGAAGACATGTCGATCTCAGACACCAGTATGTTGTCGCGGACCTGAATGGCCTGTCCGAGGTGCCGCCTGTTAAGGAATCCCTGAAATCCCGCAACATTGACTGTTCCGTCGCAGAGCTGTGTTTCTTGTAAGACTAAAATATCGTTTCCGTAGAGTAGTTTTTCGAGAATGGGCCGGCTTTGACTAAATGATGCACAGTTCCAGTACAGTACTCGAACGTTTCTGATACCCAATCTGTCACATTTTAATCGCCTTCTGCTTGCGCCTGCCCTCTTCCCACGCTGTATCCTTGCCGGTCGTCTGGTCGTCATGTTAGGCTTAACTATCGCCACCGGGCGCCGATGCACGGTCCGAACTCCATTTCACCTCGAAAAACACACTTAATCCATAAACATTTCGGAAAAAACACGTTCTATTTTACGGGACGAAGAAATGTCCCGCCATCTTGCTTCAAGGGAACTCATCGAGTTCGGAAAACGGAATATTCCGCCTCCGGAAACGAAATATTTTGAGCATATAACAAGAAATGAAAGTCTGTAAAAGATAACTGTAGAGGGAGGTGTACCAGCAAAGAGGAATGCAGGAAGATCACAACGTAAATGGATTCACAATGTGGTAATTTACACATGACAGAACAGAGGCAGGCCATCTGGCTTATTATAGAAAGACATGTTAGAAGACTGTTACCGGGGCAAAGTACTGCACTGAACAAGCTGCTGGATGATTTATTGGTGATCAATACATTCCAACAAAGAAACCGGCCAGAATCATTAGCCTACTTGTGCAGCCTGTTGTCTATAGGGTTTCCAGTACAACAGTGATTTTGAGAGAACTGAGATGTGTAGCACAACATGTAATAGATGAAACAATTCTATAAACATCAGCCTGTAGATGTACTGAGCACACTGTACTTGTCTTTGTGTTTACCTAAACAACTAATTTTACTAGGCACAGAGGACTTGTCAACAAAGAATTTACTTTAGTGCCGAGAAAGCAAGACCATTTTCCAGAGCAGTCGCCATGTGGTGTATATACTGGGATCTTTTTTTGCTTTTTTAACCAAGAGACTTACCGAGGATACGAACATACTATTGGATCCTCCGCTGCGATGGTTCTAACTAGATAGACAGGCAGACAGACAGACACAGTGGTGGGCGTATGAACGGGCGGAAACCATAACCGTGTCAAGGGCTTCATGCCGAGAGTGTTCCGTGACTGCAACCACTCGGAGATAAGATTAATCCCGCAGCACCTTGAGCCTGTCTGCAATCGTGGGTGTGAACAACATGTATCGCATACACACTACTCGAATACTTCTTGTACATCCCAGCATCACCTGCATAGCCTTATTTAGTTTCACCATCTGACTCTTTGACGCCGTGAGCAGTCCCAGTCCATTCTCAATTACTGAGAGAATTAGACGTTGATAGGGTATGAATTACATTCTTTGCTTCACGTCCAATGTCGCCATAATATTCCACGCACCGAGTCCCTTCTTATCAGTTCTCATAACAACTGCTTCCACATGATTCCTGAATGATAGGCTTCCGTCGAATGTGATTTTCATGTATGTCAGTTTACTCTGTGTTAATATTCCTGCCATGTATTGAGAATTATTGAGACTTGAGAAGTCAGCCTTAACAATCCCATGTCCAGAGAACACCTTAACACAGACGCTGTATCTGGGTTAATGTCACTGCCCATCTCTGTACACCAATTGATCACTTTGTTTAAATTGTATCCTGCAACTCTTGCGCTATTTGCATCATGTCTTTTCTCTGCTTAAATACCCACGGACATCATCTGCAAATGTCAGTATCTTTCCAGTCCTTGGTGCATCAATGCCTGCAATCTTGCTTGCGTATCGGGGGTAATAATGCAACAATCTTTTCTATTAGTTGCCAAATACACTCTTCAAACTGATAATCCTATAGCCATCCAGTTTTGATAGCCTGCTTTGATAATGGGATTAAATAGCTGTGCACCTACCATTGGGGCACTGATGCTGTGCTAATCTCATATTAAAATAAGTAGCCATCTCCTCCGTCATTGTTTAATATCTCAGTCTCTAATTATTTTTTCATGTTTCACCTTGTCAAATCTCTTAGTGTTGTCAATAAAGCACAAATTATGCATCTCGTATGTTCATTTCAATCGTTCTTTCTGGACATGAAATATTATACCAACTGTATTTCCATTAACTTAACGTCAGCCTGCTTAATCTTTCAGCCTCTGTTCCATTGTGCTAGCTGTGCTACAAGTGTAGTGTTCCACACAGCTTCGGGGGAACGGAAAGAGCTAAAGTGTGTGTGGTTACAGTGGAGATATCTAGGACTGGCGTACGTTACGTTTGGAATCAGGCTTTACAAATAATAATCATTTTCTGTAGTAGTGAGTGGCCTCCACGTAGGGCTGAACAAGTTTCCTCCTCCGGCAGACTTTGTTTTTCGTATTCTGGCTTTGTTTTTTTATGTTCACACCGACATATGAGTTCTCTTAATGTAGACAAATGGCAAGATTGAGGGGGATAGAACAAGAGGAAGGTAGAGAAATAAATACATGGATGGCTTGGCCACGTGGTGTAGTCGAGATTACCTCATCATCATCATCATGTGTCATGACGATAAGCATGGGCGGTCATGTTTCGCCTTCTCACACGATCACCAGAGTCGTGAATCAGCTCTGTGTTCTTGTCTCGGTCATACCAAGAGGCTAAGCCATCCAGGTATTTACTTCTCTGCCTTCCCCTCGATATTTTCCCGTCAAACATGTCAGTTGTCACCAAGTTTTCCAATGTATTTCTTCTCCGTGTCCAAAAACATTGTGATTATCTACGTCTAATTTCTCTAATCAGTTTATGGTTTTCATTTGTTTCTTGTAGGACTTGTTCGTTGGTTTTTCTGTCCGTCCATGGTATTCTTTGCATTTTCCCCAGAAACCACATTTCCACAGCCATTAGATGTTTTTCAGCCTGTCTGCTCATTGACCACGCTTCACATCCGTACAAAAATACAGGTTCTATGTAGCACTTCAACACTCTTTTTCTCGTTGCAATTGACATCATTTTATTGGTCAGTATGTTTTCCATCTTGCAAAAGGTTACCTTTCACATGGCGATTCTTGTTCTAATCTCTTCAAAGCACCTCCCATTAGATGTTATGACTGTTCCAAGATAGCTGTACTAACTCACTTGTTTAAGAATGTTCCCATTTACCTGTACATTACATTGTGGTATTTCTTTCTTCCTAGTGACGACCATAATCTGTATCTTCTTACAATTTAGTCCTAATCCTAATTATTCACTATGTGCAACTAAATGTTGCAGATCCTGCTCATTGTCTGCAATCAAGACTGTATCATCTGCATATCTAATGTTATTGATGTTACGTACCCCAATGGTGATTCCTCTCACAACTTCTAAATTTATATATATATATATATATATATATATATATATATATATATATATATATATATATATATATATATATATATATATATATATATATATATATATATATTCCCTGTACAGGGAAAAAAAGATCTGGAGACTTTACACATTCCTGTCGCAAACCTCTCTTAATTGGTTTATATTGACCTATTTCATTATAAATCTTTATGGCAGCTTGTTGTTTCCAATATATGTTTTTTTAAAGTGTAAGGTCTTTCTCATCAATTTGTCGATCTGCAGGCATCATCATCATGTTGATATGTCTTTCTGTATCGAAAAACTTTGTTTAGTCAATAAAGCAAAGATGTGGGTTTTTATTTACTTCTATAGAGAGCTTAATTTATGTTCTCAACATATGCACAGCATCTAATGCTATTATCATTTCTTTTGTGATGTTGTCTGGACCCGAAGTCTTGCCTGTTTTCATATGGTTAAAAGCATTCTGAACTTCCATCTTCAATATTTATGGTCCTTGATTATTCTTCCGAATAGCATCCTGTCTTGTATCATCATAAAGGTCTTTTGCATTATCTGACCACGCATGCAAATTCTGATCTATTTCTGTTAACGTTTTGCCATCTTCGGTTTTTAGGCCGCCCGTTGGTATATGTGTTCTTTTGTTAGTGATGTCATTAATTCTTTTGTGCATTAATTTGGTATTCTAGGTGTTGTATTGGTTTTAAATTTCCCTGCAATTTTCCTCAAGCACATCCTCTTTTTCCTTCTTGCATTGTGTTCTAATATTCCTGTGAATCTCTTCATATTTTTCATAGTTATTTTGGTTACTTCTTATTATTTCATGAGTTTTAAGATGTCTTTCGTCATCCATTTCTAACGTCTCATCATCTTTATTTTTGGGATGGTTGTTTCTGCAGCTTGGTTGACTTATTTCTTTAATATTTAACTTTGGCCGTTGACATCTTGAAATAATATTTCCATATTGGATAATGAAATAAATCTTTTCTTTACCTTTACGTAGAATATATATTTTATCTCCCCACTCTTCAGTGCAAGTAGATAAATTATTGTGTTTCTTGGTGCATATTTGACCTTATTTAATGTTATGTGTATATTGCTTATGATTAATCTTAGGCTCTGTAGCAGTCTGCGCTTGGTATAGTTTTTACGACTTTTAAGGCATTTCAAAATCTTCTGTTGATAAGAATGTAATCAGTCTGATTTCTGATCTTATGGCCCATAATCTCCTTGGGTGTTGTTTGATACCAGGTATTTCAAATAATCATATTATGAACTTTGGTCGACTGTACAGGTCTGCAACCTCTTTTATTCTATTCCCCTAGTCCATACTTGCCTACAATGGATGTCGTTTTGATTTCCAACTTTAGCAATAAAGTCACCCATTGTTATATTTAATTCTGAATGCTTACGTTTCAAGAAATTTTTCAAAATCTTTATTTATATAGATTACTTCAGGAGCCTCTATTTACCAGAACATTTCCTAGTACATAATTTAGGATATTCAGTGGACAAACAGCCCAGGTCAATTCTTTACACGCATAGATGCGAGTTTGAATCCATGATCCCCAGGTCAGCAAGCAAACGTGCTAAACTCTGAATAATGTCGTTGAACTCATTGAAAATTAGTTGAAATCGCGAGCAATAAGTATTGCGAGGGTCTAGTGTCAAATTATGACTCCAAAAGCGATGGGTATAGTTGATATAGCTTCTTTTTATACCTTTCACGTTAATGAGTCGTAGTTCTACACTCAACTCTTATTTTCTACTGCCTTTTTCTACCGACTTTAGCTCTCCCCCTCCCCCTATCCCATCCTCATCTCGTAAAAGAGCTAACTTTTAAGAACAACGGGCAGCTTTTTATGAAAGTTATAATAAGTTTAGCTAGACGTCTTCTAGTCCTGGTGGCGCGTGGCTTAATGGACATGTCTTATTTGACTATGAACAAATGGGCACGTATTCGCCCTTTAGGGAGTTGGGTGTTCTTCGAGTTCGCTCTGTCTGGCATTTTGTCAGCCACTTCGCCAGTCTTGTCTCCTTGTATTAACCTCCAATTTTAACGTCTATCTTTTTACTGACTTTCTGTCTGACTCTCTCTCTGTCTGTCTGTCTGTCTGTCTGTCTCTCTCTCTCTCTCTCTCTCTCTCTCTCTCTCTCTCTCTCTCTCTCTCTGTCTCTCTCTCTCTCTCTATCTATCTATCTATCTATCTATCTCGCTCGCTCTTTATCTCTCTCTATTTTCCCTTTCTCTTTATATATATATATATATATATATATATATATATATATATATATATGTGTGTGTGTGTGTGTGTGTGTGTGTGTGTGTATATATATATGTGTGTGTGTGTGTGTGTGAGTGGGTGTGTGTGTGTGTTTGTGTGTGAGAACATATTTTACCCCCTGTTACCAGACGTTGACCAAACTTGGTTGAACATCAAGAATACAACTCAAACTATAGCAGAAGAATGTCTCGGTGTGTTAACCACGCATAGAAAGAACAGATGGTTCAATCAAAAATGTGAAGAAGCAGTCATTAGGAAAAAGAACGCCAGACAGTTGTGGTTAAATGACATCAACAACATCCAAAATGTAGAGCAATATAGAACTGAATGTAAAGAGGCTACAAAAATAGTTCGGCAGCAGAAGCGAGAATATATGAGTAATATAATCAAAGATATGGAAACTAATAACCAGAAAAACGAATCCAGAAAGTTTTTTTAAAGAACTGAAGTCAATAAAACGAGGGCACCAACACAACACATATGGTTTAAAAGACAAAAATGGGAATATGATAAATACCAATGTAGAAATGTGTAACACATTGAAAGAATACTTTGTTGAATTACGAAATTGTGAAGCTCCAAGTAACACTTTCACACAGGAAAAGGTTCTAACGTGTGAACCACAAATTGAAAAACTTGCTTTTGAAGAAATCCTATATGTTGCTTGCTTGCTTGCTTGTGTTCGTTGGCTTGAGCTCCAACGCGAAGTCCTGTATGTCGGATGAAGGCATCCTGTTGTCCAACATCAGTGTGATGCCATACAGGACCTGAGATTTGCTATATGTAATAACACAACTTAAAAACAATAAGGCAACTGGGGCTGATGAAATTGCTGTTGAGTTTATAAAGGCAGGTGGCCATGCATTACATCTAAAGCTATACGAACTAATAGTTAAACATCTGGAGGACAGAAGAACTACCCCATGATGGAAAGAGTCATTATTGATACCTATCTTTAAGAAAGGAGACAAGTTCCAATGTGAAAATTATAGAGTGATATCACTACTGTCCACAAGCTATAAGATACTATCCGCGGTATTATTAAATAGATTATAACCATATTCAGAAGACATATTAGGTGACTACCGGTCTGGTTTTAGACAAAACAGATCAACAATAGATCAGATATTTATCTTACGACAAATAGCCGAGAAAAATTGGGAATATAAAAGAGATCTCCATAACATTTTCGTGGATTTTAAAAAGGCTTATGATAGTGTCCATAGGAATAGTCTATGGAATGCTATGCAGGAATTTAAATACCAAGGAAGTTAATAAACATGACCAGACTATGCATGGAAGATACTTATAATATAGTAACATATAAAGGCAGGAAATCAGACCCTTTCCAAATAACATCTGGCTTGAAACAGGGTGATGCACTATCGCCGCTCCTTTTCAATCTGGCTTTAGAGAAAGTTGTAAGGAAGGTAAAGGAGGAATGTGATATTGGAGGAACATCCAGACTGCTTGGTTATGCAGATGATATAGATATTATGGGGGGAAATGAACAAAAGACATCGGAAATATTGACTCACTTAAAGTTAAAAGCTCAACAAATGGGGCTGGTTATCAACCAAGATAAGACAGAATATGTGGTAATTTCAAGAGAAGGAACGGCTAAAACCTCTGGCCACATACAAATAGATAATATGACCATTAAAAGAACGGAAACATACAAATACCTAGGTACAATCTTCAACTGCTCCAACATAATAAGGGAAGAAATACAATCTAGAATCAACTCTTGAAATAAAATATACTATGCACTACAACATCTGCTAAAATAAAATGCGCTATTTCGTAACACCAAGATCACAATATACAAAACACTGATCAGACCAGTTGTGCTGTATGGCTCTGAAATCTGGAGTACGGCTAAAGGAGACGAAGCCTTGTTACAAACCTTTGAGAACAAAGTCTTAAGACGAATCTTTGGGCCCATTAGGGATACACAAAGTGGAGCGTGGAAAAGAAGAAACAACAAAGACATTTATGATCTGTTTAAGTTCCCGCTAATCACTTGTATCATGAAGGCTAACAGACTGCAATGGCTGGGGCATATAGAAAGAATGGAAGATAATAGGGAAACAAAACTCGCTTACACTCAGGAAATAAATGACCGTAGACCCCGAGGTAGACAAAGAAGACGGCGGAGAGATAATATACATATAGACCTATAAGCACTTGGAATCAGCGACTGTCAAGAGAAAGTCAACCAGAGAGACAAATGGAGATGGCTTGTATCTGCAGCAAAGAACCTCAATGGCTCGGAATGCTGAAGAAGAAGTAGTTACCAGATTTATGCTAGTTCTGATGTAGGTTTTTTCTAATAGTCTACATATGTTGAATGTTATCCATAATTGTGCTGCCATACTTCAGTATGTGTATGTGAGTCTGCAATGTGATCTCTGTGCTTGTCTGAAAATATTAGTATTTTATGTTCTCCGTAGTATCTGCAGATGAATGGTTAGCAACGAATGACCCGCCTGTGTGCAGCCGTGCCGGGATACATTGTTCACATTGTAGACCAATTTGTCCATGTATTATTTTATGTTTCGTGCCCTTTTCAGCACGTTGCTATCAACCCCAACCCCAGATTTCTTTTCTAGGCTAGTTGACACAGTCATGTTTGGCTCTTAGCGAATTCTACATAGTTTGATTTCACAGAATATACGCACACAGTATTTCCGACAATCTCAGTAAGGGGACATATAGCATTCCGTGGCACGCTACCACGGAATGCAGCCTGTCAAGACTGAGCCTGTTCTGTCAGATATGGGAGCATATTGTTTGTCAACTTTGATAATATCCTTGACAAACCCGACAAAGCCAAGTAAGCCCACGGAGAATTTCAATAAATTGGCCGATTGGTTATCGATCGCAATTTGCTCGGTTCTGACAACATGGCGGTTGTTTTGTTTGGGCGTCAATGATTTTTTTTTAAAATTTGTTCATACATTTCTACTTGAAGTGTACTCTAATATCTATCCCTCTTTCGCTCTATGAAAACTAATTAATTACTGATATTTCGATTGCATGCATTCTTTTTACACTATTTTTGGTCTGCAGATTGTTCGTGTGAAATTTTCCAATTCCAATTCCATTTTCAAAACAAAAATTCCAAATTCGGTCTCGTCTAACCTGCTTCCTCAGCGATGGTTATTGTTGAGAGCCGTGGTTTTTGTGGGTTTATTCACATTAATTTTTGTCTTGTGCGCTCTTTCGATTAAGTCCTATCTCGGATTGGTTATGTAAGCGTTTGTGTCTGTGACGTCAGCTGGGGGATTGGTCGGCGGCTATCTTTTGTGCTCGTCTCATGTATAATGTCCTACATTTATAGTCAGCCTTGTCTGACAGACGGAGGGTCATGTCGGAGATTTCTTTCTTTCTTTATTGACGCTGCAGAAGGTTCTTGGAAGTGTAGGTGGCCAGACTATACTCACCATATTATTAATAGAGTACCAATTGGTCTGTGAAAATATGGGACTAGCCCCATATACCCTATACTCCTCAAGGCTCAGATAATCGTCCATCACTATTTGTTGTGTGATAATAATTTGAGCAATATATCATGTTTGTCTTCATAATTATAAATCCCAACGGGATTTAACGGGATTGTTAAATAGCATATTTCTAGCAACAGTTTGCTATCAGATCAGTGCCAAGCATGTCAGAAAGAAAGTCATATGAAATTATTAAGACAAACTGCAGCTTCGTGAGATGAGAATGTTAGAATCTAGGACACCATAGACATCATAGGTACCAAGACCAGTACTCAAGTTATTTAGAAACAACCAATAAAGTGATTCAGTGATTCTTTGAAGAGCAAGAATCTCATGAAGAGATCCTATCAAGGCCAACTAATGAAACACAGACCGTCGCAGACCAGGCAACAAACTTTGGCCCAAGATCAAACGCTTCTACTCCTACAATACATCATGATACACGTGCACCAAAAGTCATCGTCCATACAAGCATAGATACTGATACAACATCTGTCTGATGTAAAGAATAGTGAAAACGCAGTATGAAAAAGCATAGTTCATAATGGTTTACTAAGACTTACTCGGCAACAAATCCTAATGGACAATTCGTTGTTGATACAACACTGCAAGGCAATTAGAGCATGTGTTATGAGTCACGTTCCGCATAGCAACATTGGATCCGACAAAATCATCCATTTATTCTGCTGCGGCCAGTGTCCTTTGGTTTTATTTATTTTAATAATATGTGGATTATTAATCATAATTTATAGAAACATTGTGTATTTTACAATAGTTATACTTAATAAAAATACTATAATTGTTATTTTTTTCCGTAGACATGATTATTTTAGCGTAAAGCGATGCCAATATATTTCGTTTTTTTTCTTATTTCAGTTGACAAGCGCAGTGCCAACCCCGTGTCAGATGTAAGTTTGTGTTTTGTAATATTATTAACGCCATCGTAGTTGTGGTTAGTTACCGCAGTAATACACTGAACTGCCTGCCCTGCCGCCATGTGTTTGAACCCACCTCGGGACGGGAAATTATATCCCTTGACCTGGTCTCTCTGGGCGATCCAGTTGAAACTGGACAGCCGGCCATTTCCCTGGAAGTAAATGTGGCGGGGCTGTACTGACCACACAATATCGACTGGTGGACAACTGGGACCTAGCACCATATACCTTATACTCCTCACGGTGTGAACATAGAACGTCTACTCGGCACGCTCACAGATGTGTCTTCAGTACTTGACTTGCTTACAGTTGTGTCTACAGTACTCGACTTGCTTACAGTTGTGTCTACAGTATTCGACTTGCTCACTGTCGTGTCTACAGTACTCGACTTACAGTTGTGTCTACAGTACTCGTTTATGGGCCAGGCAGGTGTGGTTTACATCACTCAAACATTGAATCTGTTCCTGTTTGTGCATTCGATGATTCAGCCTCCCTAGATGGTAAGTGAGGTCAGTACCTCACCAGTCACCTCACCTGCCACCTTGTGAGGCTGAATCAGCCTTCAAATGTTGTTTGGTCCAGATAATATGTACATAGCATTATATCTCCAGTATACCTCGGTGGCATGGAGACTGGAAGGTTTGTCTTTCAGTACAGTCATGGGGGTTGCCTAAAAAATAACACAACTAAGCTGCTGTGTAGAGTAACAATCAGCAATAGATTCAAGTTGTGTGTTCCTAGAGCTGGTTATAAGTGTGGCATTTATCAAGCCACACCGTGTAGCTGGGGAAAAAACAACAGAGCACTCGTGCTGTGTGCCTCAAGAAGAGGAAAGAAATTATGAAAACGTACATACATGCGATTTATTCTATTGTTACAGTATCATGAGAATGTTCCCTGTACGCATGTAGCGACAGCACCAATCATATTATAGTTCACACTTGTATCTACCATAGTTATCACGGAAAATTGAATTTGTTTCAGACACATGACCAAGACAAAGATTTACAAGATTTGCTGAGTTTAGTTCGTAAGTACTTCTCTTTATTTTATACATTCATTGAAAGAAATATTGAAATGGTTTTTTTTTTAAAGTTGCATATCCTTTACAGGACGTTGCAGTCAACACGAGCAATTTACTGCCGTTGTTGATGTCTTGGCAAGTTTTTACGTTCAGTAGTTTGCCACAGCTGTCTGGACGACCGGCTCCCATACCAACACGTTAAAACCAGCGCGACACGGTCTGCTGCCAAATCGGTCTCCGCTGTGTTTTATTTATTAACATTAAGTCGAGCAAACTGCTGAAACTGTAGTTATAAGAGGATCTATAAAACTATTCTGGTTATATCAGAGAATGACATGAACATGTGTCTTAAAATCTTTTCGCAGCAATAGTTAAAGGCAAGGAAAGACAACTTTAACGCGGATCCCAGTTCTGGCTTGACACAAAGAACGCATCACCTAGTTAAACTGATGTAGGCTTCTACACAGATCAGCTCCAAGAAAGCTTAGGACAGCATTACCATGGTCTCCAGAAGCACGGCGCTTACCTCAGACATCCATATCTCCGGCAGGAACTGGATGTTATTGACCTGAATCAAGTATGTCTAGCTGATAATAACCTCAAGTCTTGTTCCCGGACCAACCGTTTCTTTGATGCGTACTACCTGAAGTGATAGAGATGCTTACAGATCTACAAATTGATGGGAAAGACTTTAGATATGTAAATCGCATATATTGGAAACAACAAGTTGCCATCAGAATTGATAATGAAGTAGGTCAATATCTGCCAATTAAGAGAGGTGTGAGACAGGGATGTGTAATGTCTCCAGATCTTTCTTTCCCTGTACAGTGAAAATGTTTTCAGCAACATAGAAGATATGAAAGGAATAATCATTGGGGGACGAAACATAAATAACACAAAGAGAAAACAGAGAAGTAAATACCTGGATGGATTGGCCACGTGGCATGGTTGAGACAAGAACACTAAGCTGATCCACGACTCTGATGATCGAGTGAAATCGTGAATCATGACCGCCCACGCTCATCGGCATAGCATATGATGGATGGATGGACCTGAAGTGATCTGCTTTATAAACTGGATGGCTACCATGTCACGAGAGCATTATTATAGCTCTGAGATAGCGACTAAAGATGATGCGTGGAGTTGATATATCTCACAGAGGCTAAATGCCTTGCAATCAGTATTTGAAAAGTCCTTAACAGATCACTGACAGATCACTGTCTTGATCGACGAAGACTTAAATATGAAAATGATGTGTCAGCTCACAATAGAAATAAAAACTAAAATAACGACCCTGGCAACAGTCCTGCAACTATTTACTGTTGTTGCCCTAAAACTAAAACGTAACTCTTCGCCTGTGAATAACATGACGATGAAATTTGTACATTAACTCTCGCTAATTAAAAGCCTGCTCCGTGGCGAAGGTTTACGGATGCATAACGCGTTCGATACACAGTTGTGGGCGATTTGGCAGCAGACCGCCTTGTGTTGGGTTGTTTAGAACATGGATATGTGCCCGTCGTTCAGAAAGCAATGGCAAACTACTGGACATAAACTTGCCAAGAGATCACAAACAGCCAAACAACGCATGGGTTGATTGCGATGTCTTGTAAAGGATATGCAACTAACTTAAGTTTAATTAAAAGTATATTTCTGATTCCTGAAAATATCAATTATCCAGGGGGTAAATTGTACTAAATACTCACTACAGTTGACATCGATGAAACCACGTGGTGGACGGAGCAGTTGCCGATGAGCTCAGTTTGCCTGGTGGGGTAGAACAGATCTATAGGGTGTATGTTTAGTTACTGCAGTGTTTGAAAATATTGCCGGTCCAAGGTTTGTATTTACCTATTATGTTGCCTGAACTTTACAGAGGGTGAATACCCTAACACCTTAATCGGCCTACGTTGAGTGCTGACTTGCGTGGACTATATTTCTCAATCCTGTTAGTTATGATGATTGAGTTGAGTGAAATAGTTTCCTAACATTCTGAATTTGTGGCTCTTAACTCAAAAGCGCCTGGGGAAGATGAAGAAAACAAATCCACCCGTAAGCTACTTGACATGTAACCGTCTATTGTTTAGGGCAGGGGTGGCCAACACGAGGCCCGCGGGCCGCATGCGGCCCGCCAGGAGTCATGTTGCGGCCCGCGGAGTGGGAAGCGACGATGTAGTCGAGGCTGTAGAACGCTTGCTTGCTTAATTTTTTTTTTTAATAATTAAGTGAGTGGCCCGGCAGGAAATATTATTTCTGAAATTTGGCCCACCTGCTAAAAAGGTTGGCCACCCCTGGTTTAGGGCATGTCATTTAAGTGTTAGTTGATAACTTTGTTATCCTATTCCTCAGCTTCAATCCGACTCTACAACTAGGTGTTGTTGTTTTATGCGAGAAAGAGTTAATCCTATGGTATCAAAGCCATATCCTTTTTCTGCGTATAATTAAAGGAGGAGAAAATAAAGTAAAATGGACAATAATACCTAAAGACGAAAGGCACACATAGGACCACGCGATATCGGTCATGCTGGCTGTTCGAGGCTATAAATTATTGTCAGATTTCGACCTATGATTGAGCAGTATCTGTGATGAATATGTTTGTTTTTAATTTTTTTTTAACGCCTGACCGAATAATAGCTTACTGCTAATGTTGAGTAAACAAATAGTGCCACTTTCTCTTGTTTATTTTGACCAGTGTCTTGGGGAAACAAGTATGTCCTGAAGTTCCATAAAATCTCTGTGTTAAGTACTACCTAGATATTTAACCCTTTTTGATAATATAAATTATAGGATTTATTTTTATAGGATTATATTTTTAAAGAATTTTAAAAAAAAAAAAATTATGGGAATCAATCCAATTGGAATAGGTCGAATGTGATATTCGGCCCCTTGTTGTCACGTGACCAGGGTCAACCTTTGTTGTTTTTTTACTAGTGGTGTTTCTCTACTGCTATACTACTAGTGTGATTTTGGGTAATCGTTTCAATATATGACTTGCTCGTGTAACGTAAGCAAGATTAGAGTCTTGACTCACATCCAATTCATGACAGCCAGTTCTATTTTGCTGTGAGTCACTGACTGAGTGTATCTCTTCTGTGTTTTTTTTTCCAATCACTTTTTTGTAGCTACGTATGCAAACACCATGCTAATATAGATGGTCACGTCGAACAATTCAAATCTAGCGACATTTCGAGACATTCATTATATCGTCTTCAGGCTCTAAGAACACTATATGAAAATAAATAAAATATACAAAATAAAGAAATTATTACAACTCACTTAATAAAAATCTTGAAGTCTCCACTGCGTCTTTTTTTAATTTTCAGTCACTTCCGGTGACTTCATGCTTAGCGATACTCGTGGTACCCTAATGTGGGTGACGTTCTCCACGACTGCCTATCCTCTGTGTTCTTAACAGATTCAGTGCCAAACAAACAATAAGTTTGGACCAAATAAAAGTTGATGCGGAGAATCGGACGTAGCGGTGTGACAATGATGACCTAAAAGTTGTTAATATGGTAGCAGACATGTTGTATTATATATCAATTTAAAGGAGGTTACTTATGGAAAACTACTGTTTTTATAATTCAATAGACATTTCGCAATGACAATATTTCGATGATATATAAGCCCATGGCAGATACGGAAAGTCACGTAAGACAATTGATCATCCCATGGCACTTAATCAGTTAACAAGTCGTAGCCCTTGATTCCACCTCGCAGTCTGTTCAGAAATACATGATTCAAAATAGTGCCTATCTCGGTCGGCATTGAGTAAACTCACGCTGAATGGGCCTAACCTCCATACTTCTAATGATTCTTTGATTCTTATTTTATTGGCGTCTTGCATATTTTCAAAAGGTGAGTTGCATGAATAACACATTAAAAGCAATTATCGACCACACCACTCCTATCTGTCCTCTAGTTTCTACAGGCGGCCTTTTGTTCATATCATCGATTATCGGATGTGAAACGTGCTTCACGAAGGGATACTGTTGTTTACATTATGACAATGAAATGGAGTACGCAACGTCTTGGCGCATTCATTTAGATCTTCTATGCACTACTTTAGTGAATCTCTGTTTAGTTGTAGCATGCTTTTTTCATATTCTTTACATGACATCGCTGTCAACGCCAGCATTTTACTGCTGTTGTGATCTCTTTGCAAGTTTACGTTCACTAGTTTGCCATTGCTTTCTGAACGACCGGCTCCCATACTAATTCGTTAAAACCCAGCGCAACATGTTTCGAAAGCAGCTAAGCGGAATTACGAAGCGCGGCTGTAACGCCTTAGCCACGGAGATTGTAGCATATTACAATCTATAAAACATAAGCAAGGACCGTTCTCCACGTATTGAGACGATTGGGCATGAGGTGCTAGTCGTATCTGTGTACAGACCATTCGGTACTCGATAGATGATGTGTTTAATCCGCCACGAACTTATGATTTGCATGTTGTTATTGTTTTTAATTTTATTTATTTAGGCACCCGATAAAGATACAACTTTCATTAAAACGTCGTATACATTGACAATTTGCACAGATTAATTTGAAATTAAATTCAATAAAGTAGTACCTAGAAGACTTAAATGCGCATAGACGTGGAGTATTTCGTTTCATTGTCTGAACTTGAATTTATAACATACGAGATTGTAACGAGATCAACCTACAGACGTCTCTAGATTAAGTCCCGTATGATATAATGTTAACTACGCGGGGTTACACCTCGAATAAATAGAAATATCCTCACTTTCAGTATGTGTGGTGTTACATCTAAACCTGGTCTCTAGAATCATATATTTGTTTGTGTGAAGTGATATCTATACACGGTCTCTAGATAGGTCGCCTTCTGTTTGTGTGAAGTGATATCTATACACGGTCTCTAGATAGGTCGCCTTCTGTTTGTGTGAAGTTATATCTATACACGGTCTCTAGATAGGTCGCCTTCTGTTTGTGGGACGCTATAGCTATACAGGATACTGGAATCAGTCACTTTCTGTTTGTGGGACGTTATAGCTATTCAGGATACTGGAATCAGTCACTTTTTGTTTGTGTGTCGTAATATATATACAGGACACAGTCACTAAACTGTTAATCAGCCATTCAACATGAAAAGTGACAATGCACATGGTGTGTCTCTAATACATATCGATGCAATCTTCATTTCCTCCATTGTTGTTATTGTCTAATATTGTAAATATCATATTCAAGATATAGTTCAACCCAGACGCTATTGTTAGTGTCGGAGTTTACATCTCTGCTACGTGATTTATGTTTTCTTTCTTGGCATCTTACCGTACCAAATGTGACATGACAGGAGATGACGAAGCTTCAAGAAGTAGGACACGGCGACATTAAGCTTCAGCACAGAAACAAAGATTAGTCTGCTTGCAACAACCCACGGACAACTACGTCTAGCTTCGATGCAGAAAGAATTCCGTTTTGAGCTATCAGACTTCCGGGGAAAGGTTAGATGCTAGACTGGCATTATTCCCTGGATAAAGACCTTCGAAATGAAATATTAATCCGCGAAAGGATCCACGCGGATTTCAAAGAATTGTGGCATTAGCTTCACCTGTTCCATCTTGATGAAAGTCTATCCGTTCGGATACTAAGTGGACTAGACAAGCTCCTGCACATCACCAGCTCTCTTCCTGAATAATACCTGTGATATGAATTGGCTTACAGTTGGTGGTATCACTTCACTATGCTGCCATGAGCAGAAATTACAGAATTCTTCCCATGGTGTGGGGTTATGGCACGCACTCAATATCTAGCATCACCATATGACAATGGCAATCTTCATTCAGCTTTAGAAAGAAAACAGAAAAATAAACGCAACATAATCCAGTTTCTTTAATTTTATTTACCATAAGACAGTATGTGTTGACAGTGAATAAGTAATTATGGACACATTCTCCTGGTGTGCTCTATGGGAGGAGAATAGAATACATATTTAGATATCAGTATGCAATGATAATGGTCCTTTACAGACCACGGCAAATCATCGTATGCATGACTAGAAATTATATATGGACCTACCAAAGATATCTGAAGTAAACAACGAGAAGCATCTGGAAACTTGTTCTTATTCTTGCAGTCTGTCCACAACTCTCTGTCTCGTGTGATTTCTGTCATCGTTGATACCATGGTATCAGATGTTTAGCATCTTCGCTGTTGGTCTCCCCTTGCCTATCCTTCCCTACAACTTACCCACTGTTACGATATACCCCAGCGTTCCCCTTCCTATGACATGCACAAAGAAAGTGGACTATCTACTTCTGATGCAAGTAAACAGTTCCCAATGTGAGTTGATCTCTCTCTCTCTCTCTCTCTCTCTCTCTCTCTCTCTCTCTCTCTCTCTCTCTCTCTCTCTCTCTCTCTCTCTCTCTCTTGTCCGTGATTCGCGCCCTTACATCAGAAATGACTTTTGATTACTGTCACACGTCTTCTTGATGATAATATCACGAAGTTCTTACGATGATATGCTCATGATATTATTGTGTGATGGTCGTTGTCTAGGTAACGATACTCATGGTGTGTCAATGGAGATATCTGTCTTGCAATGTAACTCACCTCCGCAGTGCATATTCACCAGGCATTAAACAAGATTCCGTTGGCGCACATAATCCTTTATTACAGAAATAAGACGGACAAACGGAACATGTTTATACATCCAGAAACATAATGTAATCCATAGAATATAAATATCCTCCTCACAATTTAACCAGCACACATCAATGCCTTCTCACGGCTGGCTTCTAATCTCAATCCACAAGACAGGTAATCCAGCTACAATCCTCGGCTGGATCTCACACAATACAACCCACACATTGGGTTGGAGCCACTGCTCAACTATAGAACCCACTCTGGGTTTTGGCCTACACTCAATACAGAACCCACTCTGGGGTTTGGCCTACACTCAATACAGAACCCACTCTGGGTTCAGGCCTGTCTTCACAACTAGCAGAACAACACAACACGGAGCTCTCTCTTAAACGACCTGCCCCGCAGTCGGTCTCCTCTCTCACTGACCTTTCAGTCTCCTCACTTCACACAACACACAACTGACCTTCGACCCATCCCCCCCCCTGGGGATTTCCACTCATATCCGCCCCATTATTTCTGAGGGTTGATTGTTTTCCTCGTAGCCAGGTCACTCACCTTACTGTCTCCCACTCTCATCTCCATTCTTCCTCATGCCCGGTCACTCACCTCAATGTCAGTGACCCAGGCTTATGTCATCACCCCCCTCTTAAAAGAAAACTTCGTTTTCAAACATTGGGAGACTAAAACTTACTAAACATGTGACCCAGACATATAGCCTGGGTAGCCCTAAGTATGGCTGCACCTTACTCCAGCTACCACACTACATAATACATCAAATGCTCATAGTACACTCCTATATTCATCACACATAAATACAACCATCTATCTTGTGTATCAATGCATGAACTAATACATCACATCATAATAATAATACATCATAGAAAAGCATTATACTTATGTACCCACAGGTCTCTTACTACTTTACGACCACACAATACTATTTGTGTACCGACCCTATATCAGGTGGTTCTGTTCTTGCATTAACCCACCTCTGATTCCTGTCGATGCTGTGTCTACCTTTCATGTACCCATGACTCATGGTACCTCTACAATTACAACATCTGTTTGCTATCCCTAGCCCTGGGTCAGTAATGTCGCGAAAACTATTTTGACCTGACTCAACTTTCCTATCTGCATATTGCACCGTTACACTTGCGTCTCTGTTTAGTCTGAACTTTTTATTCAATCTTGGCCCATATACCTGGCACCTTGCTTTCTGCTGCATACGCCTTATGCCTATGTGCCCTGCACATGCACTATCCTGAGCTGTTCTAGTATATCGGTCTCTATGTGCTAAAGGTACTGCTGCTTGCCCACGTGCAGTTCTGCTATCTGAAAACCTGCGAGTGAGAACATTGTTCTTCCTCTCGAAGCACCCTCTACCTTTCTTTGACTGCCTATGTTCTACTCTCCTACACCCTTGGGAACATTTGTTCAGAGTAGTATCTTGTCTCTGGGAGTCACTAGCACTATATTTGGGATCCATTCTCATCTGCTCAGCTGTACTATCCTTGTCCTGAGTTCCTGTGTCTACTTCAAGTGCCTCTTCTACCTCATCTATACTCTCTAATTTAGGTTCTCTTGTGGTAACTACCTCGTTACTGCTTACACTATATTTTCGGTCCCAATAAACTACTTCCTCTTCTGTACAATCTTTAACTCCTATAACATTTCCTATGATCAAATCAGCCACTGGTGAGTCCAAAACACACGCTGTCACTCTTCCAGTGATATATGGTGTTTTTACTGTTATTATGGCTACTGGGTAGAACTCTACTGTGCCGTTGAATGTTATGCATCTAATCTTTTTCCCTGTATAATCCGAGGGATCTATTAAACTTCTCCTCACTCCGATAGACGTACATCCGGAATCCCTAATTGTTAACGCTGGCCTATCATTAACAAACCCATGATGCATCTTCAGACTTCCTCCGTCATGGACTGCTGATCCTGCTTTAACTGTGTGACCACATATTAAAACTGGCTGACTGTCTTTTTCAAAAAGAGGTTTGCACCCACTACAATCTTCATTGTTCAGCGTCTCAATTACTTGCGCTGCATTGGAGTGCTCTGTTTCTCTCATCCTACATTGATGGCTGATATGCCCATTCTTTCCACATTTGAAACAAGTAATCTCCCTTTTAGTGTTGTTCGTTGGTCCATCTGATGGTTGTGCATCACACTGTGCTGCCTTGTGTCTCCAGCTCCCACAATTCCAACATCCGGCATAATTTTGACGTCTCTGGAAGTTCCCTCTTCTATATGGGTACCGTCCTACTCTACCAACATTGTTTCCTCGGAAACCATTGTCTTGAAGTTCTTGCTGCTCACCTTTCTGTGCTGAATCCACACTTTTCGCCCTTGGTCTGACGACTGGATTCTGGTCCTGTTTAGTGTACGCTGCACAGACTATTTCCTCACTCATTAGTTTCCCAATAGATACGTTAGGATGTGCAGTCATGTAGTTTTGCCCTAACTGAGACATGGTGTCTATGTCCTTTGGCTTCCGTTCCTCAAAGAACGCCACTAAATTAGAATTGCATGCAGATACTACCTTGTCTCTTAACATTAGATCTACTAATTTATTAAAATCTTTCCCTACCTCTGCAAGCTCCATCCATTTGTTAAATGTGTTCTTTACTGTGTTAACAAAGTCTGTGAAATCTTGATTTGTCTCTGGCACTAACTGTCTAAACTTTGTCCTATATCCATGCTCAGTGAGTTGGAACTTAGTCAGCAAACGTTGACGTAAGATAGTGTAGTTGTTCCTTTCTTCTACAGGTAAATTAAACATTGTTTCTAGGGCCTTACCCGTTAAATACTCGCCCAGTCTAATTGCGTACTCGCTTTCTGGGATGCCTAATACCTTCACTGATGCTTCGAATCTCGAAAGATAGGCCTCAAGGCAATCCCGGTCCGTAAAATATGGCAGTTTTAATCTCTGTGACGACTGCGACGGTTTTCTACTTTCCTCACTTTGACCCTTCGATGCAAATTCTAACTTTTTAATAGCAATTTCCGCTTCCATCTTAATCTTCTCTTTCTCAATTTCCATTCTCATGTGTGTCTCTCTCTCTTCCTGTAGACGCTTGGCTTCCATTTCAGCTAGTTTTACTTGTGTCTCTTTCTCTTCCTGTAGACGCTTGGCTTCCATTTCAGCTAGTTTTACTTGTGTCTCTTTCTCTTCCTGTAGACGCTTGGCTTCCATTTCAGCCTGTCTTTGTTCTCTCTCAGCTAACTTTTCTTCCTGTAGACGCTTGTTTTCCATTTCAGCTAACTTTACTTCCTGTAGGCGGTTGGCCTCGAGTTCTGCCTGTCTCTGTTCTCTTTCGGCTTGTCTCTGGTCTCTTTCAATCTGTTGTTGTTCTTTTGCTTCGGCATACTCTTGTAACTCTTTACCTTTCAGGCCTATTCTTTCACCTGCTTCAATATATTCCATTAAAGTAGGCATCTTGTACTTGTGGACACGTTGCTGTCTGTCAGCCAACTATAAATGTGACGATTCTGCTGTTAGTCTTTGTGTCACTTCCCTAAGTACACCCACACTCCCTGTGTACGTCAATTCGTAGTGCTAAAATATCACTCTGTACTCACCCAGTCACTCTATAAGCACTAGGTAGTGAGGGGGGAAGTATCACCTATACTCCCTTATATCTATATATCTATGACCAAAAGTTCATAAAGTCCCTGGAAATATTGTTAAACATACATATAAATACATATACAAACAAATGGATGATAACACTAAGTGATGACTATCCAACGCTAGACTTCACAAGCTGAGTACACGGAGACGATGATGACACAGACATAAACCACAGTAACAACCACAAGCTTGTGTAGAGACACCCACAGTGCGCGTAAAATATAAACATAAATTGACCAAGACCACTAGACAGCAGAAATGACGAAAGATCACAATAATAACATATATCCGAACACAGCAAATATTATATGTAAATATAACGAAAAGAAAGAGAGAAAGAACAGGAATATATACTGAAAATAAACACAGATCTTACGTTAGACCCAAAAGGCACGGTGTATAATCTAGGACCACCCTGCTTCACTGCAGAATCAAACAAACCGACCTTACGATTTTCTTCCCAGAAAACACATGGTGCACAGTAAGAAAATAAATTTTCGCCCCGCCTCCCGGCCTTCGAGAAGCAACACAAAAATGCCCTACTCTTGACAAACACTGGACCACATACAAGTAACAGCTTAACAACCGAAAACAATATTTATAAGACAATGAGCAGCAAACAGACTGTCCAACTCGTTGGCCGATAAATATGTGCCCACTAATCCGTCGCCAAAAGTTCTTATTTATTCAGTCACCAAAGTTTTTGTTCGTTTTAATAGTTATTCGCCCTCGGCTGGAAATGTCTACGACGCTGGATTTCAAAGCGACTTGTTGTTTGTTGAGTGGTTCCTGAATTCACGTGGTGATCAAAAGTTCCAACTGTCGGAAACGTTGACGGTAATAATAATTATCCAAAGTGTTCTTTCGATATGTTGTTACTCTCGTTGCGGAGATGGCGCTTTGCTGTATCATATATGTTATAGATTCACCAAAAGAAAAGATCAAAATAATGGCAATAAATGTTCAACGCTTTCACTCTGTACAGTCAGTTCTTTTTGGCAACTGTATGCAACTATGTTCGCGGAGCCGACACGTCATCATTCGTTGTCAAAATGTTTGCTGATTATAAAGTAATGAACACAAAGGGCTTTTAACAAAGACGAATAATCAAGTCTGGTTTCACACAAAACGCCTTGTTTTGTTCATTCACAATGAGTCAGCTTGACCACCATAGGTCGTGGAAATTCCCGAGTATCTTTCCTCCTTCCACCCCCAACTCACAATGTCACCTCAATTTCTCTTTATCACTCTCAGTGAAAAATTCCTCCGTAAAACAGTTTTCACACAAACTTGACAGCCCCACCCGGCTGCGGTAGGGGTAACGTTACTATCCCCTTCAGTCAACTGTCCGTCAAATTAGCGACTGCCAATTTTTCTCTGTTATCCAAACATGTACTTCCCCAGTACCTGGACGCTGGTGTACCCACCCGTCCTATTTACTGCGTCGAATAATCTTGACCAGTCAACTTGCAACAACACAGTGCGCTTGCCTCCAGCACACACACACACCTGTCAATTATCTTTGGTTCCCAATCCTGTCATTATCACCGACAGTGACGTCCTACACACACACACGCTGCCCTCGCCACTCTGGATTCAACACTCGTCTTTAATTTCAGCACTGCTGCCTGGTATCAAATTTACCTGTCACCGTAATGGACTCTCCCGGTTAGTCTGTATGGCGTGTCTTTATCACCGACTTTTGTGCTGCCGCTGTTTTTTGACACCCCCACTCGCTTTAGCGATATGGTTGGTTCCAATTCACCTGTAGTGGACTTGACGTGAACTGCTGTAGCCAGTTCCCGCACGGAGAAAAACTCAGTGTTTATACGGTGGACACACTCCCCTGTCCACCCTCTCTCCGCGAAGAGCCCACAAACATCTCAGAATGACAACACTGTCTATAATGTTCTTAATTGGACGTAGCCCTCAGATACTCCTTACTAAGTGACGAGCGCCCAGATGTTCTTGATCGGACGAGCTCACAGATGTCACACGTCGTTCTTGATGATAATATCACGAAGTTCTTACGATGATATGCTCATGATATTATTGTGTGATGGTCGTTGTCTAGGTAACGATACTCATGGTGTGTCAATGGAGATATCTGTCTTGCAATGTAACTCACCCCCGCAGTGCATATTCACCAGGCATTAAACAAGATTCCGTTGGCGCACATAATCCTTTATTACAGAAATAAGACGGACAAACGGAACATGTTTATACATCCAGAAACATAATGTAATCCATAGAATATAAATATCCTCCTCACAATTTAACCAGCACACATCAATGCCTTCTCACGGCTGGCTTCTAATCTCAATCCACAAGACAGGTAATCCAGCTACAATCCTCGGCTGGATCTCACACAATACAACCCACACATTGGGTTGGAGCCACTGCTCAACTATAGAACCCACTCTGGGTTTTGGCCTACACTCAATACAGAACCCACTCTGGGTTCAGGCCTGTCTTCACAACTAGCAGAACAACACAACACGGAGCTCTCTCTTAAACGACCTGCCCCGCAGTCGGTCTCCTCTCTCACTGACCTTTCAGTCTCCTCGACTTCACACAACACACAACTACTCTTCGACCCATCCCCCCCTTGGGGCCTTCCACTCATATCCGCCCCATTATTTCTGAGGGTTGATTGTTTTCCTCATAGCCAGGTCACTCACCTTACTGTCTCCCACTCTCATCTCCATTCTTCCTCATGCCCGGTCACTCACCTCAATGTCAGTGACCCAGGCTTATGTCAATTACTTATGGTCAAATCAATTAACTGACATCTTTAGAACATGCAATTAATTAAATTCTGAAGTTCTGCATGGCTATGGATTACAATTGTTGTATCCTCAGCAAACAGCACATCTTTTTTAACCTCTCTGAAGTTTGCCTGCTTTGAATCTCGCAATATTGGACATTCGACCATCCTATCCAATGTGGACACTTATCCTTTGTGTTGCACGCTCAAACAATACGTTGAGAAATTCAGAAGGATAATTTCAAACAACAAAAGGTGCTTTGTCATAATGGAACTGCAGGTTCCCTTTAAGCATAGGTCCATTGGTTCGAATTCTTCGCATCTGACTCAGACTTTCTTGGCCAAACACATTATCCCTTTAATTATGTAGGTCCCCTACTCTCTAGACGTGGTCTCTTGCGATTGTTGGCAATTCCCTAAACTAAAATACCGCTGAAAGGGACCCGATCTGAGTCACGAGAAGACATTATATAGAACGTGACAGCCAAGAAGTACCCCATTCCCAAGGAGGTCTTCCTGAAATGCTTCCAGTAATGGCGGGACCAATGGGAGAAGTGTCTTCAGCCCCACGGAGAGTACCTTGACGGTGATTAGTGTTTCAGACCTCCAGATAATTATATTTTTCCAGGCCTAAGATTGGATACTTTTTTAACATACCTCGGTTGTTGTTTTTTGTTCCTGGTACAGAAGTTTCGATCCGCAGTTCTTGTGTGTACCGTAGTCCAGATTCACATAATGAGGACAACAGAAAGTAGCGAGAACTTATCCTGTTGGCTAGTGGTTGCAAAGCTTGAGGCGATGGGTAGTTGTTCATTGAGTTCTTTGATCTCTACCAGCGTTTTAATTGGTCGCCGGTGCAATCATCTGCATCAAAAGAGCATTTGACTTATAACTGATAACTACCACCTCCCGGTGCTGTGGCGAATGGTTTGAGAACGCAATTCATATTAACGCATTCCGCGTTCGAAACATACCTGTAATCGATTTGGAAGTAGACCTTCTTGCGCTGGTTTTCATACAATGGTATGAGCGCCCTTCGTTCAGAAAGTAATGGCAAACTACTTAACGTAAACCAGCCAAATAAAATCACAGCTAAACAAAACTGGGGTTGACTGTGACGTCCTGTAAAGGATATGCAACCAACTGTAACCACTGTCCGTGTTGTTAGTTAGTTAGTTAGTCGCAGTTCCAACTTCACGGAACGGGTCGTCCACATTATGCTCCGTTCCTGTGCCAGCGAAAACCACACAAAATGCTCCTCACTGCCCAATGTGAAAAGTGGAACAGACAGGAGTCTCGGCAAGCCAACAGCCCGCACAGGTACACTGTGCATAATGCCGCCGCCAGAATGCAAACACAAAAGTACTCCCACCCCCTCCAAAAAAAAAAGTACAGTTCATCTTCAATGGAATCGTCAGTCACCAGAAATACTTCATTGACCCGGGTTTTATCCCACATGGTTTGGTCTCTTCCCGCAGGGCGACCCGCCGAAAGTGCCGCACAAATCACGAACTCCGTAGCTCCAGAGATGACTCCCAGAAGTCTCCTGAAAAATGCACTCGTGAACCGAAAAGGCAAACTAGTCAATTCAGCGACAGCCGGCCATTGTTCCGAGAATGCAGTTCACTGTGCAAACAATAGCTGACAGATGTAAAAGTATTTCACGCGAATCTCACAGCTCACAGTGTCGCGTCACGCACTCACGCAGTAGGAGGGCGACGGAACCGTGTACTTCCAGTCCAACATGAGAAAAATGCGAATGCAACCCGTAGCCACAAGCATAAACACGCCAGAGGACTTAACGGTTCAATGCCTAACCGCCATATTGGGGACCGGAAGTTCCTGTTCGTGTTGTATCGACATCAATGGTGAAGCTGGGGCACGTCTGTGTGGAGAATAAGTTTTTGTCCATGAACAACGTCACTGCCAGATCCAAAGGAGTGACAATGGAGGTACAATAGAATATCGATGACATTACAATCGTTGCCAGAATAGTGTTGAGAATTACACTATTGTTCCATTGTGACTCGATCTCCGGACTTTCTTTTATGGTTAACGCCGCAAGCATGTTCCCATGTGCGGAGATTCTACAAGGCAGCAATGGACTGAAATCAGTGTTGATCCCCTCCTAGATCGGCGACCATCAATGGTTGACGAGTGCTATCTACCCGAAGCAACTGGCTCTATGAAGGCGCCAGTGTCTAGCAGCCGTTCGCACCTTCTAGTGTTATTATTAACAGTCCGGCCGGTTCAAGAACCAAAAGTGAAAATCGGTTGGAGTTGACTATAAGGGACATTTGATTGCGCACACTTTAGAAGAATTTATTGGTAGCTGAAGCTTACAGTTAGTGTGCTGGCTGAATAAAGAAAGGAAATGTCAGTTAAATTGTAATTTACTACTTAAATGTGCCTTCCCTTAAAAATGTATTGTCCCTTTCATTTGTGAAAAGGGTATTACTCCTCGCCTATCCCAAAGTTTCTAATGTGGTAACTAACACTGGTTGCTGTCGGTAATGTTTCTCAACTGGATGTCAGCGTTGTAGGTGGCACAATGCACCGACACATTTCCGTCTTGATAGACAATAGTATGTTGCATTGTGCTTCAATTTTTAAAAAAGGCATAATAACCTCACCATAGCACAAAGCCTGGGCTGAACTGTAGAGACCATGTGTTGCCAAGCGCAGTATTATCCCTCTCTCGGCCTGCCTAGTTTACTAAAGATGAAAGGTAAGACCAATGCATCTGGAACAATACAAGCTGCAGAAGCTGCCGGATCAGCAAAGGAATGCTCTAACTGTCCGCTTGTCTGAGCTTCGATCCTAGACCAGCTGCCAACCGGGCTTACGACTTGTCCTACCCTGCTATGACATTTAGTCTTCAGGTTATATTTCCTCGCACCAGGATACGGCTTGTACCCTTCCAATTGCTCTTCCCCACCCGAATCCATTTTCATAAGATGGAGTGTCGGATTTGTGACAGCCTCCCAACTTTCTGCACTAACGGAAAGCTGGTAGTACAGTCTACTTTCATATGGTAGCTCAGTCACACTTGAGAACTGGCTGTCATTAAAACCTAATATTCTGAGAGATGCTTTGTCCAGTATTTCTACAGCGCTTTCTCCCGACGCAATTTTCTAGCCGCTGTTTGATTTTGTACCCTACTACGCACATATTTGTTTATCCTGATGTAATCTCACTATTAAGCACAGACAGAAGTGCTGTATTTCTTTGGCTCGATCTAATTAAAGACCCATGTGTCATGTTGCAGGTCGTGTCGTCTGCTGGGAAGTGTTTAATCAAATCTGTTCTGCTCATTTCATTGTTTCGCAGTCAGGGTTGTCTAGCTTCATCTGTTATATTTCTCGTGTTGTTTAGACTGACTTTTTTCACATTGTTACTCCGCTGCCATCGTGAAGCCTTATGGCGTCAATGAAGGCTGGTATTTGGAGCAACGTACTGACTTTTATTACAACAATTTGCAGTACGAGACGGCAAACAACACTCAAAGAAATTAGTAGTCAATACTTAACACAGTGGACAACTTCACTTCTTTCGCTGTATTAATTTTGACAGTATCTAGACACGCTGTTTATCATCAACATGTGCCATGCTGATAACTTGTACAGTCATGTTTCGCAATCTCACACTATCATCAGAGTCATGAATCATCTCCTTGTTCTTGTCTCGTCCATGCCATGTGGCCAAGCCATCCAGTCAAAACACTATCTCACACGATCATCAGAGTCATGAATCATCTCCTTGTTCTTGTCTCGACCATGCCATGTGGCCAAGCCATCCAGTCAAAATACTATTGTGGTTCCCTTTTAGTCTGTATCTACATGATATAATAATGGTGATACGGTCGACGGGTCTAGAGCACTGTATATTCCTAAGCATTTATATGCCATTTACGAAACATGTCACTTATTTTCTGACTTTATCTGTCAGACATATCAAGAACGCTCAAACTCTCTCTTAAAACCAACAGTACTGAAAATAGCCATAAATGATGTATATCTATATCCTGCATGTTGTCTCGCACTATTTTCTACTTCAGAGAACACACAATATCCTGTCATTATTGTCAGGGTGCTCCTAGCTATTACATGTTGCCTAAGGTGAACTGCACTGACAACAGCAATAAATACGATTGGCAAACAACTGACTGTATGTAGACATATCATTTGTTTTCCGCATGAGCCACATTTTCAAACAGGTTGACAACATTTTCGATTTTCCTTTGCAAATCGACAAGCCTAGCTTGCTGGCAATTCAGATCACATAAAGTTTGCAATTTCAAACCATTCGCCCGAACAGCTCCTTTAATAACACATCTATTTATCGAATCTCTTACGCATTTAAACAGCCGTGTGTATAACTCGACCAGGATTATAACAGACCCACTTCTTTAGCACTTGATTCCACCGTAGACAGGGACTACACCGTGGCGAAGTGGTTATGTCATGAGCCTCGTGCTCTGAAGGTTGTGGGTTGTTCCCCTGATTGCATCGTTCAGACGATAAGTGCCCTTTTCAGGAGACTCCCGGGGTCGTGGCTGGGCTACGGATTTTGTACCTTGTGAGGTGCTCTCGGCAAGGGGCTCGCCGTTCTATGGAGAGACAGTTTAACAAAGTACCACTGTGTTTATTTTTTTTTTCATGATATGTCAACAAAATGTATTATATGAATAAATCAAACGTGTTGTTGAAACGTTATTATGATGATGATTATTATTATTACACTGGTTGATGGTTTGATATACTGATGGTATGCGATGACAGAATGTGGCATGTTCATAAGACATGTACACGCTGTTACACAATTATGGAAAACAAGAGTACATAACATTTTAGCACAATTAACTAAGTAACCTCTTGAGACATTTAACATTTCCAGCTTGCAAGTCTCACATCGTCCATGTGTCCTTGCACTAGGATCGGCAGCACCGTTGTATGACGGTTGTACGCATAGTAATATAACATTTTACTAAATACAGATCAGAGAAGTCTTGTCTATGGGCGTTGAAGCAATCCTAGATTCCAACTCTATGCAAGCCTGTAGGATCTGCAGAAGACAGTTTAGTTTATGCAAGAAACAAAACTGTTAAACTTGTTAAACACGTTCTTTTGCTGTCCTTGCGTGTAGTCTTTTTCTTTACAATGTTTTACTTTTTCTCTCCCTCGCATTAATCTGTGAGCTGTCGGTTTGTCTTGTTTTGTTGCGCTCTAGTTTATTGTAATTATATGTACTTTCATAATAATGCCATCGTCAATTTTTGTCTCTTCACTTCGTTGATTTGGTTAGTGCAACAATGCTCCACTATTTGCTCAAGTATGAACTTTTATATTATTTGCAATATAAGTGTTGAGACATTGATATTCATCTGGTTTTACATTTGGCAGACAAGGAATCCGCCCAGGATGGAGTCGCCGTACACAAAGAGCAGGTGTCCCACTTTGAAAACAACAACGGCGAGAAAGTACAAGTTCAAGCAAAAGAAGAGAAAGGTATTCTGTAATATATCATTCGCTCCTAAAATCTCTCTCTCTCTCTCTCTCTCTCTCTCTCTCTCTCTCTCTCTCTCTCTCTCTCTCTCTCTCTCTCTCTCTCTCTCTCTCTCTCTCTCTCTCTCTCTCTCTCTCTCTCTCTCTTTTTTTATTTTTTTTTTTTTTAGATTTTCACATAGAGAACGATTGATACAGTAGCTAATTAGTTGAAGGACTGATCATTCTAAGAGCCGAAATTGTTTGCTTAATGATCCTTAAATGTTCGCACATCTTGGAGCCGCTTGAGATTGTTACATAGAGGTGACAAACATCTCTGAAAATAGCAGAAGATCTTAATTGATTTTGATGGTTCAAGAGCATAATGGGGCCGCTGATTTTATCGAGAGTATTGGGCCACAGCGGCTAAAAAAAAGGTTATAAACATTAGCTCTTTGATCACAAAAAATGGAAACTGACTATAGTTGTTTTCAGAGCGGAATAACAACAATTTAGGCTACTACTAACTTCGTCAGAATTGCTATTTAGTACTGGTAATAGTGGTCTAAGTGCCTCTATTTACTTGAGTAGTTGTATCGGTCGAGACTGAGTGTCTCTACAGGGGTGACTTGTGGCATATTCTAGTCTAGAATCTAGAATCTAATCTAGAATCGGGAGTCTCTGTGGCGAAGTGGTGAAGCCGTTTGACTCGTGCTCCGACTGTCGTGGGTTCGATTCCGGGCCGCGTCCTTCGGTTTACGAGTTAAATGTTTCGGAGACTCCTGTGGGTCGTTGCTAAAAGCTACGGAGTTCGTGCTTTGTGCGACGCTTTCCGTGCTGCGGAAAGAGACCGAGCCATATGGGATAAAACCCGGTGCATTGAAGTCGACCCTGTCGACTTTTAAGCGACTTCTATAATCTAGAATGAGAAAAAATTGAAAAACTGTATACGCAGGCACCTAAAGCGTATCGTGTATATCAGTTTCAACGGAAGATACTTTTACTTCCGCGCCCGTTACTTTAGAACTAAGAGGACAACGAAGTGACCCAGGGTCCCTGTGATTAGTGACCAACTGTCCAAACGCAGCAGTCCGACCAGGAACGTACGACCTTCAAACGAGAGACGGCGTGGCCACTGACCACAGAACGCTCCATCCATACAAGTATTAAACGAACAGAAAGATTGTGCTTCACAAACGGTGTCCTGCCTGATCCGCATTGTAAAATCAATAATGGTGTCTCATTACAACTCCACGAATTGGTTCAACTAACTGTGCTCTTCAGACACTCTTATAACTTTAGTTATTATTCTACAAAAAGAGTCCGGTCCGAAAGTAAGAAAAGAGATAAAGCTATATGTTACATATAGCATTTAGTTTGTTTAACAATAGCACTATTTACACAAATGAGTCCGAAGTAGAAGATAGTGGGTAAGTGATCAGTTTAAATATGAAAAATGTTTTTTTTTTTAATAAGCTTTTCAGCATAACATAATCTATTCTACTGCAGAAAATACTGCACGAGAAGCAAACATTTCAACCGATTCATTATCACTGTCCTAGCTTCACAAAAGATGGAGTACGTCGTGACAGCGTGTCAGTTTGAGGGAGGGTTCGGATGTTGAGTACAGATTTTATGGATACATTCACCTTTTGGGAGTCTATTATTGCAAGCACATGGTGAACAGAGAAACAAGGCAGGATCAGTAATGACATTCATGTGGCATGATGAAATGAAATCAGCATTTGAAAGATAATTACAGAGAACTGGACCACAATGTGGGATCAAAGTTTGAAAGTAAGATGCGCATGCATATATTAAATGTTCGAGCAAGAACATGTCAAATTATATATATAGTATATATATTCTTTGCAATAAACAAGTACTGAGGCTACATCATGTTTCTATAAAGGGAGATGATTTGTGATGCCAGAGGCATAATAATTTATCAGTTCCATGATATCAAACTGTCCAGCGTCATCTCACTTAGTCTCATTGTGCCTCTTCTCTTCTCCATCTTTCCCTTTGTGACAACATACTTCAGCTTTCACCTTGATGGTATGCCTACAGAATGTGCTCTGTCTTCTTCTGATGCCAATTGCCAGTTAATTTTGTGAGCGGAATTATTTCAAGAAATCTTCATTGCTCCTTTTATCCGTCCACTGTTTCTCATCATTCTTCTATAAAAACCACATCTCCGTAGCTTCCACATAATTCCTCACTTGTCTTCTAACTGTCCATGATTCGCATGCCTACATCAGGATTGACTCAATATAGAACTCAAGAAGGATTTTCCTAACCTGTAATGGCAAAGATAAATTGCAGATAATAATCTTCATCTTGTGAAATGCTTCCTTTGCTTGGGTTATTCTATATTTAATTTCGTTAATACATCCATCGTCTGCTTCTCTGAATGTACCCAAATACGTAAATACATTGACTTGTTCCAGATTGGTTACAGTCAATTTGATGTTGCATTTGCGTGGACAATTTTATTTTTAAATAAGCATTGCTTCTGTTTTTCTCTTGTTCAGAATAAGTCCTTTGTTTTTATCTTCTGTTGCAATTATAACTATTATTTCTTGTAACTGCGTTTCATTTTCAGCGACCACAACTATGCCATCAGCATAACGCAGGTTGTTTACATTATGCCCACCCTGCGATATTTCTGGCGTGTTATGTATGGATCTTATTATTATTTCGCTGTGCTTGAGTTGTAGAAACTGAACAGGTCGGGTGATAGCACACATCCCTGTCTGTGCATGAGCTGTAGAAATTTAACAGGTCGGGTGATAGTACACATCCCTGTCTAACACCTTGTTTAATGTGCTGCAACGTTCCCAATTAATACAAAACATCGATGCAGGTCCGCATGGCCGAATGGATAAGAACGCGTGTTCTTAAACATCCGATGTGCTAATGCCGAGGTTAGCGGTTCAATCCCTACACCGGACATCTGGACTAACATTTTGACGTGTCGTCCTTTACTTGAGGACGTTAATTACAAGTACCTCTGAAGTCGGAGTGGGTTCGTCTGATGGCGAGGAGCACTGTTAATAGGGAAAGCTAACCCACATGCAAAATTCAGTCAATCACTTCTATAAATAGTGTGTATGGACTACGCTTGAGTTCAAAGCGAGCGAGCGGGGGAAAAAAAGCATGAAAGGATTCGACAAGCACTCGCTAAATAAACAGCTAAAAATACATTTACCAAGTTATCATGTTATAATTGGCCCTAGGTATTTAAATTTATCAACTTGTTAGGCATTTTGCCTTCTATTATTATCTTACATTTTCTTTTCTTGATATTCAATGGACGTCCCATTTTGCATTGTCTGTTACTACAATATCTGCGGGGCTCTATTGCCTGGTAGACAATGCGTAAATGAAGAATAAAGCTATAATTCGCACATGCAGATATGTAGGGTGTGCTCACTCACTTCAGTTCCGTGACTCTGCTAACCCCAGAAGCAGAGTTCTGGATCAACTATGCGGATTACACTTGATCAACAATTCCAATAATAGATTGGCTTCAGATAGCGGCATAGAGAGATGGATGAGACAGTTAATCAGAAAGGTTGTTGTGCCTTTTTTACAATGTGTTCTACCCAAGGAAATTAATAATAGATGACTATGCTATGGTTCGGAGGTATGTCTGCAATCAATTTCAGCGAGACATTTGACCACTGCAGTGGATGTATTGCTGTTTTCACGCGCGTACATATGTGAAGTAAAGAGCTGGTGTGTTTCCTTGGGCAGTAGCATTTTGGTATTGGCATACTGAAGGCAGTTGGCATTACGGTCAATAAGTATCACGAATTAGCAATCAACAAGACCAATAAAAGGAATACTGAATTGAGCAAAAAATACATAAAAACCTCTACATAGCACAAATCCTGGCTGAATTGTAGAGGCAACGGCTTGCCCATGCAGCACGATCCCTCTCTAGGCCTGCCTAGTTTACTCCAGAGGAAAGGTAACACCAATACTTCTGGAACAAGACAAGCTGCAGAAACTGTCTGATCGGCATAGGAATGCTCAAAATGTCCATAAAACACTAGGTGAAAATATCAAATATACAGCGCCCGTGTCATAATGGATATGGAATATGAATTTAAGATCGCACTGCTGGGCCAGCATCATGTGAAGAAAAACAAAGAGAAGAAACACCTTCAGTAGCAGGAAACTACTGTGGATACGTGAAGTGTTAGGACAATCACATTTTGTTGGTCTGGTACGTGAAGTGTTATTACAATACGTGAAGTGTAGACAATCAAGGATGAATGGGTGGCCAGTCTTTACCTCCCGTAACGAACATTGAGAGCTGGCAACGACCACTTGTCGATCACGCCCCTGCCGTTGTCAGCTAAACATCACACCAACTGCCCGCTGCCATTACACTTGGTGTATGCACAATCAAGCCTGCAGCTGTGACCCAGTGACTGTGGCCTGCCGATGTCGCTGCTCTGTTTCTGCAAGCCGATATTTTAGTTGAAAATATATAATTGTGTCTTCTTTCCAGTTCCGTTGTAAATGTATTATTTGATTACAACAAACAAGGAAATGTGTAATAAATAAGAACTAATTCCACTATCACATTGGAAACACTTTGAAATGTCTAGCACACACACAAACACATATACATATTCACACACGCGTGTGTGTACGTGCGTATGAGCGAGCACGTGTGCGTGTGGGTGTGAGTGTGTGTGGTATGTGTGGTGTGTGTGGTATGTGTGGTGTGTGTGTGGGGGGGGGGGGGGTGTGGTGTATGCGTGCGTGCGTGCGTGCGCGCGTGTGTGTGTGTGTGTGTGGAGAGATGTGTGTTGCCGATCTCTGCTCATAACTAGGCGTGTGTAGAAACAGATGGTTGTCATTGAAAAGTAGCATGCATAGAGACACAGGGGTAAACGGGAATCTACAGATAATGTGCTGTGGAATGATTGCGACAGATAAGAGAGATGACGACTCGGCAAGATAGAACAATGTGGAATGATCGCGACAGATAAGAGAGATGACGACTCGGCAAAATAGCATAATGTGAAATGACCACGTCAGATAAGAGCGACGACGACTCGGCAAGTTAGGACAATGTGGAATGATTGTGACAGATAAGAGAGATGACGACTCGGCAAGACAGAACAAAGTGGAATGATCGCGGAAGATAAGAGAGATGACGACCTCAGAATAATAGCACATTGTTGAATGATTGCGACAGATAAGAGAGATGACGTCTCGGCAAGAAGGACAATGTGGAATGATTGCGACAGATAAGAGAGATGACGACCTCAGCGAAATAAGACAATGTGGAATGATTGCGATGGATAAGAGAGATGGCGACCTCAGAAAAATAGGAGAATGTGTAATGATCGCGACAGATAAGAGAGATGACGTCTCGGCAAGACAGGACAATGTGGAATGATTGCGACAGATAAGAGAGATGACGACCCGGCAAAATAGAACAATATGGAATGATCGCGACAGATAAGAGAGATGACGACTCGGCAAGATAGGAAAATGTGGAATCATTACGACAGATGGGAGAGAACTGACTACAGCAGAATATGACAATGTGAAATGAAACTAAATGCAGGGACGAATCATTTCTGTTCCCATTTTGACAACTATGGACTAAACGCCGTGACCTAACTATGAAACAGCATACATCTATAGTCAGATGAGCAGTTACACTTTTATTTTCAGAATATCTGAGAATTCTCTAGGAATAATAGAAGACGAGGAAGAGACTAGACATCCCATCTCACATGCAATACCTTCAATAAGTGACAGCCTAACACTTCACAATCCAAAGACAGTATTTACTAGGGGACCATCTTTGCCTTTAGCGTAACGAGATTATGTTCTCATTAGCACAATTTACATCGTCGAATCCTAAACATTGAGAACAGAGATGTGGTAACACATTCTTCTGAAAATGTAAACACTGGCTGTCCTGAATCACCAGTTTCACTCCCATTTATCGAGTTTCGTGTTCTTACCAACGAACCTAAAGCGCGGAAACTGGGGTGCAATTATCCAAATACTAATGTCAAACGCTCCAAAAATAGAACAGCCATTTATAATCGAGAACTCTCTCAAGCCACAAGACAGACCTACTCCAGCAGTGCTCCTATGTGGCTTGCCAGTGCTCCAGACTACTCCACGTGAACCTGGAGATTTCCTAGCAAGAATTACAACAGATCCAACGGTCCGCAAGCCCAATAATTACACTCTAGTGCAGTGGTTCTCAACCGGTGGGGAATTCCCCCTCCCCAAGGGGGGAATTTTAGGGTTTCCGGGGAGGGGGGATTAAGATTATTTCAAGATCGTGTTAATACAAGAACCGATTACTTGATATTGTTTTTCCCTTCATACTGTACGGTTCTGTACGTCTCACCCTTCTAAAATTCATTTTATAAAGTAAGTAGACCCACAAATCACGTTTTATGTGGACGTCTAGACTTGTTTTAGTATGTGCTATTAAATTTAGCTTCCATTATTACGTATACTGTGTAGGGGCGGGCGGGATATTTAGGTAGGAAATACGAAAGGGGGGAATGACGTTCTGAAAATATGGTGAAGGGGGGCACAGGCCAAATTTTTAAGTAGGAAATACGAAAGGGGGGAATGACGTTCTGAAAATATGGTGAAGGGACGCACGGGCCAAATATTTAGGTAGGAAATGCGAAAGGGGGGAATTGACGTTCTGAAAATATGATGAAGGGGGGCACAGGCCAAATATTTAGGTAGGAAATGCGAAAGAGGGGAATGACGTTCTGAAAATATGGTGAAGGGGGGCACGGGCCAAAAAAGGTTGAGAACCACTGCTCTAGTGTATTTCCGCTGACGTTGATATTGTGGGTCTTTGGGAAGACTGCAGACTTATATAAACTAGCGCATAGTAGGACGTGTCAATGACTTCTCTCTCTCTCTCTCTCTCTCTCTCTCTCTCTCTCTCTCTCTCTCTCTCTCTCTCTCTCTCTCTCTCTCTCTCTATCTATCTATCTATCTATCTATCTATCTATCTGTCTATATCTCTTTCTGTCCGTCTGTCCGTCCATCTATGTATCTGTCTATCTATCTGTGTTTATGTCTAACTTTTCGCGTCTCCTCTGAATGAGCTGACATTAATTTGAATATATACCCCAAGCCCCTTACTTTTCTATGGCGTTAATATCGAGTGTTTCTATTCCCTCTCCCTCCACTGTTCCAGTCCATCGAATTAACACACATTGAATAGCCCCAGGTCATTCATTTTCAGACATCAGTTAATGTCTTCTAGAAGAGCGGTGACAAATTAGATCGCATTCATCATTATATTGGAATATAAATCTCTCTCTCTCTCTCTCTCTCTCTCTCTCTCTCTCTCTCTCTCTCTCTCTCTCTCTCTCTCTCGCTCTCTCCCCTCTCTCTCTTTCTCTCTCTCTCTCTTTCTCTCTCTCTCTCTCTCTAATACTCTCTCTCTCTATCTATCTATCTGTTCACTCTTCCGTCCATCGGTCCATTGGTTTCACCTTTATGGCGGACAGACGGACAATCATACAGACAAACACATACAAACAGGCAGAAAGACAGACAGACATGCATGCATCTATACATAAACACTCACCCAACCACCTTCACACTCACACACATACACACGCTTGCACAGACTGACAGACAATCAGATGTGCATGCAATCAGACACACGCCTACCTATCTTCCTGCGCACGAGCACACTAAGCTGGGTGGCAGTTGGGCAGACAGACAGCCGCACATGTGAAAGTGTCTCTGTCTGTCAATGTCTGTACGTTTTGGGAATATCAAGTGAAGGTTTGTCTGTATGTCAATGTAAGTCAGCGTTGGAAATATCCAACAAGCTTAAACTAGTTTTAACCAAATTAAACTGTCTTGCATCAAATACTGTTTCTCATCCAATCACAGTTGTTGACACAAAAACGGGAAAGCTGATCGCTGATGTGAAGCAGGAAGTGAAACAAGAATCTACTGGCAAGAATTCAGCGCCAGAAATTGTGGTCAAAACCAAAGTGGACATCCCTGCCGAAGGCGTACACGAAACGTTTCTACAGGAAGGCCAGGTAAGTCCATGGTCGTTACCGTTCATGTTTCTGTATGTCGGTCAGATATATTGGAGGAACGGAGGAGATCAACATTGACCGTCACAAAAGATAGGTATCATTGCATACATGAGGCAACAAACAGATCAATGTAAGATACACCAGAGTTTGATCCATCACTCTTTTCATATGCTGACATTGACAGGGCATGAGGAATGGGGGAATGGGGAGGATTAAAAGAGAAAGAGGGGGAAAGGGAAGAGGAGCAAAGGGACCAGAATGATAAGGAAGAAAAAGAATTAGAAGCAGCACTAGAAGCAGCTGAAGAAGATGATGATAATGAGGGAGGAGGAGGAAAAGAAGAAAAATGAGGGGGAAACAAAAAGAAGAAAACTGAAGGCTGGGGTGTGTTGCGTTAATTTAATATCAGTTGATTTCTTCTTCTTCTTCTTCTTCTTCTTCTTCTTCTTCTTCTTCTTCTTCTTCTTCTTCTTCTTCTTCTTCTTCTTATTTTTCTCCTGTGTTAATCCGGAGATTTCTTCGGACGTGATTGAGGTGTGCCTATTTACAGCAGAGCTGGGTTCTTGCGCCGTTAGGCCGACACATCCGACTTCTGCGGACATTTGTTGACCGGGTTAACCTTCCCGAGGATCAGTTGATGTTAATCTTGTCAGCCTGTATGATCAGTCTGACAGATTCTGCAGTATTCCTATATGAACACGTATCGTATAATGAGAAAGATGAATACAGGCATGCTTAGGGCAGAGTGGCAGGCTCCCATTCAACAATCAAAAATAGAGAGGATCTGGCGGAGTTTGATCCCCAGGCATGCTAGTGTGGTGGGAAACGGGCAGGCTGACAGGTTGGCTGGGTTTATACAACTTGATGGGGTACTGGCGCATGATAAGGCAGATGTGGTGGGGCCATATGTAATCGTGAGTATAGTGCAGAAGAGTTGGTAGATAATCACGACTTAGAGAGAATGGTGCTGCAGGGAGTGACAACAGGATCTGGCCGACACTCAAAACTCCAAGTACTGGCCAGACGGACATATACTCAGACTGATAGATACTGGTATCATTAGTATTGGGACTCTTCGCTGGCTGTTGCAGATGAGGACTTGGCACGTATGGGAATGTCTTTGTTATGTCGGCTCTTGGCTCAACTCGTATATTAGGCATGCTCGATATCATTAGTGGTGACCATATCAAGTAAGAGTCGATGTGAGCCATGTTCAAGAACAAATAGCATCGATCGTCGCATGGCATGCTGTTTAGATTATTGGGTTGGTTGTGTCATACCAGATATCTGGACAGCTGGACATAGATATCAAGTAAGAGTCGATGTGAGCCATGTTCAAGAACAAATAGCATCGATCGCCACATTGCATGCTGTTTAGATTATTGGGTTGGTTGTGTCATACCAGATATCTGGACAGCTGGACATAGAAGCTCATGTACATAAAACCCCGGTGGAGAATACAGGAGAGCATTTGCATTTACTCCGAATGAAAGCTTAAAGAGCTGAGAAACACAGACTAGTATAAGCAACATCAACTTTACTAAAATATCAGACAGAGAGTGGTGAACAGTCATGCTCGCCAATGATTGCCTCACACCCGTTACCAAAGGAAGAAATATATTTTCTGGTCTAATCAAATGAACTATATTGCCATCACCCCAAGCCCATTAATTTAGTGTTCTCTTTATAATATTGAAAGAAAAAAGCTCAGACATTGGAGGGAAAAGATGCAACAAAGTCATTCAAAGTAATAATGCCGATGCGGTGTGATTGATAAACCAACAAAAAATGAAAATGTAATTGTATCAGAAATATTATAACAAATATTACTTTGAAAATGAAAAACAATAATATGAACCTATGACCGTCACGTCGCAAATTGCTAATGCCATTGCTGTTAACTGTCTAACATTTAATATCGTAGTCTCAACTTCATTAGACCAAACATTGTATGGCAGTGTCAGGAACCTGCAATTACCATGTAAAAGACATTAACAAGGAGGTTTTAGTTCAGTCGAGGAAGAAGTAGAAACAGTATTACTTATATGTTTACAAATGTACGGAGTTGTGCAGAGTTAAAAGTTAGTTGCATATCCTTTACAGGACGTAGCAGTCAACTCCAACATTTTTCGGCTGTTTGTGATTCCTGGGCAAGTTTACGTTTAGTAGTTTGCCATTGCTTTCTAAACGACCGGCACGCATACCTTTGTATGGAAACCAACGCAAGGCGGTCAGCTTCCAAATCGCCCGCTGCTTTATTTCGAACGCGGTATGCGGGATTATGAATTGCAATTGTAACCATTTTGCCACAGAGACAAACAGTAAATAGAAATATAAACTTTATAAACACAAAATATGATAGATGAAACAGATTCTTATTAGTAATTAAATTAGGACAGAAATTATGTTCAAAATACCATTATTATATATGACTGAAGACAGATAATATAAGATTTAGGAAGACACAGATAATTGGAGAAGGCAAACACAATTGAGCCATATTTTATATATATTTATGCGTGTTTTCTTATGTAATTATTCTTCGACCCCATAATTCTGACATGAACACAAAGCCAAACATGGTTGTTCTGGATTGTGTTAGAATTCGCTGGAAATTGCTCTGTAATATGACAGCCTAAGTTGTCTCTGAATCCTGGCACATTCAATTACATGAAAATGGAAATCACGATTAGTTTCCTGGCGGCTGATCCAAGCGCCTCCGTTCTCCCATATTCATTCCTTAGCGTGGTTGAATGGATAAGACTTCTTGCTCTTAAACGTCATGTGTTCTAATGTTGTTCAATCGAACAGTTTTGCTAAAATGTTGACTTCTTGTCTTTGACTTGTGGGATGGGTATCGCTGTGGCGAAGTCGTTAAGCTGTTTGACTCGGGCTCCGAAGGTTGTGGGTTCGATTCCGGGCCGCGTCCTTCGGTTCACGAGTGAAAATTTTCGGAGACTCCTGTGGGTCGTCGCTAGAGCTACGGAGTTCGTGCTTTGTGCGACGCTTTTCGCGCTGCGGAAAGAGACCGAGCCATATGGGATAAAATCCGGTGCAATGAAGTCGACCCTGTCGACTTTTAAGCGACTTGGGGATGAAAATGATAAGTACCTCAGAAGTTGGAATAGGTTCGTTTGAATGCGAGGGACACTGGTAATAGGGGAAGTTAATCGACTCGCAAAAATCAGTCCAGTGCACTAGAAGTGGTAGCACGTCTATGGACTACGCCTGAGTTCAAAGCGAGCAGACGCAAACATAACAAATAAAATGGCTGTGCTGACTCTTGGCTTTTGTCATCTTGTTGTGTGATGTCATGAATTTTAACAAGCTACAATCATAACATTGTAGCACAACTTGATCTCTTACATCTGAATAAGAGAGTTGTGTTGAGTTGAGTTAAGAACCTACATCACTGCACTCAGGACATATCCATATGCGCTCCGTCCCCTCATTCAACAGCCAGGGAAAATGTGCACTACTAATCGTTCCCACCGCTATCTGATTGAAAGTTCTCCTGGTCTTCCCTCTCAGTTTTGAGATTCTACTAGAACCTCTGCCAATCCCCCGCAATCTTATTTTTTCCGCATACAGGTTCTCAATCTGTTCCTCCACCTTCTCCACCTGTCCCACAGGCTCACAACCACCTCTCCCATGTCCATAGGTAATCGAACACCAAGAGGTGCATTCCCTGCCAGCCTATCAGTCTGTGAATAAGAGAATGATACAGAATACATTTTAGGTTTGAATTGTGAAGAGAGAAAAGAAAATGCTGAAAAAGTAAGAATATTGAATGATGCCTGAAAACAGAACCTACACATTTTTACATTAATATCGCTTCATTGAACTACTAACATACTTTCTAATGAAGACAGGTCACCTCATTAAAATACTGATATATATGTAATGAAGACAAACACATACCATTTCATGTTACTTGTGCCAATAAACTTCGGACAGCAAATAAAATATTGGAAAAACAGCAATGCATTCTGTTCACGATCACAAGCTGTCATGATCTGTTGTTGGAAAAACATATAAGTATGATAATGATGATGATGATGATGATGATGATGATGATGATGATGATGATGATGATGATGATGATTATGATGATGATTATGATGATGATGATGACTTTGATGATGATGATGATGATGATGATGATGATGATGATGATGATGATGATGATGATGATGATGATGATGATGATCACGATAATGACTCGTATTACAAAAGGTTGGACAGAATAATAGTCGGACTATGTAAAAAAAAACAAAAAAACCAAGCACAATAAATGAGAAGTAGAAATCAAGCCTGTAGCGTTCCTATCCTGCATTAGTTGGTACGACACGGAGAGCCTTGCAAGTGTAGATATTAAACAGAAAATATGTGTACAGGAACTTTATTGGAAGCCAAGAAAAGCAATATGAAAAGGAGACCAGATGAAAGCTACCTTACTTGAAAGCTGCCCCGTCACAACTGCGAGCGCTAACAAGACAAGTCACCTGAACAAGTCAAGCAACCTGAAACGGGGGGAAAATGGCACGTTGCAAGAACACCAAAAGACACGCGATATCCAAGATGTGCAGCTTGACTCGTTCAGGTGACTTGTCTTGTTAGTGCTCGCAGTCGCGACGGGGCAGCTTTCAAGTAAGGCAGCTTTCATCTGGTCTCCTTTTATATTGCTTTTCTTGGCTTCCAATAAAGTTCCTGTACACATATTTTCTGTTTAATATCTACACTTGCAAGGCTCTCCGTGTCGTACCAACTAATGCAGGATAGGAACGCTACAGGCTTGATTTCTACTTCTCATTTATTGTGCTTGGTTTTTTTTTTTTTTTTTTTTTTACAGTCCGACTATTATTCTGTCCAACGTTTTGTAATACGACACATCCAAACACATATACTGGTTTTATTATATTACCATAGGGGAAAATAGCACGTTGCAAGAACACCAAAAGACACGCGGTATCCAAGATGTGCAGCGTGGGAGTCGACAAAAAGAAGAACGTGGAGAGCCGCCTAAGAGCTGTAACAAAGGACCTGAAACTACAGCTACTACTGAAGCCACCACGAGGGAGACAGTCCACCACAGACAAGAGCCAAACCTACTGAGAAACAGAGAGAGGAGAAAGACACCAGAGTCGGAAACACCGACTCACCGACAATAAAGCGGTTTATCAAGCGTATCCAAGTGGAGCTATCAGACAAAGAAATCCTGAAGCAGCTATGAGAAGAGAATCTCCACACCCGATTCTTGAAGGCGGAGCGGCTCCTCACATATTCCAAGATTCCCACAACCTTGGCTGTGGTGATGACAGAGGGCAGCGAGATGCCGATCATAGTATCTATCAACAAGAGAATGCAGCAGCCAGAGAAATTCATCCCAAGGGTCACCCAATGTTTCTGATGTCAGAGAGCCGACCACAGCAGAGCAGCATGTCGCAGTAAGACGGAAATCTGCCGGTACTGCGCCGATCACCACGCCTTCAATGAGTGTCTATGGCCAAGCTGGACACGGACTTCCGAAACTAAACAACAAACGAAAGTGCGTCAACTGCAAGGGCAAGCATGGAGTATGATACTTGGGCTGTCCGTACCTACAACGACTCAGAGACGCCTTAAAAATCGCAATTACCACAAAGACACCATTCAAGAAAGCAATGCGGAGGGGCGAGACAGCAACGGGTATAGCACAATCTGAAAGAGATCAAATGCAAAAGCAGATAGACGAGTGTAAGAAACAAGTCAAGACACTGCTGACGCCGACTCCAACCAGCGACAATGAGAAACTGCTGGCTGAAATAAAGGAGATCCATCAAAACATCAAGCAAGAAGTGGAACATATGGCACTGATAAAGAAGGAGAACGAAGAAATCCTACAAACCATTAAACAAGAACGAGAACTACAGAAAGCTGAAATGGAGCTTTTCCAAAACAAACCAACAGAAGCCATACAAGAAGCCACAGATAAACCGCAAGATGAAAACCAAGAGACCGAGCCTGAACCGCAAGCTAAAGCCAGCAGCCAAACCACAACGTACAAGAGGGAACCACTATCACGTCGGATCTCTGAAGGAGGCACAGAATACCCACTTAGCAGGGAGGAACTCCAGCGCGAGGAGTTCAGAAGGCGCTGGGAAGAAAAAGAAAAGAAGAAGCCCAAGAAACTCCGAAGGAAACCGATGGAATACCCAGTCTTACACTACGACTGTGAGATCGACTTCGAGTACTATATTGATGACGGTAAAATCGCCCCATGGCTGATCACAGAGGAATAAAACTTAAAGCAGCAGATACTCAAACGCGACAGTGAAAACAGGCGCAAGGAGGAAAATGAAAACGTCGAAAAGTTCCTCCAGAAAATACACAAAACAGGAGACAAAAAGACCAAATAAAAAGTCCTTATTAGGACTGCACCCAGCCAACCAGACGAGCCAGGAGCCTGCACCAAAAAAAATATCACAAGTAGAGATGAGCACAAAGAATAGCCGCGGACCAATCCTCCAGCTGACGTCACAGACACAAACGCTTACATAACCAGTCCGAGATAGGACTTGCTCGAAAGAGTGCACAAGACAAGAATCAGGGTGAATAAACCCACAAACACCACGGCTCTCAACAATAACCACCGCTGACGAAGCAGGTTAGACGAGACCGAATTTGGAATTTTTGTTTTGAAAATTGAATTGCGATTTGGAGATGCCTTAATCTTGATTGTTCACAGAACAAAACGTTAGTGTGCGCAGGATAAAAGTTTAGATGCTCCCGCTGGACATATCTCAAACACAAGCTTGTGTACTCTCCAGTCACATATTGTTCTGTACCCGAACACTCAGTCATCTTAGCTTGTGTCAACTTCCCTTCCTCCTATGCAAACAATCAACGTGAGTTTATTCTGTTCCCATTTGAGATCATATCTTACCTGGTATGGCACAGGTCACTGAGCTGTTGCTAACTGGTCAGGTCGTCTGGTATACTGATTATATTTCACTCGGCGGTATTGCTATACAAATGTTGCATCCCCAATTCGCGGAATTTTCTAACAATCCCTACTCCGGTACAGTTTGGACAAGCACAGACAAGTTCTTAATATTGTGGGAATGATAAGTACACCATCGATTTGCTCCAGGTCTAAATACTTTAAGCCTCGACCGACACGAGGCAAAGCCATCATTAATTTGGTGGCTAACCTAGGCTAAGAAAGCCACGTTTAGATTCACTGGCTGCATCTATCCTCATGTGCATACTAGAGATCGTTGTCTCCCGCTCTAGCCGAGAATACTCACCTTTATCTTTTACAGTGTTCTGTTACAAACTGATGATTTAATGGCTATTCAGAATACTGAATAGCCATTAAATCATCAGTTTGTCCAGGCTACTTCCTATATCATCATCATGTTTTCCAGAATGCCACTTACCATCATCATCAATTTATCCAGACCTCCATTTACCATCATCATCAAGTTGCCCAGATAACCACTTGTATCCTCATCGATTTGTCCAATCTACACCCACTATCATCAAGTATACCAGGCTACCATCATCATCAACTTGTCCATACCACCACTTATATCATCAGCAACTTGTCCATATCACCACTTATATCATCATCAACGTGTCCACATCACTAATTATATCATCATCAACTTGTCCAGATTACCACTTGTTATCATCCTCAATTTGTCCAGATCACTATTTATTATCATCATCAGTTTGTCTAGACTACACTTACATCATCATCAATCTGTCCAGACTACACTTACATCATCGTATATCTATCCAGACTACGCTAACATCATCATCAATGTGTCCAGACTACACTTACATCATCATTAATCTATCCAGACTACGCTAACATCATCATTAATGTGTCCAGACTACACTTACATCATAATCAATCTATCCAGACTACGCTAACATCATCATCAATGTGTCCAGACTACCATTTACAATTAGTATTGTCGCCGGCTTGGGTATTTCAGCTATAATAGGCAGAAATCACTACTCAAGAGTTAGCCGACAGTCTCGTTAAATAGTACCTCGTTTTAAGAATGCAGTCTAAAGGGATGGTCCCGATAGAAGAGATTGGTATTCAGTTGGGAGACAAACAATCTTATGTGTAGGAAGACCTAACACAAATGTCTAGTTTATCTGATCGGATGCTTTTGTTAAAATATTTTATCCCCCGTTTATATAAAAGACAAGCAAATAGTACCTACACATAGAGAAGACAAGAAAATAGGACATATACATATAGAAGTCAATAACATAGAACATGAAACCATAGGAGATTAAAAAATGGAACATATGCATACCAAAAAAAATTTAAAAATTTAAAACAAAACACGAAAACAATAACGATTAAAATAATTTGAATAACGAAGACACAAACAATAGATTGCATGATTTATTGCCTGGCATATTTCACTGCATATTGTCAGGTACATACTGCAGAATTCACACAACATAAAGTAAAATAACTAGATAAATCCTTCAAGCTGAAATATACACATGTTCACACAGTAATTTCAATTGCCTACAGCTGTAATTTTAAACTGACTAAAATGTTTTTCTATTTACAAAAAACTGGCCGAGGAATGAATGGCTACATGCTGAGGACTAAATGGTCAAGGGTGAGCTGGTCGTGAACGTGGAATGCCTGGTATCCAGCTAACCTTTCGAGATGGGGCTGCGTGGTGTCGGGATATCGTCTCCGCCTCGAGTGCTGGAGGTCCCGGGTTCAAGCCCCGGTGAAGACAGGGATTTTTTTCACGTGGACTTCTAGTAATAAAATGTCCCCTCGTCTCTGGGTAGTGAGATCGGACGCCCATGAGTATTGTTGCGCACATAAAAAAATCCCTTGGCAGTTGGAAACCGAAAAAGAGTTGCCTAACAGAACTGCCCGGGCAAAATTGTGAGTTAAAAATCTACCCAAAGTATTTAAGGATCCTCGCAGGTGCTACGGAGTTCGTGCACTGAGATGAGTTTTTCCAGACTCAGGTTTGAGTTAGGAGGAGAACGGAGCACTTATGGGTTACACCCGTGTGGCGTGATGTTGATCCATCGACTAAACTAACTAAACTAAACTAGACTAACCTATCAAGAGGATGACGTAATGCAACGTCTACAGGACCGGCTTATTATAGCAGTCGGTCGAACATTCCGTGCTGCAACTCCAGTTATTAGGTACATAACAACACATATTCCCACCCCAGCAGGAAAAGAACCTGTTCCTCTGGACGTCAAATTCAATTGCATTTACCAATTCACATGCAGGTGCCAGTCTACCTAAATCGGAAGAACAGACCGGTAGTTGAACAACAGAGTTGCTGAACACATACCTAATTGGATTGACAAGATACTACACACAGGCAATGGGAGCCTATGGAGGCCGACACATCAAAAGCTTCCGGCTTCATCAATTGCTAGGCGTATGTTGGAAAGCGGCCGTGTGATTGATAGAGACAGTGCCTTTCGCGTTTTGTTTAACACACAAAATAGTCGTTTGGTAAAGTTTGCAGAAGCCATAATGATTAATCTACATATGCCAGTTTTGTGCAAACAGAAAATCATGATAGTCAGTTTAAAATTACCGAGGTTATTTTACTTTATGTTGTGTGAATTCTGCAGTATGTACCTGACGAGATGCAGCGAAATATACCAGGCAATAAATCGTGCAATCTATTGTTTGGGTCTTCGTTATTCAAATTCACTCTGGGAAACATTTTTTTTTTTTAAAGACTGATAGATACGGTTGATTATTGTAAATTAGAAGGATATACAGAAAAGAGGATTACTATGAATGAAAGAACACTAGACAGCGCCTCATGCTGACATCCTATCCCCCCTTCCCCTCACACAGAAAGAAATCTGTCCCCCGGCCCGTTGTTTCCTCTTTCGGCGAGGCCCACAGATCACAACAATAGGCTTCCTTTATCTGGCTTGGTGGCGTGTTTGTTTATTGCCAGGGAGATTAATAATTGATTTGACGGTGATAGTAATCTCCCCTTTGGATTCGTGCAAATATACCATATCTCTGACTCTACCTCTGTTAGCCTGTCTGTCCGTCCGTCTGTCTGTCTGTCTGTCTCTGTCTCTCTATCTTTCTCTCACGCACACACATACACACACACACACATATATATATATATATATATATATATATATATATATATATATATATATATATATATATATATATGCACCAAGGTATTTTGAAGGTTATCCCTTTTTCATTGAAAGATAGCTTAGTGTACTGTCATTTATTTGAGACTGAGATCACTGTGCGTGGTTTTTTTTTATTTGCACCGATCTTCAATAGCCATGTTTTGGCTCTAACAGCGTTTTCTAGCTGATTTGGCATGGAACTTTTGTTCTGGCAGTTATGTTCTCATGGTAGTGGCTTAATCATATGTACGTTTTCCCCATACACCTGCATTTTCCCTAATTTTATTTTCAATCCCACTTTTCCACGCTTTAGAAACTGCTTTTTCTAAGTACACCCAGACCTCAAGTATGTCCTTTTATTAAGTCTACCCAGCTTGAAAGGCATGCTCTAATTCCTGACCTATGTAGGTAATTTAATCTTCAGTCAATCTGTGCGTTATTAATCCAGCCTGTTTATACGAATAACGGAAACCCTTGATAATTCTGGGAATTAACTTCTCTAGCGTTTCTTAAGTTCTGGTATGTTTAGGTCAGGTACCAGCTGGCATTACCAGGGTGTTAAAAGATGTGTAACATGTCCAGGCATTGTCTGTCAAGACCATCCAGGTACATATTCATAGAAGCTAAAACCTGTACACGAGTTAACCATGCATACCAGATATCCCTTGCTTGTGTGCGCAGATAGATCCTTGTTCAGAATACAGAAAAACTGCCGTGTCCGTAGCATGCAGAAAAAACTACGGACATTCGGCCACAGTGAAATGTCTTCTTCCTCTTCTGACCTTTACCCCCACTGGGCCACAGTCGTAATATCGTTTTCTATCTCCGGCAGCTTCCTCCACGTCCCCTTCCCCACTCAATATTATTCAACCCTGTAGTTCTCTTCCCCCTAGTGTCTTTAGATCTCCCGCTGTGTCGTTTGCCTTGTGGGTTCCAGGCAAGAAAGGGTTTGTCTATATTGTCCTCGAGTTTCCTCAGTGTGTGTCCTTTTTGTACCAGCGTCTTTACCTCTTGGTTGGCTGAAATTCGCTTAGCTATCTCCATGAGCTATGTATGGTGATTCTCATCTCATCTCATCTCATCTTGTTCCTCTTGTACCTTGCGGTGTCGAGGTGAAGCATAAGAGTGCCCGTTTATGGGCTTCATATATCGAGATTCCCATGGACTCTGTTATTCTTTCTATCCATCGTTTACGTAGCCGGTCACTTCTTCTGCTATCATATGGTCTGTACATCACTGCTTGTTGTTATATACTGTTAGTTGGTAATCTAGCTATATCGTGATTCTGTCACATCGTTTTATTCCCACTATTCTGCCATGTTACCAATTAGTGAATGTTTGTGGATTATTTGTAATTATTTTAGTTGTTCTCCATCTTTCTGATTCATACAATAGCACCGATTTAACATTGGAGTTTAACATTCTAAATTTGGTGTTGTGTTTTCAACTTCCTTTGATTTCCATAAATTGTCTAGTGCTGTGAAAGCCCCTCTTGCCTTTTGTATTGTTATGTTAGTATCTCTATCTCCCTCCGCCCCCCCCCCCCCCCAATTTTCACGTGCATGGATTGACCTGTCAAATATTTTTTATCTGTAGTTTGATGTAGTTATTGATGACCTGTGGTTAGCTGTCAAATATTGATGATCTATAGTTCACTGTCAAATATGTATGATCTGTAGTTAGCCCTGAAATGCATTCTTATAAGAATATTATTCTGTCTCCACTGTTTAAAATAAAAAATACACATCCACGCGCACAGCCAAATAACATAGATATAACATATACAGCTGGCAGTCGCTTGTGGCAGCCCCTAAATAAAAATATTGTGTTATTGCATTCCCGTTGGTTGTGTGTTGTGTTGTCATCTCCGGTTTGGCAGGTATTACATCACTTTACCCGTGGCAGATTTCTTTATAGCACAAATAGCACGGTTTGATTGATCCTCCGGGTTCTGACGTCAATGAGTGTTCATGAGACTCAATGGGGGTAAATGAGCTATCCGATCTTGACAAACTGAAATTGTATAATCTCTACCTCCCTTCCCCTCCCTCTCGTATCAGCTAATTACAGATTATCAATATTTGACCACTAATTCAGATCATGGATATAGGACCCCAAAACATGGTGACAAAACAGGGTTACCAGAATGTCTGTCATCTAGGATAGAGGTGACAAAACAGGTTGCGTGGCCTTCTTGGATAGAGGTGACAAAACATGGTACCTGGCCATCTTAGATAGAGGTGACAAAACAGGGTGGCTTGCCATCTTAGATAGGGGTGACAAAACAGGGTACCTGGCCATCTTAGATAGAGGTGACAAAACAGGGTGGCTTGCCATCTTAGATAGAGGTGACAAAACAGAGTGCCTGGCCATCTTAGATTGAGGTGACAAAACAGGGTGGCTTGCCATCTTAGATAGAGGTGACAAAACAGGGTGCCTGGCCATCTTAGATAGAGGTGACAAAACAGGGTGGCTTGCCATCTTAGATAGAGGCGATGAAACAGAGTGCCTGGCCATCTTAGATTAAGGTGACAAAACAGGGTGGCTTGCCATCTTAGATAGAGGTGACAAAATAGGGTGCCTGGCCATCTTAGATAGAGGTGACAAAACAGGGTGACCAGAATACCTGGTAATCTTGGTTAGAGGTGACAATAAATGGTGCCTGGTCATCTTAGATAGAGGTGACAAAACTGGTGGCCAGGGTGCATGATCATCTTGTACAGCATGTGACAAAACGGGATGCGTACGCTACCTCGCAGTTGGAACTAATAAGATATTATTGCTCGTGGTCTTGGCTAAAGTTAATAACTGGCATTAGAACCTAGACTAACATGTTGCACTTGTTGTGGACAGTCAGGATAACCTCTCTCCTGTCTAAGGACTGACTACCCTGACGGAAACAAATTGAACGGCATGAAATGTGCACAGATCAGGAACAAAATAGAAATGGTGGCAGGATGGACAAGCTTGTTTCAACCTCTGCAGCTGCCTTTTATCTTCTAGGGCTTAGGTTTTTAACAAACTCAAGCCAGTCCGTTTTTCCTTTGTTGTCTACAGCAATTTCTACCATGTCCTCTTCATGTTATTATCTCTCTAAATATCTTCTGCGCGGGCCTGCCTTTTTTCTGTAAGTCCCAGAGGAAGGACTTACTATTTTAATATTAACAGATTTTCTCAATACGAGCACTATCTATCACCGGCGTCTTTTCCGTATCCTTTCATTCATTGAGATATATTTATTTCCTTCCACGAGCTCCACGTCGATGACCCTGTTAGACCATCCTACCGCTTCTCTTCGGCTCAGGCAGGTGCGGGTCTACCTACATCGGCAGAACAGAGTGGCAGTTACACAGCAGGGTTGTTCTCTTCGGCTCAGGCAGTAATTAATTCATATGGTAGTTTATAAGTAGTTGTTTTAGTGGCTACCCATGTCCATACAGAAATACCGATGACTGAAGAAAGTGCATATGTTATTTCTGAGGAAAACTGTAAAATAATACCAAAGCTTTGATAGATGAAATAAATGTGTTAGTAAATGTGATAAACTGGTTACGCTCTTACTCATTCAAGTCAGTGATACCGATGACACGATCCATATAGCGTTGGTAAAATAGAGGGTTCTGATTACATCCTGTTTACTTTTGTTTCTGTGATTATTACATGCCTGATTGCGTTATATTATATTCTCATATACTTCTGCATTCAAGGCACTTCTTTATTTGTAGTCCTGGTTTTTGCTATTCTTTAAATATGTTTCCTTTTTAATTGTTCCTTTCATCTATGCGTTACTGATTGCTTTCGTTATCCGTGCTTAAATGATTTCTACTCACTTGTTCATGAACTTCTACACTAGCGAGTAACGGTGGAATCCCTAACAGCATTTGTTGTTGGCAGACAGAAAACAGTTGATATTAATATAGCGTGCCGACCCGACAGGAGATGGCAATCTTCAGACAACCATTGGTATTCCCCTGACTTTGTATAAAGCTCCCACCTCCCACGCAGATGTTATTTATAGGGATAGATTGGAATCGATGTGAAACCGTCGTAACTGAATTGATTAATCAAACACTGGCATTTTAGCTCGCTTCAACGTGTCTGATTAAAGGCATTACAGAGAAAATATAGCATGATTTATACCTTGATGGAGACGGGAGACAGAAATATGTGTTATACAAGTGGCACGTGTGTACGTGGTACAATGTACACATGCTTAGATATGAGGCACACCCAAAATAGCAGTTTACAAGTGACTAATTACGCCACACATGTGTGTGTGTGTTGTGTGTGTGTATATATATATATATATATATATATATATATATATATATATATATATATATATATATATATATATATATATATATGAATAACGAAGGCACAAACCATAGATTGTACGATTCATTGCCTGGCATATTTCGCTGCATCTCGTTAGGTACATACTGCAGAAGTGACACAACATGGAGTGAAATAACTAGATACATCTTCCAAGCTGAAATATACACATGTTTGCACAATGATATCAATTGTTTACTGTGATAATTTTTAATGGACTATCATGCCTTTCTGTTTGCACAAAACCGGCCTGTGTTGATTAATCATTATTGCTTCTGCAAACTTTAACACACGAATAATTTGTGTATGAAACAACACGGAAAATACGCTGTCTCAATCAATTACATGACCAGTTTCCAAGACATGACGGGCAATGGACGACGCCGGAAGTTTATAATTGTGGTGTGTCAGCCTTCCCATGATCCCATCGTCATTGTGTAGTATCTTGTCAATCCAGCTGGGTATGTGTTCAACAACCCTGCTGTGTAACTGCTGCTCTGTTCTGCCGATGTAGGTAGATTCGCACCTGCACTAATTGGGATAGAAGCCGGTCGTTTAGAAAGCAATGGCAAACGTAAACTTGCCAAAACATCAACAACAGCAGTAAAATACTGGTGTTGACATCTATGTCCTGTAGAAATTATATGCATATATATATATATATATATATATATATATATATATATATATATATATATATATATATATATATATATATATATATATATATATATTAGACACACGTGTGTAAATGACAGCAAACTTAACGGTAAAGTTTGACTATAAAAAAGACTCACGTGTAAATGACATGTTATATGTGGCTATATTAGACACACTTGTGCATATGACACAAATAACATAACGGTATAGTTTGACTACAGAAGAAACGACATGTCTAAATAACACATATAACAACAGTATAGTTTGGCTACAGAAGAAACGACATGTGTAAGTGACACAGATAACATAACGGTATAGTTTGACTGCTGAAGAGACATATGTGTAAATGACACCGATAACATAGCGGTATAGTTTGACTACAAAAGAAACACATATGTAAATGGCAATATACAAATAACTATTGTTGTGTTCAAGGTAAAGTGAAAGGGAAAACACACGAGGAAAACAACGGTTTCAGTATGAAGATAATATGACAAAGAGGGACGGGGAATATTGTGAATTTTTTCTTCTGCCAGGCCCTTTTGTCTTTTGAGGTGACAGTTTCGAATCCCAGGGTGGCCAATATAGCTTATTATTGTATATTCTCTAGTGTGTGTCCTAAGCTCTGATCCTTTCCTCGACATTCATGAGCGTCAACCCATACATACACATTTATTGTTTTAGCTATTTCAGTGGCCCAAGGGTCTTTAGCGATTGATCCCATTATGCGACAATATTCTCTATGTCTACTTACAAAGATGTCTATGTATTTCGAATCCGCCTGGCTAAATAAGCAGAAGAACAGTCTCCACGTTTTGAGATGTATTGCTAGCATTATATGTTTGAACCAGTTGTATTGTTAGCATCATATGTTTGAACCAGTTCTATTGCTAGCATTATATGTTTGAACCAGTTGTATTGTTAGCATCATATGTTTGAACCAGTTGTATTGCTAGCATCATATGTTTGAACCAGTTGTATTGCTAGCTAGCATCATATGTTTGAACCAGTTGTGTTGCTAGCATCATATGTTTGAACCAGTTGTATTGTTAGCATTATATGTTTAAACCAGTTGTATTGTTAGCATCATATGTTTGAACCAGTTCTATTGCTAGCATTATATGTTTGAACCAGTTGTATTGTTAGCATCATATGTTTGAACCAGTTGTATTGTTAGCATTATATGTTTGAACCAGTTGTATTGTTAGCATTATATGTTTGAACCATTTGTATTGCTAGCTAGCATCATATGTTTGAACCAGTTGTATTGTTAGCATTATACGTTTGAACCAGTTCTATTGCTAGCATTATATGTTTGAACCAGTTGTATTATTAGCATCATATGTTTGAACCAGTTGTATTGTTAGCATTATATGTTTGAACCAGTTGTATTGTTAGCATTATATGTTTGAACCATTTGTATTGCTAGCTAGCATCATATGTTTGAACCAGTTGTATTGCTAGCATTATATGTTTGAACCGGTTGTGTTGCTAGCATTATATGTGTGAACCAGTTGTATTGCTAGCATCATATGTATGAACCAGTTGTATTGTTAGCATTATACGTTTGGACCAGTTGTATTGTTAGCTTCATATGTTTGAGCCAGTTGGCACTCGAAGCATGATGTTGTTCATATGACATTGGACGCCCTTACTTGCCAAGACCTTTCCTGGGATCAGTTTTAGGCTGGGTCAATCTGGGAGCCCAGTTCAATTGTATAGCCTTTGTCACTCCTTCAACGTCAACCGTCATAACTCAGGCCCCTTTGGTTAGATTGTATAATTTCCCGGACTTGTAGAGTGTTGGTTCTCCCAGGCTATGTATCTCATTTCAAATGTATCGAACTAATTTGTAGATGCACTTTAATCATTTTTAGATAAATTTGAAGAGGAAACGTCGCAACCGATATCCCCTCACAATTGATGATTGTACGCTTCCCTGGTAATACACACAGCAAGATCTTTTCTAGGTTGCCAGGTGTCTTTGGCATGACTTTTATGTATTTTGTTGCTACTGTTGCCAGAGAAGATATATCAGAAATGTTTGCAGCCACTCATTACTCTTTCTAGAACTGCATAGAAGGCCGGGAAACGCTGTGTTGCATCTGTTCCAAACCATCTTGTCTGACGTTCTGGAAATCAATCGGGGAACCAATTGAGGCCACTGAGACAGTTACATAGATAAACACACATAGTATTGCGTGGCGCTCACAGAAGGAGAAGAAGAAAGTAGAGACTAGAGGACGCATTAAACAACATAAAAGTTGAAAGCTATAGTTACCGACCGGGATTCGAACCTGTCACTTCCAAATGACGACAACGCCTCGCTGCAGGAACAAGTGTACTTCGACTTCGTGTGGCATGCCACACAGTAGGTTGTTTCACTTTCAGAGCCGCTGATCTTTAGTAGAATAATCGGCCTCTCATATAGTCTCAGTCTGTGTGTACCATGGACTGGTATTCTCTTCAGTCCACTCTGTCGCTTGACCATTCACCCATACCTGTTGCACAGGTTGTAGCTACTGCCACACGCCAGCTATGTCCAGGGAGCCCATACACCAGCTAGGCAGAGAGAGGGGGAACAGTTTGTGTTCAGACTGCCCGTCTATATCTAAAAGCTATCTCCTCTATTCGCCAGACCATACTTTACTTAATAAATAGTATTAAATACAGAGAACATAGATAACATGTTTTCTGTACATGCTTCTCGGTTATTAGATTAAAATAAAACTGTTGTATAACAACACACCCATTAGCACACAAAACACGCCGCATGCATGCACACAAAAACATAAATGACAACATTCACCAGAAGCTTCCAGTGCCCACGTGTTTTAGTAAACGCAGACTGAGATTTCATTTAATTTCTCCATACAAAACTGAAACTTTCATTTCCGGCATAAGTATGGTTATCGATTGGTGTCTCCAGTTTGGCCCAGGCTTTCCAGATTTAGCAGGATTTAATGTGACAGCCGTTTTACTTTCATTACTCCCGGACATTCTCGTCACCCGCGGGGCCCCAATTCTAGCACGATGTAGTCACGAGAGCTGTCTCTCGGTCTTAATATCTTTATGTATTAAGTGGCTTGGTTCTTATTAAGGGAAAGGGGAAGGCAAGGTAGTGGGAAAATATATTTAGCGTCGTGAAATTATATTTCAGTCTCACTTCCTTCATTCTGAGAGTATTGCACTCTCATAATATCTAGCCATCTCCACTCTTTCATTCACTAATAGTTTACCTCCTCACTCTCAAGGAAAGACCACACGGAGATATAATCAAATTGCAAGTGGCACCATTAGTATCATTAGACTCTTCACTGGTTGTTGAAGATTAGAACGGAGCGCATATGGGAATAGACGGTGGACAGATAATATATATACAGACCTACAAGCACTTGGAATCAACGACTGGCAAGAGAAGGTCAACCAGAGAGACGAATGGAGACGCATTGTATCTGCAGCAAAGAACCTCAATGGCTCGGAACGCTGAAGAAGAGGAAGAGAAGAGAAGCATATGGGAATGTCCTCATTGCTGTGATGTCGGTTCTGGACTACTCAGCTCAGCTCTATATATCTTTTTTCTTTTATTTGTATGGTTATTAGTGGACATCGACAGTAAGGGATAATAGAAAAACGTGAACCAGCAGGGATGAACTACCTGCGCATAACGCTGACCAATCAAGGGGAGATAGTGTAGGACATTTAGACACAGAAGCCTCAAACAATATGTTGAATGATTTATTGCCTAGCATACTTGCTGCACCTCGTCAGGTGCGACGTCAGGTGCGACGAGATGCAGCGAAATATGTCAGAGAATAAATCGTGCAACATAATGTTTGTAGCCTCTGTGTGTAAATTCGCTAAGGGGGTACATTGTTTTGAGTATAGGAAATGCTGACGTTAGGAAACAAATTTATGACATATCCCAGTTCTATTACACCACAAGACAGCCTGTATATGGTTTGACAACTTGAAGACCAGTCACCAGAAGTATTCCACGTAAATCAACATCTCTTAGTTCACGCAGAGGACAAGGGAAAGACTTTCCCTGCAATACACGCCTAAGTTAGGCACCGTACCTAAGACATAGACTGGAGCCCGCTTCGTAACTGTACATGTCACGTCGCTGAGAGGTATACAGAAAACCCTAGGAGGATGAGGAGAAAGTGGAGTAGGACGGGGAATGTCTATCTATCTATCTATCTATTTTAATTAGAAAATTCAAACAAATGAAAACTAGCACAGGTGTGGTGAACCTAATTACGTCATTTTTATCCGACAGACAACAAGTAGCGTCCTTCAATAACTGTCTGTCAAAACCCACACAACTTAATATTGGTGTGCCTCAGGGCTCAATACTAGAACCGCTGCTTTTTGCAGTTTATATTAACGATCTTCCTTTATATCTCAATACTTCGTGTGACCTATTTGCAGACGACTGCACTATATACACTAGTCAAGAGAACCTTAGTGACTTAGAGAGCTCTTTGCAAAATGAACTTGATAACCTTAGTAGATGGAGCAATGAAAACCGCATGATTATTAACATCGACAAAACCAAATCCATGCTAATAACGACCAATTATCCGCTGGATGGAGAATACGACACACACACACATCGTGATTGTAACTGACTCAGAAAGCATGCTGACGAGGGTGAGGACGGGCAGAGTTCGTGCGGAGTGGCTTGCTTCGCTTCGGAGGTCACGGGTGACAAGCATCGCCTGGATCTTTTCTCCGGGGCATGCCGGTGGGCTGGGAAATGAACAGGCGGACAGATTAGCTGGCTCTGCAGAACTTGGTGGAGTATTGATACATGACAAGGCAGACGTGGTTGCGGCCTTGTGGGAGCACGTGCACACCTCGGAGGAGCAAATGGATTACCATGGTCTGGCAAGAATGAGACAACGAGGAGTGACGAAGGGATCTGGCCGACGCTCAACGCTCAGAGGAAAGGCAAGACGGACTTATAATCAGATTGCTACTGGTACTATTAGTGTTGGAACTCTTCGCTGGCTGCTGAGGATGGGGACGGAGCACTTATGGGAATGCCCCGAATGCTGTGATGTCGATTCCTAAATCAATCAATCAATCAATCAATCAATAACGACCAGACAAAAACTACAGACCCTAGCCATAACTGGGGCACCGCTCGATCTCCACGTGGACACGTTACCTATAGTTAATGTAAATGAACACAAATCATTAGGTCTTTTAATTGACAGACATCTAAACTGGAGCTCTCATGTTCACGTCCTCACCAAGAGAATAGCCCAAAAAGTTTACCAACTTACTAGAATTCAGCACTTCTTGGATGAAAGCACACGAAAAATATTCTATGCATGCTATATCCAATCACCTCTCGACTATTGTTCCACAGTCTGGGATGGGTGCCCTAAATCTAATATGAAACGACTGTGTTCGCTTCAAAACCGCGCTATACGTCTAGTTTCTGACATAAAGCACGTTGATAGTAATAACTTGTATAGTCATCTAAGACTTCTACCACTTCGAAAGCGATTCCTTTTTAACAAAGCCAAATTAGTGAATAAAATTATATCTGAAAATACCCCAGAGTATCTTCTACCGTTAATTCAATCTAATGCAATTAACAGCAAGCGCTTAAATTTATTACAGGTTCCTAAGCCTAGATTGGACTTATACAAAACATGTCACGCGTATTCTGGTGCTCACTTTTGGAATAGCCTTCCACCAGATCTGAAAACGCCAATGAGTCCCTACACATTCAACCGAAAACTCTTTCAATACTTACTACATACCGACTATATGCCTCCATAAGTCACCTACTGGTATCATTTTTTCACTACCATTTTACACTGTGTGAGTGAGAGAGTGGGTGAGAGAGTGAATGAGAAAGAGTGTAAGTGAGAGAGTGAGTATGAGACAGAGAAAGTGAGAGAGTGTATGCGCGTGTGCCTGCAAGGGTGAAAGAGTAAGTGAATGTCTGTGTACACGTATGTGTGAGAGATTGAGTGAGAGAATGAGTTAGTGTGAGAGAGAGGTTGTGTTGTGTGTATACCTGTCTGTGTGAGAGAGTGAGAAAATGAGTGAATGTGAGTTAGAGAGCGTGTGTGTATGAGCGTGTGTGAGTGAGTGTGAGAGCGAGTAAGTGTGCAAGAGAGAGAGACAGTGGGAGAGTGAGAGAGTGCATGAGAAGTTAATGAGTGAGAGAGAGAGTGGACGAGTGTGTGTATGTCTGTGTACTTGTCTGTGCGAGTAAGAGAGTGAGTTAGTGGGGTTTAGAGAGTAAATGAGTGAGTGAGAGGGTAAGATTATGTGAGGCAGCGTGTATGTGTAAGTAAGTGTGTGGGTGGATGGGTTGGTGTGTACGTGTGTCCATATGTGTGTATGCGTGTGTTTATGTGTGTGTATGTGGGTATATGTGTGTGCACGTCTGAATGTGCGTGTGGGTGTGTATATGTAAGTGTGTTAAATGTGTGTTTGTATGTGTGCTTGTGTGTGTATGTTTATATGTGTGTTTATGTGTGCGTACATGTGTGCGTGTGTTTATATGTATGTGCGTGTGTATATGTGTGTATGTGCGTATATATATATATATATATATATATATATATATATATATATATATATATATATATATATATATATATATATATATGTTCGTGTATGTATGTGCATGTTTGTGTGTATGTGTGCATGCATGCAGTGTATACGAGGGAGTGTGTATTTGTGTATGTGTGTATGGGTGTGGATGTGTGCATGTGTGCGGGGGGATATGTGTGTATTTGCGTGTGTATATTGTGTGTATGCTCGTGTATGAATGTGTATATGCTTTCGTGTATATGCGAGGGAGTGTGTATTTGATAGCGAGAGGGTGTGCGTCTGTCTGTGTGTGAGTGAGAGTGAAAGAGAGTGTGATATTGAGTAAATGAAAGATGGAGAGAGTGACTTAATGGGTGAAATAGTGATTGCGTGTGTGTGTGTGAGAGAGAGAGAGAGAGAGAGAGAGAGAGAGAGAGAGAGAGAGCAAACGAGAGAGAGAGACAGTGGAAGAATGGATCTGTTAATGTGTGTGTATGTGTACACGCATTGTTTGTGAGTGTCTATGATGTGTGTTGGTGATAAGAGAGAGAGAGAGAGAGAGAGAGAGAGAGAGAGAGAGACAGACAGACAGACAGAGAAAGAAAGAGAGAGAGAGAGAGAGATTTAAGCGCACGCATATGATATAACATGCTATTCCATATATTTTGTGTATTCTCATGTTCATATTACCATTTTGAATGCCAATTGATGTTATAATTTATAACATGAACACATGTACATCACTGCAGAGTGGGAGAGAGAATTAGGGAGTATGAGTGAGTGAGTGAGAGAGAGAGAGAGAGAGAGAGAGAGAGAGAGAGAGAGAGAGAGAGAGAGTTAATGAGTGTGAGTGTGTGCCTGTGTAATAGAGAGACAGAGAGAGAGGGAGAGAGAGCGAGAAGAGTGCACGCATGTCCCGTAATATGCTATTCCATATTTTTTGTGTATTTTCATCTTTCACATTATCATTTTGTATGTATGACACTTGATTTTATCATGTACTAGCTGACCCGGCCCGGCTTCGCCCAGGCCCTGGAGGGGATCTATCTATCTATCAGTCTGTCTGTCTGCTTGTTTGTCTGTCTGTCTGGCTGACCCGGCCCGGCTTCACCCAGTCCCTGGTGGGGAGCATCTCATTTAATTCATATACGTAGTCATATAAGCTCTCCCGTTCCCGACTATCTGTTTGTCTGTCTATCTGTCTGTCTGTCTGTCCCGGCCCGGCTTCACCCAGTCCCTGGTGGGGAGCATCTAATTTAATTCATATACGTAGTCATATAAGCTCTCCCGTTCCCGACTATCTGTTTGTCTGTCTATCTGTCTGTCTGTCTGTCCCGGCCCGGCTTCACCCAGTCCCTGGTGGGGAGCATCTAATTTAATTCATATACGTAGTCATATAAGCTCTCCCGTTCCCGACTATCTATCTATCTATCTGACCCGGCGTGGTTTCGCCCAGCTCCTGGCGCACAGTAACTTAAAAGAATGTCCTTCCACACACCATTCAATGAAAACTGTAGAAAAAGATGGGTTACAATGTTATGCATTATGCATTATTTTTATGAAAGCTTTGAAAATGCCTTAAAGATTATATCATTATTTATTATAACTCATATGCCTCCTGGCGCACAGTAACTTAAAAAAATGTCCTTCCACACACCATTCAATGAAAACTGTAGAAAAAGATGGGTTACAATGTTATGCATTATGCATTATTTTTATGAAAGCTTTGAAAATGCCTTAAAGATTATATCATTATTTATTATAACTCATATGCCTAAAAATAACTATATACAAAGATTTTAACAATAGTGCAAGTAAGTCCAACAATATGACTATAAAGTAAATAGAAATGTTATTAAACGTTATGCCCCTTGAAATAACTTTTCTAGAGTGAAGTCCCCCTGCTATATAGACATTATATAATGAATATGGAAAAGTAAATGTTATTAAATAAGTCGAAGATTTTACATTAAGAAATTATTATAGTCGGTTGCCAATGAATGAAAGGAAGACGTGTAGAAAATTTCATCTCAATCGGATGTACCGTTATCGAACGCATCCAATACAAAAATCCCCACACACAAACATACACTCTGTTTTATAGATATAGATAATATAACATTACTGTAATGTGAGCGAGAGCGTTAGCTAGTGGGAGAGAGAGAGTTATAGAGAGAGAGAGAGAGAGAGAGAGAGAGAGAGAGAGAGAGAGAGAGAAAAGAGAGAGAGAGAGTTGAATTGCATCACTAATTTTAAAGTTACAAAATGTATATGCACAATTTTTCTCCATTTCCTTTACAATTTTGCGACAATGCTCACTACAATCGTCACTGTATGTGTGTGTAAAGTGTGGGAGTTTGATCATAATAGTAGGTTGGGGGATGGGGGGATGTGTGTGTGGGTGGATTCGTGATGTGTGTGGGTGGGTTCAGAATGTGTTGGTGGGCGGGGTGGGATTGTGTGGGTGGGCGGGGTGGGATTGTATCAGTGGGTGGGGGATTTGTGTGTGGGTACGTGCGGGATGTATGGGTTGGCGGGGAGATGTGTGTGTGTGGGGTGGGGATGTGTGTTTGGCTAGGTGGCTGTGGGTGAGTGGGTGGAGGAGGATATGTGGGTGGATGATTGATGGTGGGTTATGGGATGGGTGGGGGATATATGTGGGTGTGGGGATATATTGGTGTGGGGATATGTGGTGGGTGGGAGATGTGTGCAGGTGGGGGTGGTTGTGGGTTTGGGGATGTGTGTGTGGGTGAGGGATGTGTATGGGTGTGGGATGTTTGGGTGGATGGGTGGGGAGTGTGTTTGTGGATGAGAGATGTGTGGGTGAATGTGTGTGGGGGATGTGTGTGGGTTGGTGGAGGGGTGCGTGATGGGTGTGGGTGATGGATTTTGGGATGTGTGTGTGGGTGGAGGATATGTCTGGCTGGGTGGGGGTATGTGTGTGGCTGGATGGAGGACGTATGTGTGGGTAGTGAGGGTGATTGTAGTTTGGGGATGTGTGGATGGGTAGGAGATGTGTGAGAAATGTGTGTGTGGGTGAGGGATGTGTCTTTGGGATGTGTGTGGGTGAGGTGTTGTGTGGGACGGGAGCTGGGAGTGGATAAAGGATGTGTGTGTGGGTGGGTGGGGATGTGGTTGGGTGTGCGGGTGGGTGAAGGATGTGTGTGAGGGTGGGGGATGTGTGTTTAGATGGGTGGTTGGGGTGTGTGAGTGTGGGTGGGTAGATAGGCGATGTATGTGTTGATGAGTGGGTGAGGGATGTGTGGGTGTTAGTGGTTGAGGGATAAGTACGTGTGTCTAGGAATGTGTGAGGGGATGAGTGTATGGGTTGTGCGTGGATGAGAGGTGTGTGTTTGTGTATGGGGGATGTGTTGGTGGGTGGGATGGATGTGTGTATGGGTGGGGAGATTGTGCGTGGGTGGGGATGTGTGTGTATACAGGTAGGGGTGTGTGGTTAAGGGATGTGTGGCTGGGGGATGGGTGGGTGGAGGATGTGTGGTTGGGTAGAGGATGTGTGGGTGGGTGATTGTATATGAGTAAGGGTGTGTGGTTAAGGAATGTTTGGTTGGGGGTGGGTGGGTAGAGGATGTGTGGGTGGGTAGAGGATATGAGGGTGGGAGAGTTTGTGTAGGTTAGGAGATGTTTGTAGGGTGGGCTCGGGATCTGTGAGTGGGCTGGGGGAGATGGGAGATTATGTGGGTGGGTTCAGAATTTGTGTGTGTGTAGGTGCGGGATATGTGAGTTGACGGGGAGATTTGTGTGTGCGTGGGGGATGTGTGGCTGAGGAATGTGTGTATGGCTGGGTGGTTGGAGGTGTGCGGGTGGAGGAGGATATGTGGGTGAGTGATTGTTGGTGGGTAATGGGACGGGTAGAGGATATGTGAGTGGGTGGGGAGATGTGTGTGGGTGGGTGGATGTGTGTGGGTGGGGGATGTGTGGATTGGGGAATGTATGTGTGCTTGGGGTGTGGGTGGATGGGATGTGTGGTGGGTGAGAGGTGTGTGTGGGTGGGAGATGTGTAGGTGTAGGGATGTGGTGGATGGGTGGGGGAATGTATGTGTGTGTGTGTTATGCGTGTGGTTGGATGGAGGAGTTGGAGTGAATGGGGGATGTATGGGTGGGTGGTGGATGTGTCACATAACATAGTAATATGCATTGTTTATGTTTACAAAATTCATGTGACAATGTTTTTTTCCTATGCACTGTTGATGAAAGAAAGATGAGTGATTGGAAGGGCCGAATGTAAGACGGGCCTGCGTGAACAATTTGTTACCCTTTGAAAATAAAGTCTGTTTGTTCGTTCGTTCATTCTATCTATCTATCTATCTATCTATCTATCTATCTATCTATCTATCTATCTATCTATCTACCTACCTACCTACCTATCTGTCTGTCTGTCTGTCTGTCTGTCTGTCCATACAAGTATCGATAGATGGTGTTGCTCAACGAATGGCTAAATAATCGATAACCGTAATGGACAGATTCACGCTGTCTGGAATAATAAGGGTGACATGTCTTGTCTTAACGGCGCAATCGATACCAGCCTGAAACTTTCAGGTTGTCAGAATAGCTCTTTGCCGAAACTCCCCTTCCCCTTCTCTCTCTCTCTCTCTCTCTCTCTCTCTCTCTCTCTCTCTCTCTCTCTCTCTCTCTCTCTCTCTCTCTTTCTCTCTCTCTCTCTCTCTCTCTCTCTCTCTCTCTCTCTCTCTCTCTCTCTGTTATTCTGTCTTGTTATGTGTGATTGTCATGTTCTGTCTAATTCACGCTTTCTGGAATAATAAGTGTTTTATTTCTTGTCTTATCTCTATGGCACAATCGATACCAGCCTGTATCTTTCAGGCTCTCTATTTACAATTATCTCCCTCTCTCTTCCTCACATGCACAGACATTATGCCTTGTGTCTGATTATATCTCTGCCTTTATCTCGTTCTACCTTATCTTCTTGTTACGTAATGATTGAATAGCCCCTCTGCCCTATACATGTCTTTTTTCTGTTTATCTCTGCTTCCGTCTGTCTCTGCTTCTGTCTCTCTCGTTCTGTCTTATTATCGTATTACATGTTTCCAGGTGTCTACCAACCATCCTACATGCTTGTCTTTTTGTCTGTCTCTGTATCCCTTGTTATAGGTCGTGTGTCGTTTTAGCTCAATAAAGCCAAACAAATCACATACAGCAATATATTCAGTCTAATTATGTGCTCACGATCTTTAGAAGACATGAAAGCTTGCACATAAAAATTGCTAAGAGACGAAAATACAAGAATCATGTTTAACATGTTTGTATCATAGAAATAGGAGCAAATAAAACAAGATGGCAGAAAGGATACGTCGTAATTGTCACAGCTTGAAACCACCCTAGTAAAAAACATATCCATGCATATATTATTGGAAATCGCTACTGAAGCTTCACTAAAGCATGTTATGTTGTGTCTGTCTATTGATTTGGTTTGAAAAAGATGACCATCATTGCCCATATCTTGAGAGATCCAGTAGCCACTTCACGAAGTGCACCAACTCCATTTCACGTACACACCAGGAAAATATATGCTAAAAATAGTTATATATCGGTAGATTTTCTCATTCTGGTATTTTCCCTCAGCAGCTGCTTATTCGGCCTACTCTTCATGATTCCGCAAACCGCGTTAGTAACACAGCTGCGGGCGATTTGCTAGCAGACCGCCTTGCGTTGGTTTCCCTACAGTGGTATGAGTGCTGGTCGTTTAGAAAGCGATGGCAAACTACTGGCCTATGAATCATGAACAGTCAAAAATGCTGGAGTCGACTGCTACGTCCTATAAAGATATGCAACTAACTTTTTTTTTTAAATTGTACCCTCTGTGTGTGTGTGTGTGTGTGTGTGTGTGTGTGTGTGTGTGTGCGTGCGTGTGCCCGTGTGTGTATGTGTGTGTGTGTGTGTGTGTCGTCTGCTGATGTGTGCGAGTGTGTTCTGTATTGTAATATCGTTGCTTTGTTGAATCTGGTTTATTCTGCACAACATATCTACTGAAAGCAGTTACCAGGAGAACATATCATGTAAGACTTCAAGCGTGTTTTCTGTGGTCCAGTTAGTATTCCTCCATATAGCAGCGAGACGTTGGCAACGATTTGGGATCCTCCTTGATGACATTCGAACATACTTCCACCTGGCCCGCAGGTTCCGTTGCGCTACTGCAGCTACTGGTATTAAAATTCGTGTCTTTTCATGTAGAATTCTTATTTAAATAATTTTGATTCCTTTACGATTAAAATGTGTACGCAAGATACGTAATCTCGCTTAAATGCTATTAATAAGTATGCAATACTGGGTAATGCTGATTTATTCTGTGTATTTGCATACAAAAATACATTACCCGTTATCATTGCAGGAGGCAAACAACGGAGAAGACAACAGCGATGCCGAGGTTGAGAACGACCTTACGCCGGCAGACATGGCAGAATACCTGTATGCTACACAGCGTTTCCCGGCATTCTATGCAGCTCTAGAAAGACTGGTAAACCAGAGCAAGGTGAGTCAAACGTTTGTGCTACCAATACAAGGCCACGTGACGTCATGATGGCTACTTCAGTCCACAGCTGGGTATCATGGCTGGAAGAACTTCCACTCCCGTACATCATGAACAGCAGACTGGGTTCCTCGCGCTGCTAGTATTATGTCCTCGCTTCACAAAACCTGTGGACAGACATGCTAGTCAAGCCTCATTTCAAGCTAGGACACATCTTCGTGTCTGTGGAAAATACAAAGAATACCAAGAGCGGACAGAAAACGAATAAAAGAGCCCTTCCAGAAACTAATGAAAAGGGTTAATTAATTATAGAATCTAACCTTACGCAGTCAAGATTTTTGGATACATTATGTGGAGGATTAAACTTGAAGAATTAAGGACAATTGGCAAAATGCATGGAAAAGGAGCAGGGTGAAGGCAGAGACATATACCTAGATTACTTGGCCACTTAGCATAATATGGGTAAGAGAACAGATCTCATCCGAAACTGGGGATCGCGTGAGATGACGAGCCATGACCAAAACTGGGGATCGTGTGAGATGACGAGCCTTGACCAAAACTGGGGATCGTGTGAGATGACGAGCCATGACCACCCATGCTTCTCGGTACAGCCCATCATGGTGATAATTCTTCTTCTTCTTCTTCTTCTTCTTCTTCTTCTTCTTCTTCTTCTTCTTCTTCTTCTTCTTCTTCTTCTTCTTCTTCTTCATTCGTTCGCTTCAAATATATCTATATCTGCAATGTTGTCTCTTGTATGAATCTAACAGTCTTTTTTAATTCACTCAGCGGTCCATAGAGTTTATATTCCACTGTTGTCTCTCTAGGCCTGGGTATGTTGTAGTTTGGGCAGTCTTGGAGTGTGTGCTCTGCTGTCTGCCACATGTGCACAAGGCTGAGTCACCAGTCTTTAATTTTGTATATATGTGGTTACGTAATCTATTGTGTCCTGTTCTGGGGCGCAGAATATCGACTTGTTCTGGTCTGTCCATAACGTGGTAGTCGTCTTGAGCAGGTTTTGGTGGCCTTCTGACTGATTTGATCATTCTTTTCTTTTGGTGGTATGTAATGGGCACATCAGGCTGTTCTTATTTTGCTCCTTCCTACGCCAATTGATCAGCTCTGTCGTTTCCGGGTAATCTGCTACAACCAAACTTACGCGTGGTTAGTCTTAAAAGACATTGACAACGTGTCTTTTGCAATAACTTAAAGGTTCCATGGAGCACCATTCTCCATCTCCCAGTCGCACTCTGTTAGATGTTTCCACATAGCCAGTTTCTAGCCAACCTATCAATTTCTAGCAAGGGTTGTGCTGTACATTTCTGAATGTAATCTTCCCTGGGAGATGTTTGGTCCTGGTGACTATTGTGTTAACTAGAGTGTTTCAATCTTCAACTGGGATGTTTAAACATTGCTAGAAGCACTCACTGTCTGAGCGAGGTCGCCTTGGAACACCCTCATGTCTTAGGAGACAAAACCCGTGGTCATCGGAGAAAAACTGGGACAAGAACATATGGATTAGGTGCTCGGAATCGTTGCACTTCGATCAATTAGCTGCACTCTAATACATAAATCAACTGAAAGAATTCGATCAGTCGTTGACTTCAGTAAACACGATTATTGCGTTAAATCAGGTTAATTGATTGTACAGCACTAATTATGTCGATCAACTGAAATACTTTGGTCACATTAAATGTCACAGTAGCTTGGACAAAACAGTGATAGAGATATAGTTCCTAGTATTGTCCTGTCCAGTCACGTGACACTCGCCATGGAGACTGGTGCTGATTGTCTACCATAGTCGTGGGGAATTGTCGTGACTCTCCAGCAATGAATGAATTACCGAAAAAAAAACACGAGAAATAGATTGTGAGCTTTACTAGAGCACGACTACAAGAAACAAAATGGACGTTGCGGCCAAAGCCTTCGTCAGCACAGAACAAACAAACAAAAACAGACAAATACACGAAATGCACTACATGAAAGTATTAAGGTTACTTATCTGTATCCTTGCTTGAGCGGCTATCCGTGGATGGAATAAACCGGGTGTGGGTTAACAGGGTCAACTGACTAAAGGTCAATAAAGCCAGAAGTTCGGGGATTGGCTAAGACAACCGATAAGGGAACCCACGCTGGGGGATGGGGGGTGCGCCCATGAGAGCGAAAAGGAAAAAAATATGGATAGGTGGAGCAACTCTGTGGCAATGTCACGGATGCAGTTCGCATCGAAACACTGCTACGGGCGATTTGGATGCAGACTGCCCTGCGTTGGCCCTCATAAAATAGCACAAGTGCCGGTTGTTCAGAAAGCAATGAGAAGCAACTGAATGAAAACTACCAGGGAAGTCACAGAAGGCAAAGATAATGCTGGCGTTAACTACGACGTCGTGTGAAGGATATGCAACTAACTCTTAGTGGACTATACGACTGCGGGGATGGGAGGTAAACTCTGTGAATCCTGGCAGGATTCATCCACTGGAGATGGCGGATGATTCCCCCTTTCGTTAGCCTTTCATTAACATTGGAGATGTCGGATGACGTCCCCTTTCGTGTTCGGTAGCCAGACTCGTGTCTGCCCAGGTTGCTCTGTGGAGAGGTGGACAGTTGTTATAGCCAATATGAAACTTGACCATGCACATCCCTACCTCCAAGCTTATCGATTTCAAGGGATGCATCGCAGGTTGTGAATAGTGTTTCCCTGTGGATTATGTGATGTTATATTGTGTTCCTTTTATTGGAAGTTTTCAAAAGAAGCCACGGAAGGCAGGTGGTGGATGTAATTTTGAGGGCAGCCGACAGATATTTGTGGGTCATGGCCTCGATTTACACGACGGCAGGCAAAGGAACTCGTCTTGAGTCAATGGCTGCGGTCTCCGACCAGTAAGGTCACTGCCATAGAGGAAAGCAACCGCAAACTACCTCTTTAAAAGTGCCTAGTATATCATGATTCGCTTAAAGACCGATCATCGCAAGACAAGGACAGAGACGTTAAAATTAGCAACTTGGAACGTTAGGACGTTAAACAACGACGGAAAATTAGAAAACATAAAACAAGAAACTGAAAGGGAAAAAATTAATATTTTAGGTATGTGCGAAACGAGATGGACAGGAGCAGGCATCAAGATAGAAGAAGATTTCAAGATTATTTATTCTGGAGGTGAAGATCGTCATAGGGGAGTGGCAATTATTCTGGACCGGAAAACATCAAAATCTATTCAAGGATATTGGGCCGTGTCGGACAGAGTTCTACTAGTTAAATTAAGTGGCAGACCTTTTAGCATAAATATTATTCAAGTATATGCCCCAACAGGAGAATCCAGTGAAGATAGTGTAGAAGAATTTTATAATGACATAGAGTCTGCCTTAAAGAAATGTAAAAATTCAGAAATAAACATCATAATAGGGGACTTCAATGCAAAAGTAGGAAATCAAGGAGATAAATACACAGTAGGAAACTATGGTTTAGGAGAGAGAAATGAAAGAGGATACAGACTCGTAGAGTGGGCAAAAGAACAGGAAATGATTGTAGGAAACACCTGGTTCAAACAACACCCTAGAAGATTATGGACATGGAGGAGTCCTGATACAAGATTAGAAACCAGATTGACTACATTCTGATTAGCAGAAGATTTAGAAACGCATTAACATTAGCAAAAACAGTTCCCAGTGCTGATTGTTATAGTGACCACAGATTACTCACAGGAACATTGAGGATAAAGTTGAAGAAAGTCAAGTATATAACAGGAAACACTAAATATGATTTGTGTACATTGAGTAATGACAAGGAAATACAAAACAAATTCAACATAGAAGTACAGAACAGATTTGAAATTTTGTCTGATCTAGAGATCCTATTCCAGGATGTGGATGATCAATGGGAAACGTTGAAGAATTCAATCAATGTGGCTGCAGAAACAACTATTCCAAAATTAAAGAAAGTGGGTCGTAAGAAATGGATGACTGAAGAAATTTTACACCTCATGGAAACAAGAAGACTCAGCAAAAATAATTCTGTCAAATATGAAGAAATTCACAGACAAGTCAGAACATTATGTAAGGAGGCAAAAGAAGCATGGCTTGAGGAAAAGTGCTTAGAAATTGAAAGCCAACACAACAGTCAAAATACCAAATTAGTGCACAAAAGAATTCAGGAACTTACTAATAAAAGAACAAGTACATCAACCGGGTGTCTAAAAACTGAAGATGGCAAAATCATAATAGAAAAAGACCAGATTCTACAGGTATGGACAGATTATGTGAAACACCTTTATGATGATAACAGAGACGAACAGTATGATATTAGATTTAATAATGAAGGACCGCCAATTTTGGAGATGGAGGTTCGAAATGTTCTTAAGCATATGAAAGCTGGCAAGGCCCCCGGTGCAGATAACATCACAACAGAAATGATTAAAGCTTTAGAAGAATTTGGACTAGATCAAGTCACCAGACTGCTGAACACATTATATGATACTGGAGATATACCTCCTGAATTATGTAACTCTATATTTATTGCAATCCCAAAGAAATCAGGAACCTTGGAATGTGATCAACATAGAACAATTAGTATAATGAGTCACATCACAAAGATTTTGCAAAGAATTATCATGCAAAGAATGAGGAAGAAGATGCAACCTGAAATAGGGGAAGAACAATGCGGGTTTGTAGAAGGAAAGGGTACAGTAAATGCTGTGTATATGCTGCGAACAGTTATTGAACGTGCTATAGAAGTAAACAAGGATATACATCTTTGCTTTATTGACTATACAAAGGCTTTTGATAGCGTTAGACATGTCAGCATGGTGGATATGCTTGCAGATCTACAAATTGATGGGAAAGACATTAGACTTATAAAAAACATATATTGGAAACAACAAGCTGCAATAAGGATTGATAATGAAGTGGGACAGTATCAGCCAATTAAGAGAGGTGTTAGGAAGGGATGTGTGATGTCTCCAGATCTTTTTTCCCTGTACAGTGAAAATATTTTCAGAAATGTAGAGGATATAAATGGAATCAGCATTGAAGGACGAAACATCAATAACATTAGATATGCAGATGATACAGTATTAATTGCAGACAATGAGCAGGACCTGCAACAATTAGTAGATGCGGTTGTTGTACACAGTGAGCAACTGGGGTTAGAATTAAATTGTAAAAAGACTCAGGTTATGGTCGTGAGTAGGAAGGAAGAAGTGCCACAATGTAATATACAAGTAAATTGAAATATTCTTCAACAAGTGAATCGGTACAATTATCTTGGAACAGTTATAACATCTGATGGGAGATGCCTTGAAGAGATTAGAACAAGAATCGCCATGGCGAAAGTAGCCTTTAGCAAGATGAAAAACATTCTGACCAATAAGAAGATGTCAATTGAAACGAGAAAAAGAGTGTTGAGGGGATACATAGAGCCTGTTCTTTTGTATGGATGTGAAACTTGGACAATGAGCAGTCAAGCTGAAAAGCATCTGATGGCTGCAGAAATGTGGTTTCTGAGGAAAATGCAAAGAATACCATGGACAGACAGAAAAACCAATGACCAAGTACTACAGGAGACAAATGAACATCGTAAACTGATTAGAGAAATTAGACGTAGACAGTCAAAATTGTTTGGACATGTTATGAGAAGAAATGGATTGGAGAACTTAGTGACAACTGGCAAGATCGAGGGGAACAGACCAAGAGGAAGACCGAGAGGAAAATACTTGGATGGCTTGGCCACATGGCATGGACGAAACAGGAACACTGAGCTGATCCACGACACTGTTGATCGAGTGAAATGGCGAGTCATGACCGCCCACGCTTTCCGGCATGGCACATGATTGATTGATTGATCGCAGGTTAAAATGATACGACTAAGCAGAGCCTTTATCAGTGATACACTCAAACATTAGGGTTAAAGTGATAAACCCAAACATTAGGATTAAAGTGATAAACGCAAACACTGGGTTAAAATGATACATTCTAACATTGTGGGTTAAAGTGATATACCCAAACATTGTGGTTTAAAATGATACACCCAAACACTGTAAGTTACAGTGACATTCCCATATCTGTTAGAAAGTAAGTTCACATATGAACATCTGTTACACGATAAATTCATATATGCATTTCTTATTTTTTAAATGAAGCCTGTTGTATCAAGTTAAGAACTGTCTTCTATCTATAACAGAGACGCGTTCTATAGGTTTGAGTGTTGCTCTTGTGCTAATTGACTCTCACATTTAATTAACAAGCATAAAGTAAGGTCCGCTGTACACGCCTGAATGTGTACTGGGTATATGGTGCTGGTTCCACAGTTTTATATCTCAACTGGCACTCGGTGGGAGTGGTTAATATCACGCCGGTCATCTATGCTTCCCGGGATATTTCGTGGTACCTGCCATGGAGTAGACTTAGTGTCTGGTTGATGATTCTGACGATCAGGTTGAGTGCTGATAGAGACTGTTTGAGAGCTGCATGGTTAGATAGATACTGCTACTCTTGGCACTTGATTGTTACAGCAACCCCGTGGCATTCTTTACTTTGATGAGGCCATGTGCGCTAAGATAACTGGACGACAATCTTATTCGTGACGCGCCACTACTTTGATATTTCAGTGGCACTTCATAGATCTCTCTAGAGCTGCTGACTCTTGATGTTGTCGACATCTCTCCTGCCACTTCTGATGGTCATTGCGCCTTTACAGTCTATACAGTTAACAACTTAGACTGACTCAACACAGCTTGCTGAACAGAACACCGGTGTAGTGTTTTCACAGTCTATTTTACTAACACGATACATTAGACGCTGTCGAGAACATCATCATTTGTTCCATACACGAATTCACAGATATACAAACAATATCTAAACATCACAATTCTACCAGAGCGGCATAATTGGTATCCGTTGCTCTATTGACGAGGACTAGGTCCAACACCGAACGAAATCCGACTGACTCTAAAGTGACGTTTTGTTCTCGCCCAAAACGTCCAGCCTACTTTTCACGTGTTTGTGAACAATGTCATGATAGGTCACATCACACGGTCTCCTTCTGTCGACCGCGCTTAATACGTCTCATGCCATGTCCCCAGCCTGTATCAACAGTACTATGGCAGAACCCATGTTAGTCTGGGGTGATCCGGGGGCCCTGGTTATGCATGGTTTACCCACCTCGATGGAACTCGAACACATTACCATTAGGGAGGCAGGAAAGCCTGCTACTATAATTGAACTAGCACAAGACTAAGCAGTGGTTGTGTGACCGGAGATGTTCTCCTACAGTTGAACTAGCACAAGACTAAGCACTAGTTGTGTGACCGGAGATGTTCTCCTACAGTTGAACTAGCACAAGACTAAGCAATAGTTGTGTGACCGGAGATGTTCTCCTACAGTTGAACTAGCACAAGAGTAAGCAGTGGTTGTGTGACCGGAGATGTTCTCCTACAGTTGAACTAGAACAAGACTAAGCACTAGTTGTGTGACCGGAGATGTTCTCCTACAGTTGAACTAGCACAATAGTAAGCAGTGGTTGTGTGACCGGAGATGTTCTCCTACAGTTGAACTAGCACAAGACTAAGCACTAGTTGTGTGACCGGAGATGTTCTCCTACAGTTGAACTAGCACAAGAGTAAGCAGTGGTTGTGTGACCGGAGATGTTCTCCTACAGTTGAACTAGCACAAGAGTAAGCAGTGGTTGTGTGACCGGAGATGTTCTCCTACAGTTGAACTAGCACAAGAGTAAGCAGTGGTTGTGTGACCGGAGATGTTCTCCTACAGTTGAACTAGCACAAGACTAAGCAGTGGTTGTGTGACCGGAGATGTTCTCCTACAGTTGAACTAGCACAAGAGTAAGCAGTGGTTGTGTGACCGGAGATGTTCTCCTACAGTTGAACTAGCACAAGACTAAGCAGTGGTTGTGTGACCGGAGATGTTCTCCTACAGTTGAACTAGCACAAGACTAAGCAGTGTTTGTGTGACCGGAGATGTTCTCCTACAGTTGAACTAGCACAAGACTAAGCAGTGTTTGTGTGACCGGAGATGTTCTCCTACAGTTGAACTAGCACAAGACTAAGCACTAGTTGTGTGACCGGAGATGTTCTCCTACAGTTGAACTAGCACAAGACTAAGCACTAGTTGTGTGACCGGAGATGTTCTCCTACAGTTGAACTAGCACAAGACTAAGCACTAGTTGTGTGACCGGAGATGTTCTCCTACAGTTGAACTAGCACAAGACTAAGCACTAGTTGTGTGACCGGAGATGTTCTCCTACAGTTGAACTAGCACAAGACTAAGCACTAGTTGTGTGACCGGAGATGTTCTCCTACAGTTGAACTAGCACAAGACTAAGCACTAGTTGTGTGACCGGAGATGTTCTCCTACAGTTGAACTAGCACAAGAGTAAGCAGTGGTTGTGTGACCGGAGATGTTCTCCTACAGTTGAACTAGCACAAGACTAAGCAGTGGTTGTGTGACCGGAGATGTTCTCCTACAGTTGAACTAGCACAAGACTAAGCACTAGTTGTGTGACCGGAGATGTTCTCCTACAGTTGAACTAGCACAAGACTAAGCAGTGTTTGTGTGACCGGAGATGTTCTCCTATAGTTGAACTAGCACAAGAGTAAGCAGTGGTTGTGTGACCGGAGATGTTCTCCTACAGTTGAACTAGCACAAGACTAAGCAGTGTTTGTGTGACCGGAGATGTTCTCCTACAGTTGAACTAGCACAAGACTAAGCACTAGTTGTGTGACCGGAGATGTTCTCCTACAGTTGAACTAGCACAAGACTAAGCACTAGTTGTGTGACCGGAGATGTTCTTCCTCTGTCGCAGATGTCAGCCGAGGAGGCGGAGATGTACACCAAGGCTGTAGCTCTGGAGTATGAGAAACTGAAGATCGAAGAATTCGAAGGAGTCTTAAATGAAAAACGATTGTATCCCCAGGTATTGACTTTTTTTTAAATCTTTGATTGTTATCATAAAATAAGAAAATTTAACGTAAATTACAAGTACCCCAGAAGACGGAGTGGGTTCACCTGATGGCCAGGGACACTAGTAACAGAGAAAGCTAATCCATACGCAAACATCAGTCTGGTGCACTTGAATTAGCAGCATGTGTGAGGACAACACTTGAGTTCAAAGCGAGGGTACGCCAGGGAAAAAACAGTTAAAGGTTGTCCTTTACAGGACGTTGCAATCAACCTCAGCATGTACTGGCTGTTTGTAATTTACTAGGCAGTGTTTGTTCAGTAGTTTGTCACGGCTTTCTGAAAGGCCGACGCCTCTTACCATTAAAATCAACGCAGAGCAGCCTGCTCTGATGAACGCAGAAGAAGAAGAAGAAGAAAATAAGATGGTTACTGAACCCAGGCCACATTCTGAGTGGACAATCACACCATGTCACTCGGTACCCTATTTCTTGTACAGGTTGCAAATATTACTATTTTGCAAATGTTTCATAGCGTATATGTTATAATATAATATAATATAATACGTTTGTTTTGTTTATAATTGGCTGCATCCTTCTTAAATTACAACTACCGTATTTTGTAGAAGTTATAGCGTGTTCATTAGACAGACATACGTTTGTGGCTGAAGACGTATGACAATTACTCCCGTGACGTGTGTGAGCTACAACTAGCAGTGACGTGTGTGAGCTACAGCTAGCAGTGACGTGTGTGAGCTACAGCTAGCAGTGACGTGTGTGAGCTACAGCTAGCAGTGACGTGTGTGAGCTACAGCTAGCAGTGACGTGTGTGAGCTACAGCTAGCAGTGACGTGTGTGAGCTACAGCTAGAAGTGACGTGTGTGAGCTACAGCTAGCAGTGACGTGTGTGAGCTACAGCTAGCAGTGACGTGTGTGAGCTACAGCTAGCAGTGACGTGTGTGAGCTACAGCTAGCAGTGACGTGTGTGAGCTACAGCTAGAAGTGACGTGTGTGAGCTACAGCTAGCAGTGACGTGTGTGAGCTACAGCTAGAAGTGACGTGTGTGAGCTACAGCTAGAAGTGACGTGTGTGAGCTACAGCTAGAAGTGACGTGTGTGAGCTACAGCTAGCAGTGACGTGTGTGAGCTACAGCTAGAAGTGACGTGTGTGAGCTACAGCTAGCAGTGACGTGTGTGAGCTACAGCTAGCAGTGACGTGTGTGAGCTACAGCTAGCAGTGACGTGTGTGAGCTACAGCTAGAAGTGACGTGTGTGAGCTACAGCTAGCAGTGACGTGTGTGAGCTACAGCTAGAAGTGACGTGTGTGAGCTACAGCTAGAAGTGACGTGTGTGAGCTACAGCTAGCAGTGACGTGTGTGAGCTACAGCTAGCAGTGACGTGTGTGAGCTACAGCTAGAAGTGACGTGTGTGAGCTACAGCTAGCAGTGACGTGTGTGAGCTACAGCTAGCAGTGACGTGTGTGAGCTACAGCTAGCAGTGACGTGTGTGAGCTACAGCTAGAAGTGACGTGTGTGAGCTACAGCTAGCAGTGACGTGTGTGAGCTACAGCTAGAAGTGACGTGTGTGAGCTACAGCTAGCAGTGACGTGTGTGAGCTACAGCTAGAATTGACGTGTGTGAGCTACAGCTAGCAGTGACGTGTGTGAGCTACAGCTAGCAGTGATGTGTGTGAGCTACAGCTAGAAGTGACGTGTGTGAGCTACAGCTAGAAGTGACGTGTGTGAGCTACAGCTAGAAGTGACGTGTGTGAGCTACAGCTAGCAGTGACGTGTGTGAGCTACAGCTAGAAGTGACGTGTGTGAGCTACAGCTAGCAGTGACGTGTGTGAGCTACAGCTAGCAGTGACATGTGTGAGCTACAGCTAGAAGTGACGTGTGTGAGCTACAGCTAGAAGTGACGTTTATGACGCTTATAGCTACAGCTAGCAGTGACGTTTATGACGCGTTGAGCTACAGCTAGCACTGACGTGTATGAGCTACATGTAGCAATGACGTGTGTGAGCTACAAGTAGCAATGACATGTGTGAGCTACAGCTAGAAGTGACGTTTATGACGCGTTGAGCTACAGCTAGCACTGACGTGTATGAGCTACAGGTAGCAATGACGTGTATGAGCTACAGGTAGCAATGACATGTGTGAGCTACAGCTAGAAGTGACGTTTATGACGCGTTGAGCTACAGCTAGCACTGACGTGTATGAGCTACAGGTAGCAATTACGTGTATGAGCTACAGGTAGCAATGACGTGTGTGAGCTACAGCTAGCAGTGACGTATGTGAACCACAGCTAGCAGTGACGTTTATAACGCTCTGAGCTACAGCTAGCAGTGATGTGTGTGATTTAAAGCTAGCAGTGACGTCGGGGAAACTGTGAGTTACAGCCAACAGCGATGTTATTGACACTGAGTTACAGCCAAACATGTCTGTGAAATAGCTGACAATTATTTCAGTAATACTGTGTACAATGCTAACAACAATGTGTTAACAATTACTTCTCTGAGACTGTGCACAACTGCTAACTATAACTTCTGTGAAACTGTAACAACTTCTGCGAAACTGTAACAGCTAACTATAATAGCTAACAATAACTTCTGTGACATTGTGAATAACTGCTAACAATAATTTAACATCTCCCCCTTTCCCCAGATATCACAAGACGGTGAGGCACTTGGACAGGAATCAGATATGTACCCTCCATCCAGCCAAGACGTCCGTGATAATGACAAATATGCACCTCGCTATTATGATGGGTACCCGTCCGGTAAGATCACAGTGTAGCATCCAATCCTTTGAACGTCCCCCAGAAAATATCACACAGGCGTGGCATCTTGCAAGCTACATGCTTTTATGCTGCGATAGTGTTGATGCTCATCATCATCATCATCAAGTGCCGTGCCGGCTGGCGTAGGCGTTCATGGCTCTCCACAGATCTCGGTCTTTGGTGTTCTGGGTCAGCTCTGATGATGGTATTCCTCCATGCCACCGTCCCAATCCGTCCAGCATCATTTCTCTTGGTCTGCCTCTGCCTCTCTTCCCCTCGATCTTTCCAGTTGTCATGATGTTCTCCAATGCCTCTCCTCTCATCACATGACCAAAGAAAGCTGTTTGTCTCTTATGCTGCCTCACTTTCTGTCTGTTCGGCTTCATAGGTCAGCTGATTCAATGCTACGTTCCAACTGCAGCACACATCATTTCCAAAACATCAAATATGACGCACTCGTTGTGTAAC